>CAUJNA010001125.1:804977-844977 GCA_963377175.1 Effrenium voratum
GGTCCAAAACAGTGACCAACTCACTTCCTGCGTGGTTCCTGGACTTAGACTTTTTGGAACATTATTTGAGTGGCAACTAAGAAGTTTGGACTTGTTTTTGGACCAATCCACTCACTGAGTGGTTTGGACCAATCCACTTCCTGCGTGGATTGCTCAAAAAAACAGTAACTCGGGGGAGCGAGGGAACTAGAGTCCAACCCGGGAAGTGAGAAAAGCACAAACACAAAACTGAATAAACAAAAAAAACACACACAAACACAAAAAACAAAAAACTTGCAAAAAAAGAAAAGAACAACAAAAACCAAAAAAAGACCACACGTGGCCGAAGGTGCTTGGAGGCTCTCAGAGCGAGCGCGAAGGGACTGTGCGAGGGGGAGTGCAGTAAGGAGGCGATGTCCAGGTGCTGAGGGTTCGCCAGCATGCAGCACCAGGCGTTGTGCGCCCGCGCGGGCCAGGAGTCCAAGACCTGCCGAAGATTTCCGTGCGAGCGCGAGAGAGGTCCGCAGGGCGGGAGTCTAGGTCCTCCAGATTTGGGAGGTTAGAATAAGGGTACCCGATTTTTTTTTTGGTTGTGTCTATTTTAGTAGGGGAACCCTCCCCCAATAAAGGGGTGAGAAAGGGCACTGCTGGGACCTAGGAGCAGAGCCTGACGCCGAGAAAAACCATGAAAATGGTGGTTTCCTTTATTTTGGGATCCCCTTCGGGTTCATTCCATCACTCCCTACTGAGCACCAGCAAGAAAATTCGCCTCCAAAGCAACCATACTGTGGATGGACGACATCCACTTCGCATAGCTTTGAAACCATGGTTGAAACCAGTACTTGAGGGGAATCATCAGAAACCAAGGTTTCTTAGGTTGTGAGGATTTCGTCCATCCAAAGTAGCTGTGTCTTTTTGGTACCCATGTGCTTGCTGTGTCTCCTGGAAAAAATGAGGAACAAATTCAGATTCCTTTGAACGCCCAGCGGGGACAACAAACCACAGGCTTTCAAATGTTGGTCCCGCCATGGATTACCCTACTTGCACAAGGATTGCACGAAACCAATCTGAACCAGTGGGACCCGTCAATTTCTGTTCAACTGACGGAAAAAGGATGCCTATGGCCCTAAGATGAAACGAAGTGGGTGGTTTCAATAGAAACAACGCCCATTTGAGGGCACTGTTTTGACAACCTGAATGCTGAGAAACAGGGAGGAAACCACATGCATATTCTCCAAATGTTTGGGGTGTGTATTTTTTAGGGCACCCCCCCCCAATAACAGTGTTTTTGTTTTTTCACTAGGGCTGTTTTTTTTCCCCCCGCAGCTGGTTTCCGCAGGGCTGGCGACATCCCCAGCGTCACCAGCATCACTTGGACCTGGGGTTGCCTGTTGGCTCTGTTTGGGTGACAGTTGGGAGTTGCTGGGGGCTGGTTTAAGTTAGGGGGGCTTTTGGCTGGCTTAGATCTTCATGAGGGTGAGTCTTAGGGTGGTTTGGGGTTGATTTTGGCGAAGCGAAGGGCTGACATCCCGGTTGCTGTTGGGCGGGTTTAGGGCTGACTCAGAGTGGGTTTGGGTTGGTTTGGAGGTGATTCGTGTTAGCTGTGCTGCTGGGTTAGCAGCGGCTTTAGGGCTGCTTTGGGGTGTGGTGAAGTGAGTTGTGGGCGAGTTTTGGTGGTTTGGGGCAAGGCTCCAAAACCGATCCCAAACGAGACCAAAACTCGCTTAGCCACACCTAAAGCAACCCTAAAGCCGCTGCTAAACCAGCAGCACACCTAACACAAATCAGCTCCAAGCCACCCCCCAAAAAAGTAAATAAATGATGATTGTCCTTTTGGTGTCCCTTGAACTTCGCCAAACAACAGTACGCTAAAAACAACACGCCCACGCGTCCCTCGAGCAGCTAGGGCTGAAGGCCCAAGGGCGTGCCCAACCCCAACCGCCATATCCCCCGGGACGCCCGAACCCCCCAATATATGAGGTTAGAAGGGGAAGTAACCGCAATACTGTGGATGGATGCGAAATCCGATTCGCACCACTTGGATGCTGAGGTGGTGCAGGAGTTCGTCCATCCACAGTATCAAGAGTCAATCAAGGGAAACAACGCCAAGAAGATTAAAGGATTTGTAGGGCCCCCATCACAAGAACATCCGCATTCCGAATAAGGAGATCCGCAAGCAAAAGGTTTGAACAATCCAGCAGGTCGTACCAAACAAGCCTTAACGGCTGTCGGGGTCTTTGTCCGTATGCGGTGTCTTAAACAAAAATAATGCCGAATTCATTGGCAAACGGCACACGGGAATAACTTTAAGCAACAAGTACATTTAGGCAGGAGGCACAATCCATCAAACAAGTGGGGGGGGGAGGAAAATCCGTCACAAATTGTTCTTGGCTAAAGGCTGGAAGGGAAATGCCTCACGCATCAATGCCACAAGCCCATTTCTCGGAGAGTTGCAGGAAACCAAGCAATCAAGCAGATCGGCAGCCATCAATCCCAGAAGCGGATTCAGGGATCCTTACAATAGATCCACCTGAACCTTGCAACTTGTAAATGGTGGTTTCCAACTTTATTTTGGTGTTGAAAAAGCCACATGTCTCAATTGGGCAGGCAAAATGGAGATCTTTTCAGGAGCCCTGCGGATTGGGACGTATGTTGGCCATCTTCAAGGGAGCCGAAAGTCTCTTTGGCAACTGCGAGCCTTGCAAAGTTCTAGACCTCGAAGTGTGACATGGCCATGGGTCAAAATCCAAATCGTACGCCCAGTGAACATCCCAATCCCCACTGAAATCGACTAAAATGGGTGGTGAAAAAGAGCTCTGGCAAATGAAGTCAGCTATACACGCTCCCTGACTTCCTGAGTGGATTGGCCAACGTCTAAACTGTTTATTTGGCCATGGGTCAAAATCCAAATCGTACACCCAGTGAACATCCCAATCCCCACTGAAATAGGTTCTAAAAAGGGTGGTGCACCTACCCCAAAATGGTACCATTGGTTGTGACCCACAGCCACATTGCTGTTCAAAGGGTCCTTGTGTGGTCAGGCGGAGCAGTCAACCCCCTCGAACGTCATTCTCCAAATATGGCTATGGGGGATGGGAGCTATCGCTGGAGCCGTGGATGAGCCTCAAGTTACCCTTAAAGGCTTTAACGGCTGATAGCCCCCTCCCTATAGCCCCATTGGAGGTGAAAAAAGGTCTCGGAGAGCTGTGGGTAAATCTTTTTCACCTAAAGAAATCAACCCCAACCAGGTTCTGTGAACCATTCGGGTAAGCGGAATTTTACGTCATTTCCTCACGGAGTTCGAACTGAAACGGAATGAAACTAAATAGCCCGTCCAGATACGCGACCAACAAACGCCCATAGAGGTAGAGGACCACCTAAAACAAATACCCAGCAACCTGCAAAGCTGATAGAGGTGCATCCGGTAATTCTTTTCAGAAAAACAAAAAACAAAAACAATCAAACAAACCATCTGCCCTGGTGAATGGATGGCATGAAACCAATCTACCCTCCCACCAAATAAGGCGACACCTGACAGGGGCATCCTGCAAAATCATTTGCCTTTTAAAGGGACCGGGTCCCTGTCGGGTTCCATGATAATGGGTGGGCATGTTGTTTGGTGGGAGGGTAAACCAGTCGAACCCATCTATCAAAAACAAGACTCTAAAACGGACACCAAGAAGAAGCGCATAGGGGACTTTCTGATGCCCTGCTTCATGGATAGAATAAAACCAATTGTAAACCCAGTGGAACCAAAAACAAGACACGAAGACGTTGACTTGCAAGTCACTTCCTGAGTGGATGGCCAAAAGAAAGTCCATTCCTCACTGGCTGAGTGGATGGCCCAAAAGAAGTCCAAACTTTATATATACCACTAAATTGGTCTTCCCACAAAGTTTAAAGTTCATGAACTCAGGCAGTGAGATTCCTTTATGCACCACTAAAATGGTCCAAGCCACACAAGGCTCAAGTCCATGAACTGGGTGTGGGTCAAAATTAAACCACCAGACCGCTGGTTTTAGTTCTTGTCTCCATTTACCGGGGCAAGCCATTTTGGGGTTCCCAACTCATTTTGAGAACCCCCAACTCAGAAAGCGACTCCCAGCTCGAGGCCTTGGAGATGAACTCGAAGACGCCCTCCTGCCAGGCGTGGCTGATGAACAAGTCCGCCTCCAGGCCCTCCGGGTTCATCATCAAGGCCCAGCTCATCTTCCCCGCCAGGGCCGTCACCGGCTTGATGTACCTCGATGACCCCCAAAAAAAATCAGAAAGGAGTCATACTCAACAGGGATCCTTACAATAGATCCACCTGAGCATTGCAACTTGTAAATGGTGGTTTCCAACTTTATTTTGTTGTTGAAAAAGCCACATGTCTCAAATGGGCAGGCAAAATGGAGATCTTTTCAGGAGCCCTGCTCAAAACCCGGTATTAAAATGCTCGACACAGAACCATGTAAAGAATTAAGAAGGCGGCCGCAGCTATTCATGGTTGGGATTGTCCCTTACTAACTTTCACTCACCTGGGTTTTGATTGTGCCCCAAATCGAGCCGCGCCTGGAGAGAAATTTCGAGCTGATGCACAACATCCCTCACCCCCCCCTCCCCCCCAAACCCCCCCAACCCCCCAAAAAACCCGCCAACCCCCCCAAACCCGCCCAACCCCCCAAGAACCCTCCCAATCCCTCCAACCTGCACTTCCCCTGGGATTCGATCCTACTGTTGGCAAACTAGAGGGTTTCCTGCAGCAGCACCTGTGATAGGACCCAAGCGTGGACACTGGAAAATCACAGCCCCGCTAATTGAAACAGAGCCCAAAAAACAAAACCCCAACACAAACATAGGAACGCTGCATCGCCAAATGGAAAGTAGTTTCCCTTTGGCTTCCTAACACGGCCCCAGCAAACAGAGGTTTCCACAAACTAGGAGCCCAACGGACTCCCCAAAAATTGAAAAACGACCAGTCCACAAAAGAGGACAAGGCAAAAAACACGCACAGAGTGCTACTCCAAACAAGCCGGTGTCGCGGCAGAAACCGACAAGTGCTTTGGCCATCCTGAGGGCAAGCGGGCAATCTTTCAGGGCAAAATACCAAGTCTGGGTGTTAGAGAGTTGAGAAAACCCCAGCGATTCCACGTTCGAACTCTTTGTCTGTTCGATCTGGCTTTTTTGTTGCAGGCAGATGCTTGCATCTCCAGCATGGAACCTTGGGGTGGAGAGGCCAAAGGAACGCTCACTTCCCAAGTTGACTGGCCAAAAAAGTTTGAACTTTGTATTTACCACTAAAATGGTCTTTCTAAAAATTTAAAGTCCACCAACTCAGGAAGTGAGAACGAAGCTGGAGAAACCTGGGCTGCATCCAAGCACAATTTACCCTGAGCTATCGGAGCTCGATGAATCAAATGGTACCAAATCATGTCGACCAATGATCTAATAACCCCCGCTCTCCCCACTTGTTCTCACGGGGGGGTCCTTGCTGATTGAATCCTTTCTTTCAGGGGGCCCAGCATTACAATGTTTCTCCAAAATGCTTGAGTTCCCACATGAAAACGGGCAGCCAATACTCAAAAGCTACGTCAAATGAGAGCAAAGGTACTGCTCAGTGACGGCATAGATGGATGGCCCGTACTCCGAGGATGCGTCCGGCTCACTGCCGTCGGAGTCGATCTGCTCGGCCGAGATGAATTGCTGCACGTCCCATCGCAAGAACTTCAGGTCCTTGGAAAAAGGTGAGGCGCAAAATAGGCCCAACAAAGAAACCTGGGTACAGAAAAAAGAGGTATTCCCTTCGACTTGTCGGCTTTTCCTCATGTTCAAAACTCCAAGTGCTTGGGTGTGGAAACCTGTGGAAAATAACGCCCTGCGTGTTTTTCAACAAAATGGAGTGGGATTGCCAGCAGCCCAAGCCGAGCAGAAGACTTCCCCACCTGCCAAACAACGCGAGGGGTGGCCTGAAAGACAAATACAAATAGGACTTCAAAGGCCAGAGGTCGATTTCCGAGACACCTGGATGAATATGTGTGTTTCTGCCAACACTTTCCCTCAAATGCGTTGCCCGGCTGAAATCAATCAGCGGGTTCTTTTCCAAGCTTCCGAGCGTGTCACACACCACTTGTCAGGCGAGACGGAGTCGTGCAGATATCGCGCCCTCAGAGTGGGGAATAGTAGTGCTCGTGTGGAGCGACGCTCAAGTTGCCTCCGCGAAGGATGCGTAAAAGTGTCGGTCCAATGGCTCATGAGGCGCCATCCGAGCCGACCAGTCAAGAAGACAAATCCGATTTCCACAGATCAATACATTTGTTTTCCTAAATATGGTTTCATATGTTTTGAAAAAGAGATATCATGTATTTATATATGCATATAATATATATATATATATAGACAGAGGAAAGACAGGGTTGTTTATGTGTGTAAACCTCAAACGGACGATGCTCAGAACCACCGCAAGGTGTGTCAAAGCCGGACGCCAGTGCTGATTCCAAGCCTTGAGGCGGCGACAGCTGCGGCGTCTGAAGCGGGAACGCTTGTGCACACATACCGCTCGCCTTTGCACAACATAGGTCAGAAGTTCCGAATCCCACAGTCCAAGTCGCTTCTAAAGCATCTAAGTGTGAAACGCAGCGCCATTATGTTCCAATCCCAACTTTTTTTCCACGGCTGCCCTCTGCAAAACATCAGCTCAACCAGCAAAAAGCTAAGTCAACACACGCTACTCCTCAGATGCCCAGTGGCCATGGGTTTTGTTGGTTGAGTTTAAAGGAACCGCTGGGCAGAGACGGGAGTCTTGATGGTGATGTTCACGTTCCAAGGTGCTGTACTTGTCCATGAACCACACAAGTGAGAAAGAAAACAAGCAAGCTAACAAGCAAGCAAACAGGCTAGCAAGCATGCAAAAAAGCAAGCAAGCAAAAAGGGAACAAGCAAAAACAAACAAGCGAGACAGACAAGCGAGCAAGCTAAACAAACAAACAAACAAGCAAGCAAACAAACAAGCGAGCAAGCAAGCAGAACAAACTAAGAAGCAAGCAAGCAAGCAAACAAACAAACAAACAAACAAACAAACAAACCAGTCAACACAAACGTATATACCCAAGTAGGGCGACGCTTGGATGCAGGTTTCGGCACCCAGACCTTGGCAAGCCGGTCTCGACAGAGAGCGACATCTCCGAAGCCGGCAATGCAGGCTTGCTTCAGGGCACCTGGGAAAACAAGAAACATTCACAAATGAGATGAACCCAGACCAAGGAGAACCATAGCTCGGTCCTTGAGTAGAGAGGTTAGAATAAGGGTACCAACTTGTTTCTGTAGTCTATTTTAGCAGAGGAACCCTCCCCAAAAAAACGAAACAAAGGGCACTACTGGGGGACTAATTAGGCAAA
This sequence comes from Effrenium voratum, assembly GCA_963377175.1. Lineage (NCBI taxonomy): Eukaryota > Dinophyceae > Suessiales > Symbiodiniaceae > Effrenium > Effrenium voratum. The sequence continues at coordinate 812,333 of CAUJNA010001125.1, forward strand.
TGACTCCAAACCAGATACCCACCGAAACTCTAGATGACATCAAAGGGGGTGCAAGTTGCTTCGTTGCTGTGGCCACAGAAATCACCTCTAAGAGATGTACCACAAGTGACTGCACTTCAATCAACATCCTGGCACGCGTGGTTCAGGGAAACTATCTGGTCTGTTCGAAATGAGTCCTAACCCATAATTTCTATGAAGGGGAATTTTTGCGTAACCCCAGGTAGGGATCTTGTGGATTACCTTTGAACGGCCCAGACTAGACTAGGTCCTCCAGAGAGTCGGACAGGTGAGATGGGGAGCACTGAGAAGAACTCTGTTGAGGCGGGACCTTGTTTCAGAGCCTGGCCCCCGGACCACCCAAGCACTCGCTCGCTGCGAACCCACACGCGCAAGACGCTGCAAGGTTGCTTGCCCCCAACCCCCTGACACGGAGCATGCGCTTATCCACCCTAGCTTGAGCGCATGGTTGCCTGCTTGCACGCACGTGTCTCACACCGAAAGCCAATCATGACCAAAAATGCATCCCGGCGGCCCGTCCCAGCCTCACAGAAACCGGTGGAAAAAATGCAGAAACACACAGTATGCGCGATGTTTTCCGCGCAGCGGCGGCGGCCGCACTTGCGCAAGAAAAACCGCTCGCTCGATCGCAGGCTTGCCCGCCATGTCCGCCTACCGCCAAAACCTACTCTCAGGGGGCCATTTTTGAAGGGTTTGAGCGATGCAGGGGATGTAGGGGATGTAAGGGATGCTGGAACGCCCAGACGCTGGTGATGCAGGGAATGCCGAGGATGCAGAGGATGTTGGCGGGGATGCCACGGTATTTACAGTGTTTTTGAAGGTCGGGCAACGTGGCGTCAGAAGCCCGTCGCAAGGCCAGGGAGGCCGGGGATGTTTTGGGGTCCAAGTGTTTGGGCCGGCCTGCGTGCAGGTGATGCAGGCAATGCTGAGGAGGAGCTTGCGGTGCAACAAAACACGTCAGCGGTATACCCTACGGGTAGGGCTGCCCTCGCTCTTCGAGCTCGAAGACACACAGCGCAGCTGGATTTAAGCAGGGGAAGCCTCCCCCAAGAAAGGGTAAAAGGGCACCACTGGTGGACCTAGAGCGTGGGGGGCAAGTTGCTTCGTTGCTGTGGCTTAAGACCAACACAGAAACCGTTGACAGTTCATGGGGGTGGATCAATATTCCTGGCCCCCAAACGACCATGGGTAACTTCTTCGATTGAGTGGGTTGATTGTCATCCTTTTTGGTGCTGTCCCGAATGGTCATCCCATATGATGGGGACCTTTTGATCAACCCCCACATCGAATTGGCAGTTCTTCCGTGGTGAAATGGGGCTCAACCAATGGGCGGTTGCACTCTGGTCTCATGCAATCCGAGGAGCCGGTGTTCTCCATGGGCGAATCCATGTGCGAGCCGAGAGTGGCACCGAGCAGCTTGCAACCAATTAGGTGGACTGTTTAATGGGGTTGCTTCGAACGTCCTGGAAGGCTATGGCCCCCAGAAAAGAAACGCATCAAAAAAGCTCATCATTTGTCTTACACATTGCGGTTTGGTCGTCTTAAGGCTCCGGGCAACCCTCTAAAATCCCAAAAATACGTTGGAATCCTCTGGGCAACTGAGCGCAGTGTGCGACTCAGATATGGAATATGTTCCTTGTTGAGTCAGGGGCAACTTGCAGGAATTCAGTAGTCTGTCAGCGGAGCCATGTTCCAAGTTGGATCCCAAGTTGCCCAAAATCAAAGATTAAGCTGTTGGAACCTTGACCGTAAAGACCAAACCTGAAAGAAGAACGGACAAGTGACAGGTTCTCAACTTGACATGGCTCAAGTTAGCAATTCCAGAATGTCTGTTCAAATGAAACAATGGCTGCGGCTTGGCGCAAACTACCCACGCAGAACGCGTATCCAAATTGACCGCGGGTCAAACAATGAGTATCCTCGAAATTTGCTTAAACCCTTGAAAAGAAAGAACTATATTTCCACCTCGCCTGGCCGACAGAGTCTCGAAGCCCCCAAACAAAGCGGATTTGTTCTGAGGTGACTGCGATTGGGATGCGACTGGCGAGTGGGACATCTTGAGGGGTGCGAGTTGGGTGTGGCGTGCTTTGCAAGTTAGCTACCAACTCTCGTGGCCGGCAAGGAGGGAACCAGCCAGCCCTCTTTGGCTACTCCAGCCAAGAACCCCCGAAAACTGTCATTCCAGTCTCTCGGAAAAACCTCAGATTTCTTTCCTCCACCGTGGAACTTAGAAATTTCTGAGACTCTCGACAGCAAAAAAGGGGTGCCTTGTCAAACATCATCACCGTACTGCCACAATGTTAGGCGGGATGGCCATGCTTTTCCTAGGGGTAACTTCCCCATTCTTTCCAGGCATCCTTCTTTCCAGAAAACCAAAAACCCTGGAGAAATGGCTGGTTTTTGAAAAGAACGATGGTCTTGCACAAAACCCCTAGGAACCCGTAATTCTCTTAGGATACCCCAAACTATCCCCCTGGAGGCTCGAAAGGGCATGTTGGGAGCCCGAGTGCAGAAGATGGTTGCCATACTTGCGCCGGGCTCTCCGTCCCCTTGCGTGGCATGCGTGAAGCATTTGTTTAAGCATTGACCGAAGTCTGCGATGAAGGCAAGTGGCCAACAAAACTGTTCTGTCTGCATCCGGCCGTACTTTTTCACAACGGCCAAGAAAAAGCGGGCCAGAAAAGAAGGGCCTTTCAGGCTCCAGGAAGAAATCAATTAAAACCTTCGGACCGTATGTCGAACCTTGAATCGGCCTGGAGGGCTGAGCGCTATCCAAACCAACCCCAACCAACCTAGGTCCTCCAGTTGAGAGGATAAAAAATAAGGGTACCTTTTTTTCTGCAGTCTATTTTAGTAGGGTCCCGAACCCTCCCCTCCCCAGAAAAGGGGTGAGAAAGGGCGACCTGGCCAACCCCAGCAAATTCTCTTTCGCCGCTTCGGAGGCCACGCCAGCCTAGCGGGGGGCAGGTGGAAGGGTCTGAACTCGGTACCGCTTTCTGCTCTGCTAAAAGAATGGAAACCCCATGAGTGGTTAATGGAAAAACTGTTTAATGGAAAAATGGTTGAATGGAAAAAGTGCTTAATGGAAAACTCTTGACTCTTAACTATTAGAGGTTTAATGGACAACCCCATGAGGTGGCGAAAAGTTAAGCCTAACGTCCGAGCAACATGCACCAAAGTTAACTTGCTGTTGTACAGCAGGGAATGAGGGAATGACCCGGGCAAGCCAGGCAAGCAAAGCAAGCCAGCCAGCAATCAATCACGTCAAGCAAGCAGGCAACGTGATGCAAGCACGCAGGCACACCAAGCACGCACGCACGTACGCACGTACGCAAGCAAGCATATATATATAATACAGAATATACCAGGGAAGCCAGCAAACAAACAAACCAAACACTCAAAGCAAACAACTTATCCAACAAACAAGACAAGCAAACAAACAAACAAACAAACAAACGAACAAACAAGCAAGCAAGCAAGCAAGCAAACAAACACACAAACATGCACACTAACGAACCAAGCAACCACACAAAAGAGCACGACACACAAACAAATTGTCAAAACACATCATGGAACACGTGCAAGCAAGCGTTTTTGGTGAACCCGCCCTCTGGCCATTCCATTGCTTGGGCGTAACCTGGACTTCTTCTGTAACCAACCGGGAAGCGGGCGATGCCGTTGGTTTCCATCATGATCCCATTGAGAAGCAAACACACACACACACACACACACCCACCCACCCACCCACCCACGCACGCACGCACGCACGCACGCACGCACGCACGCACGCACGCACGCACGCACCCACGCACACACACACACACACACACACACACACACACACACACACACACACACACACACACACACACACACACACACACACACACACACATCATGTTGCAGGTTTCCCTCGCCGTCAAAATGGCAATCCTAGTTGGAACGCTCAAAAGTGGGTTTCAAGGGGCGCCGCGCACAGCGTAGTCTCAAAAGTGATGGAAGTCATGTTAGACAAACTGACTCTGAACAGAGCACCCCAACACAAACAGTCTAACGCCAGGAACGGGAGAAAGCAACAGCCCGCTGGCACCCCACCCACACCGGCCCGCCTTAAACTCAGGAAGTAAGCGAAGGGACGCCACCCGCAACAAGTTCTCTTCAACAGACCCGGTTCCGCGCCTGTTCTTCAGGCCGCCGGGGGGTGAAACGAAAAGCTGCCGAATCAAGACCTGCCTGGCGTACGCTACCCCCGGCCGTTGCGCAACTGGGGTCTTGACATGTTTCTCCACCTACATGATACACAAAAACTGTGGCGTCCTTTCTGGTGCAAAAAGTACGATGTTTACATGTCCATAGTGCGTCTGCGTTCTGGACGGAGCCAATTCAGCTCAAGCCGAACATGGGTTCTATCATTGTGAATAATATCGACACCTCAAAAAATCGGCCGGGGCCGCTTTTGGGGCGGGCATGAGGGTGCCGTGTGAGAAACCACCGCGCTTCAAACACGAGGCGAATCATGTGTGTTTTCCCCATGACAAAAGATGCCAATCAAAGAAAGCACACATCGGTGCCCACAATGGTTTCCCCTTTGCTTTCTTCGTTGTTCCCTTAAGATCAACAGGGTTGCCCCAATTCGGTCAAAAGCAAAGCAGTGAGGGACTGAGAACTCACCAAGGAACGGCAGTCTGCTCGACCCAAACTCCTCAGGAGCACGCTCTACCTTAGGGTTAGACCGGCCAATCCTATGATCCTGACTGCAACTGGATACTCCAAACAGTCGAAGCCGATACTCAACACCCACGATAGCCTGTGGCAAGCTCTCGGATCCCGAATTCATCTCGCAGTCTCACATTCTGACTGGATCCTCAAAAAGCAATGGTCGAAGCCTTTGCATAACCCGTGCATCTTGCGGGTTGAACAGCCCAGCCATAGCCAGCCATGCCAAGACCTAGTTCAGAAACTTGAAAGGATCCGTGATCCTGGGGCTGTTGCAGGCTCGTCGAGTTTGCATGTGACTTCATGCCGTGCTCCTTGATGTGGGAACCCGGAGTGTGTAAGGGCCTCTTATGGATGTTGCTTAAGCGGGAAAGGAAACCACATGTCTCAACTAGGGCCCCGTATTCCTGTACAACCCGAAGTATCCCCTGCCCCCAAGCAACAAAACAAAGACCGGCCTCAGGGCTCAGGGCGTAGGGGCCGTCGGTATATAGGAGGCCTGACGCAAGCACAAGCGTTGCAGGGGGGAGGATGGGGGGAGGGTGGAGTTGTTTCCCAAGTGCCTGTTCGACCTGTGAACAGATCCTATCTTGTATTGCGGCTGCATCCCCACTCAAAGGCCAATTTCAAAACCCTCCCGGACCAAAATTTTGAGGTGGTCGCTCACTGGTGAAAACCAGTGGGGTTGATTGACTTTGATCAGCGGGCGCCGAAAAGAGAACCGTTGCGCCATTTTTTTGGGGGGGTTCAATTGACGGTCCAAATTGTAAAAAAAAAAGAGCCACCCATGCACATGCACATATTGGTGTCCTTTTGCTAGAACTGGAAGGGTTTCCCTGGTAAACAATAAACAAGCACAACGGACACCTATGCCCATGGAACTGTGAAGGTACTCAGGGTAATTACCCTTATTTGTGGCTTTAAAAAGGGACACCAAAGGAAAGAAGCCACCCAACTCTTGTCATCCAACTTGCTTCTCTCCTTTTTGTGCTTTTGTTGGTCCAATCTGTTTTTTTTGTTGGTTGGTCCAATTATTTCTTTATTTTTGGCGTTTGTTTTTTGTTTTGCTTTCGTGTGTTTAAAACAGAAAACACACACACAAACACCTGGAGGCGCGCCACTCCAAGTGACCCCGAACCAGAGTCGTTCAGGTTATTTCTTCTGTAGTCTATTTTAGTAGAGGGGGTTGCTCCCAACCAAAAAAGGGGAGAGAAGGGCACGATCCTGGGGGACCCAGCGCTGGAAAAACCGTCTGGACAACTTTAGCGGTCTGAAGAAAAAGGCACCGAAAAAGACCGCCACACCTGGAACATTAAATAAAAACACAAAACACACCTGGAACAAAAAAACGCCACACCTGTCGACTTTTTGTTGTTACCACTCGTTCAGAGAAACCAAAAACGCGGAAAAACGCGAAAAACGCGGCGGCCGCGGCGCCTGGAAAGGCCGCCAATGGGCCTTGGTCTGCCAGACCGCCAGCTTCGGATCTCGGAAGTCCATGGTGCCCCACTCCTGGCACGGGACGCCCAGAAGGAAAAAACCCACCGGGAAACCCACGGCAAACCTAGAGAAACCCAGGGAAACCAAGGGAAACCCAAGGGAACCCAAGGAAACCAAGGGAAACCCAAGGGAACCCAAGGGAAACTTAAGAGAAACCCAAGCGAACGTAAGGGAAACCCCCAAAAACAACCAAGGGAGCTCATGTTTGAGGGAAACCAGAGCTCACGGTTGAGGGAAACAGCAAGATGAAGCCGGAAAAACAGCCTTCAAGTGGGTGTGTCTCGTTTGAAACCTTGAAGGACTTCAGGGGAGTCAAAGGAAGCAATGGTACCCAGCAATAAAACACACCTACATGGTCAGTTCCAAGCTTGAGGAAAAATCGGGTACCTGGATTTGTTCTGGAAAAGGCATGCTTGGCACTTGGCACCCTGGTCCAGTGTGGTTTCCTACACAAAGGTATGGCAACGGTAAACAGCACTGAGCCCGGCTCAAGACTCTGCCATTCATGGAAATGGGCCTTCCAACACCCAATTCACGCGGCAAACCCCGGTATCACAAGCTGAACCCCCGAAACCGCCCTGCAACTCCAGCAAAAACCTACGGCTTGTGTTGTTCTCTGATATGAGAACCTTCCCATTCCAGGGAGGTCTAGCAGACCTTGTTCCCTTGACATCAACGGAAGTTCCAAAGGGCGCTCTCCACCGCTTTTTGGCCGGGCGGCTAATTTCTATCAGGGAAACCGTTCCAGAGTCAGCACCGCGAGACTGAGTCTCTGCCAAGTGGGGACTTCCAATTGAAACCTGGTCCGAAAACGGGGAATCCTATTTGGCTGTTAAATCATCTGCAAATTTTACTTTCTAATTCCAAAAGCTGAAGTTAGGGATCTCCAAGTAAAGGGCCTCTATGGTGAGCTCGTTCTACCCCAGCTCATCGGTGAGCTCGTTAAAATAGGCAGAATCATGCTCAATATTGGCTGTTTGCTTGAATCGGAAGCACGTGTCAACCAGAAAACAGAAAAACGGGCAGAACCCTCAACCACCAAAAGTCGACTGATGTCGACTGCCCGTAAATGGCTGTGGCTCAAAAACCGGTACCAAAATGGATCCCTGGCAAGTGGAAACATGGACCAAAACCTGCGTAACACCTCCTTTTTAATTTTGAGCCACACCCAAATGTGTCAACCACTTTTGAGTGGAACCCGCGTGAAACTCCTGCCATGGCCACAGCTCCCTGAGCCACCGCGCTGAAAATTTGCTGAAGTGTCCGGGGAAAAATAGAACTGTGGATGGACAAAATCCATTTCGCACCACTTGGTAACCATGGGAAACCATTCTTTGTTGGTATTTACAGAATCATCTTTCCAGGATTTCGTCCATCCACAGTATGTCCAGTAGTGATAGATTCCCGTTAAACCGACACACACCATTCTTAAGCAACAGAAACCCTGCTTGTCCAAACTCAGGTGCCGATGTAAGACGTGAGCTCGGCATGAAATAGGCAGGAAGGCAGGAAGAATCCACCTCATTTTCCGCTTGTAGAGAGTGTACCATGCGGCGCTGGAAAGCACTGTCGGCTCATGTGCGTTTTGGGCTGGCAGTTGTGGATATTTTTTGAGCCCTCCCCAAAAAGGTCCCTAGATCACTCCTAGAATGCTGTGGATTGCCTCAACCATGTTGCCTCACGTAGGAATGTGTTTTTTCCCTACCCCCTTGACTTGTTTGATGTTTTTCCGACCCCCTTGACTTCTGCTCCCGCTTCGTCTGCCAAAACTTCCCCCCCCCAAAAAGTCCCAGCTCCTTCTGAAGCAGGGCCGTGATCTCCCTCGCCAGGTCTCTCCTGGCCTTCCGAGCCGCGCATCGGCCGATGCCGGGAGTTCGGTGCCCAACTTGTAGTAACTTAGGACCCTCTCTTCAATCATCGGTAGTATTTGTCGAGGTATTATATATATATATATGTATACAAAGACATAGTTGGAACCTACCTAGCATATGGGTATAGTTTTGAAGGGTATACCTGCTGTTGCTTACGTAGAGGAGAATCACCATCTTTTTGAGCCCCCCTGTTGGATACACGCTTACTCTTTTGCTTAGGGCGCCACTAAAACAAACCTCATCATCACCACTTCCCCTCTGAGCAAGACGAAAGCATGATGGTAGCCTCGGAATCATCAAGCCCTTGGAGATCCTTCACTTTTGAGGGAATCATCCACCCGCTTGACTCATCTGTGCCTCTCGCCTTATGCCAACGTGCCATCGTTCTTCTCAAAAAGCAGCCGTTTTCTTTTTGTTCCCGGGGGTTTTCGTGGCTTAGCAAGAAGGATCCTTGGAAAGAATGGAACTCCTTCTTTTCCCCCCCAGCAATCCGGGGCATGCTCAACTGTCTCTTCTGTTTATCGTGAGATCATGTAAGTCACAACCAAACCCGGTATTGCCTGCGTTCCTTGGCCATGGATACAGAAGGACATGGTCATTTTGGGCCTGTGGCTTCTGGTCATGGACAGAAAGAACCGGCGGTCGAAGAAGCCGCAATAGCAAACTCCATGGGCCCGCGCGGCGAGAGCAAGCCAACCCGTTGCGAAAGTCCCCGAACTCAGAGTACACGTGGGAAGGGATCACAATTTGCAAGACCCCCGACTGATTGGGGTTTCATGCGTTTTCCCAAGAGAAAGACAAATGGAACCGTGCACTAAAAAAAATCCACGCAAAGCCCCATGCCACTTTTAGCCGACTGACTTGAGCCCTTGGGAACTTGGCCTCTGAAAGCCCTGCCTGCACCGCGTTCTCGCCTTCCACAGGAAAGACCTGGCTGGGTTTCGCTTTCAGAACCCCAGGGGGTTCCGACAACTGCGCAGCAGATTGCTGGAGTCGACAGGCTGTGCTTAGCTTCGCTCTTCGAAACACTTCCTTTTGCTGCTACGCAAACACTTGGGAGTCCTTCATACCCGATGCTTTCTTTTTCTGGCCAATCCCAGCCGACGGCACGAATCAATCCTCTGGGACCTTTCAAGATCTCTGGCTCGAGGAGAAATCACGACCGAAGCCGGCGAGACTCTCCCATCCTTTCTGAAAGTAAAGAACTCAGAGGCCAAGGTGAAGTTATGCGACTCAACGGACCGGGATTCGTGTGCTGCCCCAGTCTTCTACTCGCCCGTTGACCAAAAGGAGGTTTGCCGGTAGGAAGGGGGTCAGAATTTGTTTGTTTAAACGGGGTTGCCCGGTCTCTACAAGACTTAAATCCCCCTTTGCTCTGTATGTTCAAAAGTTCTCAATGTTTACCTGCTTTCTTACTCAGGGATGATGTATCACAAACAAAACAATGGGGCATTGAAAGATTGCGGGGTCCGATTGAATGAGTTTTCCATGTTAGTTCTTCGAAGACCCCCTCCTGAAGGTCCACAAATCTTCCATGGAGCACTTTGAACGAACATCCTGCACCGGCGATGGAACCCAAACTACTCTGAGAATTGCTCGGAGTTGGTTTCGGGTGATATCCAGGATGCTGTTGGGAGGTTTAGGGTTACTTTGAGCAGCTTGGAGCCGATTGCGCTAGGTGTGCGGCCAGTCTGCAGCAGCCTGAATATCGGGGTAAGAGAGGGCGGTGATGCTGAGGATGCGGCCAACCAGCCAACCAACCAAACCAAGCCAGCCAGCCAGCCAACCAACCAACCAGGCACCCAACCATTGTTCAGCCCACCCGACGCCAGAAGAAAAAAACCACCTGCTCCCCTTCCCCCCAAAACCCGCCGCATCCTTCACAATCAGTTTTCCTTAACCGCTACGTCCCAAAATCTTACGGCAACTCGCTCGCTTGCTCGCGCGCCGCTTCGCGGCGAAAGGGGACACCTCGCTCGCCCGAGGCGAGCCGCTCGGCTGGGTGGCTTAACTCTGGTTGGGCGGCTTGTTTCGTTGGCTGGTTCTCTCTCGTTTCGCGAGTCGAAGCTCGCCCGGCGAGTCGCCCGCGGGCGAGTCGCTCGCCTGGTAGGCGAAGTCCAAGGTCAGCATCTCCCGGTGGGTGGCGCTGTTCCGAAGCCCCGTGGCGGCTTCCACGGCCGACACCCAGGCGCCCACCTGGCAGTCCGGTCCGAGACAGCGAGTCCGGGGGGAGAAGAAAAAAACACGGGAACTGGGGAGCCCTGAAGGGAAAAAAAGGGGGTATTTTGTGGAAGGGGTTGGATGAACGTGGGTTTGGGATACCACAAAAAACCAAAAATGAAGACATGACTCACCATGAAAAAAAAAAAAAAACATGTTAGTACTTATTCATCCCCTTGCATTGCTCGCTTCCGTGGAGTGGCAACAGTCCGGATTTGTCTTACATGTCTTTACCACAAAACTGGCACTCCTCTGAAAAATAGGAGTTTGGCCCGAAACGTGGCAAGTAAGTTTATGCAACCATGAACCATTTTGGGAGTTGGAACCCGCAGTGGTTTCCCTCCAAAGAACCCCAAGGGGCCTCAAGAAAAGACAGAAGGGAGGGGAACCGTTTCTACAATCCAGCAATGTCCCTTTCAAGCTTCGTAAAGACCTGCTGCACGGCAGAGGCGGCCGGGCTCCATATCCATGAGGATTAAGCCATCGGCCTCACCCCCTGAGCATCTGGGTGGCCGGGAGTTGCTAAAAACAGAAAAACGAGGAGGATCTATTGGGGATCCGGGCATATGCATGGCATAGAATAGCCATTGGGATCCCGGCATCTTCTATCTGGGATGCATTGGCCCCTGGGAATTGCCCGCCTTGTTGCGGATTACACTTTGAGGGAGGATAGCCAACCAGAAATCCAATCTTCCCAACAAGATTCTAGCCTGCTGTCCAACCTGATCCCCTGCCAAAAACTATTCATTTTGGCTCTCGAGGGGAAACCCAACCGCTAAACCAACTAAAAACCTAAAAGCATGTTTCTGAAAGCTAAAAACCAACAAAACATAAACAGCACAAAACTGAATCCTATGAATCACCGGCTGCTTCGGGCTGCCAAGTACCCCAGTACCCCCGGAGCGCAGCTTGGGGCTTCCGGCGCACTCTTGAGCACCTGGGCCTGGCCAAGAGGAAAGCTGAGACGCATGGAGCAAAGCATCTGTGGATGGTTGCGAAATCCGATTCGCACCACCTAATGAGTTGCCATAATTGAAACCACAAGGCTTGTGGGTACTTACCTTGGGGGATCGAATCATTCCAAGGTTTCTGAACGGTGCCGGATTTCGTCCATCCTAACGAGGGACCCTTCGGTGGACATCAAAATTCGGTGGGGATGTATGTCCACCAGCCACGTTTCACGTGTGTCCCCATGAAAATTCATACGTAGCCATTTGGCTCTTCTGTTGAAACATCAAAAGAGAAGGGGCGAGACTTCCATGCTCTTGGTCCACTTCCATATTGGACACTCACGTCCGATCGAGTGGACTGGCCAAAGAAAGCCAAACCAAACTTGTTGGTTGCCAAATGCTCCAAACCCAACAAGTGACAAAAGTCCATAAACTCAGGGAGTGAGACAAGGAACAAAGAGTGAGATGAGCATCCTCCCTCCCACAAACTTGGCACCGAAGGAAAAAAAAAAAGTTGGAAGGATGTCGCAACGCAAAACGCTCCAGGTGTCAACTCAATCCCGAGCACCAGGTCAAGATATTGAGGCTCCAAACATCCTGATCAAAATCTGACGTCCTGGGTAGAAGTTATTGTTTCCCCAAAAGCTGCGCAATGAGGGTTAAGCATCTGGCAACAAACACATGTCAGCCACACACATACAAACACTGCTGCCAGAACGAAAGATCCTTGCTACGGCTTTGTCTCCAGGCAAGGAACCGCCAAGATACATGGTATCATGTTGCTCTTCTGTTGAAACTACCATTCAAATAGAGCTGGTAAGACTACCCTCCTCTTGGTTCACTTCCATTGGTTCACTTCCATGTTGGACAAAGGTAGCGGTCCCCTAACACCATTCAACGAAACGCACCGATGGTTGCATCATCCCCCCTACCTTAGGGCGGAGGGGGTAGGAATCTCCCCATTCCATTTATCGAGTCTTCCGGAGATCTCCAGGGGTCACCCCCCCTAAACCAAAACCAACCCTAAACCAGCCGGACACCACCCCTGAATAAACCCGAAGCCAACCCTAAACCAAGCCCTTTTCCCCCAAACCCTAAACCCAACCCCTCCCCCAATTCCCTTTAAGGAACCGGAATATGTTGCACCGCTCCCGGGCAATACATCCAGCTGTCAAAAATTGTGGGCTGCTGGGCCTATTGGAGCCAAGCTCACAGAAGTGCAGTCGGCGCCTGCGGAAAAGAAACGGACCCAACTCGCAGGTTTTTCTTCGCTCCCCTAAAAGAATGGAACACCGAGTGGTTCATGGAAGAAATGGTTGAATGGAAAATCCTGAACTCGTAACTTTAGTGGTTTAATTCGGAACACCCAGTAGTTGGCAAAAAGCTAAAGTCCTAACATCCCTTGGCAAAATGCACCAAAGAATTGGGGGGCGGGGTTCGATTTGTTTGAGTCTACGCTTTTTATTTGCCGGTTTTCATTTGAAGTCAAGAGGACAGCCACGCATTGTGCGGGTTCCCCTAAACAAAGCACGCACAAAATTGTCTTCTGCTTTGGTTGCCAGTCAAGCTGTCGAAAGAACTTGTGCTTGCTCTTCTTGCTAGAACCACAAGCATGATAATTAGGTGGCAAGGAACTCTTAGGCGGTGCTTACGAGAGCATAGCGTACGCGATCACCCACGCTTCTGCACTTGCATAACCACAATCTTATGCGGCCTGCCTGTGCGGGGGAGGGCCTTATGACCACCTTATGACCACCTTATGACCACCCCCTGCAACCGCAATGCAAATAAGGACAAACCATACATAGAGCTTCCAGAAATCACAAGCAAACATTGTCTTGTTGAAGTTCCAAGTATCAACTTCGTCTACGCTGGGGTGCTACGTCTGAGATGCGGGTATAGGTCCAATGTGTTGGCCAACATACAGTCAGTATATATATATATATATATTGGAATAAGGTCCTACATGTCAGCGCACAGGCTGCGCCAGGCAATTTGCAAGTTTCGCCAAACCTGGCAGTTGATATGCTTCATATATGCTGTATGTTCCATGTGTTTCACAACTTGCTGATAAGAAACAGCTGAAAAATGACAAACTTCCTTGTGCCACAGGCGATTTGCTTTGGGAGAACGCAAGGGAATTCAGGGGCAGGGGAAGTGCAAGACACGCAGATCTGTGTGTTGCCCAAAGTCATTGCTTACCCTAGCACCTGAACAGAGAGAACGCGCAAACACTGCCTGGATTGCCAGTTGCTTTTTTGTTCCATGCACTTTACCCCAAAAACCAGCAACAGTGCTGAAGAAAGCAGCAACTTGGCTATCTAGGTGGCTTGCCAAAAAGGAATGTCCTCTTCCAGAAGGAGGGGAGCTGATCTTGGGTTCCGTGTTACTTGGCAGGTCCAGAAAGTCTTTGCCGACCAGCAACTGAGGTGTCGGCGTTCGAAGCGCAGGGGCCAAAAGGTCCAGGGCGCCTCGTGATTTGCAGAGTTTCTTACAGCTGAAAGCTATGGGGTCATGTGGTTATGGGTCAAAGCCCCGTACCCCTAGTGAACATCCCAATCCAACCACTAAAATAGGTTCTAAAATGGCTGGTGAATTCACCTACCCCAGAATGGTACCATTGGTACCCACCGGCCATGTGGTCTCAGATAGGCTCTAAAATGCCTTCCGGGAGGGTTCCAAGAGATGATTCGGTTCCAGGGGGTCCGGGGCTGTTGATACCATGCCTTTTCTGCTTCCATTGAAGTGACCTTGGTGAACAATGCCCCTAGGTCGCAATGGGGTTCTTTTGTGCAGCCCCAAAGAATCAAAAACAAGCTGCCACCGAACTGAGCGTGATGGGAAATCTACTTTCAAGCGTCTTTTCTGGGTTGTCCTCAGATCCCCTGCTAAAAGTTTAACTTGTAGTGGGTTCAATGGAAACCCAACCACTACGCCAACTAAAACCTAAAAGCCGGGAACGGTGGGAACTGCCGGGTGAATTTGGGCGAAGGATGGCCTAGGTTTGAGGGTTTCTGTATTACACCCTGGGAGTACACCCTTGGGAAATGACCCAGAATGGTTCAAAATACCACGGTTTTATCCCGGAAATGTGCCTAAATGGGGTCAAGACCCAGTGGGTGTATTCCCAGAGTGTAATACAAAATCCCTTGGACTGGGTACTCAAAAATCTTCGGCGCCCTGAAATTTCAAGGTGTATCCGTTGGATTCGCAAACTGACAGGGGCGTTCCTTCTGCAAACTGCTCGGGTGTCCCGAACGCCTGGGATGTCCGTGAAGCAAAAGCTTCCCTAAGAATAGAACGCCCCACCGAGTCTTGGGAGAATGAGGACTGATTGAATCCTTGGCGCCCCACGCTGCAAGGCCGGTTTTCGCTTGTGCAGAATGACTTGCTGGCAACCGTTTTGCATGAACACGACGAATCACCAACCTGAAGTAACCTTTAGTCAGTTCGCAGCGACAGGCTGCTGTGCTTGGTGCGGCTGCTGAATGCCCTGATGGAGCATCGCCCCAATGTCAGCCGACATAGGCCTAGTCGCACAGCCCGGATCCTGTCCGAAACACCCCAACTAGGTCATCCAGATTTGAGCGGTTAGAATAAAGGTGCCCTTTTTGTCTGTAGTCTATTTTAATAGGGCAACCCTCCCCAAAAAAGTTGGTAAAAGGGCACCTAGCGGGGGGACCTAGCCAAGTGCTCTCATGGCTTTGGATCGAAGCAACCTCCCTGCGATCCAGACTACGGCGCAGCGGCTATCGCTTTGGCCTTCTAGGCGGGCCGCCGCATGAGCTGTTGCGCCTTTCGGCTCGTTGTTGAGGGGGAGCCAAAACAAAGAAGATGCAATTTGTTCGGGTGGGCTGCCCTCAGATCCCCTGCTGAAAGTTCAACTCTTGGTGGTATAAATGGAAACCCAACCACAAAACCACACCTCACAGCCTAAATGGGTGTGGGTGAAAAATAGGTACCCAAAATCAAACCCTGGTAAATGGAAACGTGGACTAAAACCTGCGGTCCAATTCCTGGTGGTTCATTTTGACCCAGACCCCAATCTCAGTTGTTCAGTGACCCTGGAAAGAAAGGGAACCCTTTTTTGGGGCTTGGACCATTTTTAGTGGAGCAGCCACCAAGAAAAGTTGAAAGAATTGGCGCCACAGGACAACTGAGAAATAAACGACCCAGAAAACGTTCCCCTGCCAAGCTGAGGTTCCCCCACAGAGTGGAAGACGGTGACCAGGCGCCGGTCCACCTCCGAGGCTCAGATCGCGGGCGATTGCCCGCGCTAGGGGGCATCACTCGTTGCTACTAGGGGAGGGGACCCCCCCAAAAAATTGCGACCCTATCTGGGTGAATGATAACAGTTCAGCCTGAGAGACTTGCGGTGGTTGGGGCTATTCCCCAAGCGAATTATCATATTTCAGCCTGAGAGACTTGCGGTGGTTGGGGGGCTATTCCCCACTTTAACCCAGCATGGAGTGAATTCGGTCGTGTGAGGTGATGCTTCACAACCCTATCCCTCGTTTTCGCGGGAAGACCCCTTCAGACTTTGGGCTCCCCCCTTGCCAACCGCCCGGGGCCAGACCCATGTGGCTGTGCTTGTCAAACCCTGCCTGGTGAACACAGGTGGCAAATGGACAAAAACATCCACCCCAAAATGGCTCGCCCTGCCCCCAGCCCCATGTCCCAGCTCTGAAAAAGGCCAGGCCCCATGTCCCGCCCACGCCCAGTCGAAGCCGGGCACATTTTTCCACCCCTAGAAACCGGAGGCTCCAAAACCGCGACCTGGGGAGAGCTGGGACTCGGCACCTGTTTCTGGCAGCGGCAACCCACTAACATTCAACTACCCAGGTGTTGACCGTTGCCTTGTGCTAGGTCCTCCAGATTTGAGCGGTTAGAATAAGGGTACCAACTTTTCTCTGTAGTCTATTGTCGTAGGGGAACCCTCCCAACCAAAAAAGGGTAAAAGGGTAGCACTGGGGGACCTAGCTTGTGAGAGCCTTTTTGAATGCCTGTGGAACGTGCTGCATCTTTGACAAACAAACCCCTTGAATCCTGTCAACCAAAACCCCCGAATGATACATCGTTTTGCTTGGACACTGCATTCAGATATTCCTCAGGCACGCGAATCCCCGAATACGCCCAGCATTTGCGCGCCACTGTCTGCACGACATTGTAGCCTATCCTTTTGGCGTCCTTGCCAATCCCATCTACCATGCCTGTATCACCTCGTCACACAGCGTTCTTTCACAAATGCCTCCGAAAAGGCCCCGCGAGGTACCGTCACAACCAAGAAAGGATTGCCAAAATAGGTTTGTTCGAGTTGCTAATGTTGCATCCCCGCGGAGTCCTTGCGAATCGTTGCGATGCTGATATCATGCAATGAAGAAAAGCCAGACAGGTCCCTGCTCAAGTCCTGCGGGGCGCCTTTCTACATGCCTGGAAGACAGGGGCAAACAGGGCCATGGTGTTCTCAGTTGTTCAGTGACCCTGGAAAAAAAAGGGACCCTTTTTTGGGGCTTGGACCATTTTAGTGGGGCAGCCACCAAAAAAAGGGGGAAAAAGGGGGGCCACTGAACAACTGAGTGGTTGCATCCTCAGCATCAAGCATCAGCGAGACAGAGCTGGATTGCATCAGTCGCCAGTCAAAGAGCGCAAGCGAAACGCACAAGATGCATCAGCATGAAAGAGCTTGCTTGCATCGTAGACCCCCATCCATCGGAGCTTGCTCGCATCAATCGTAGACCCGCATCTATCGCTTGTGGAGACCTTTCAAACAAAAAAAAGGAAATGAAATGCTGCAAGGAAAATCTACGCAAGTTCTCAGGTAGGGAAGAAACAATGAACAAGCGGAGGCAAAGCAATTAAAGGTCCCCTCAAGGCCTGCAGGGGCCTTTCCAAAAGAAAGAAAGCAACCAAAAGAAAAAGAGCATCATCAGGACAGAGCTTGATTGCATCAGTAGCACCCCCAATCCAGGGACCTATCCCCAAAAACGAGGGAGTTTAACAGCACACATCCCCAACTACCGTGTGTATATAGTATAGGTTCCATGATTGTGGATGCTGATATGCTCTTTGTGTGCCCATATGTGTTCTATGCCAGTTTTGCTTTTTTGTCCCATGTCTTCTACATGTCTATAAATTATTGTCTATAATGGTCTACGTTCCACTGGCTCCATTCCTCCGATTTCCATATATGCTACATGTTTTAAAGTCTATGTGTATATGAACATATATACATATTGTACTCCATGTTTCACATGGCTTGTGTGTTCTCTTGTTTGTTTGTTTTCAGCCCCCCGCGAACCCAACGCAACAAATCGCCAATTCACCTCCTCAAAGCAGGCCCTCCACTCTTCCTCCTCTGTGCTCTCCACCACGACGCTCTGCGGCCTGGGTCCCGGTGCGCGACGCCAGGGGTTTTTCAGCTGTTGGGAAACATACTTACCAACTCCGGGATCTTCGTTCATCAGTTTGCTTTTTTTATGGCCCTCCTTGTCTAGGTCCTCCAGTAGAGAGGTTAGAATAAGGGTACCCTTTTTTTCTGTAGTCCATTTTAGTAGGGGAACCCTCCCCCAAAAAAGTTGGTAAAAGGGCACTACTGGGGGACCTAGCTTGTGGTTTGTGAGTTTGCCAACTTCAGATTCATCCGAAGAACCGTGCACATCAAGCGGGCTCCCCGCGTGTGGGGAGCTCATCCACTCGTGCAGCTCTGTGCGGCACAAGCTGAGCGTGTCTGGCTGACCAACACCTTGACTCAGCTTCATGCGCGCGCGCCCCGGCCAAAAGTATTCCCAACGGACTTGACGCCGCTGGCTCAGTTGTTCAGTGACCCTGGAAAAAAAATGGAACCCTTTTGGGGAAGACCAAATTTGGCGGGGCAGCCACAAAAAAAGGGAAAAGGGTGCCACTGAACAACTGAGCTAGGTGATGGGTCCGATCAGCAGAATTTACAACACGTGAGATCAGTCAAAACAGTCCCAACAATGGCAAAGACCCAAGCAAAATACGGGCTGGTACAGGCCATTCCCGAATAGATCCTTTCAGGATGGTGTTGCATGGACCACAGAAGAAAATCTAAGCACTGAGGGATTTGAGCCCCCTGCTTTAGGAAACACCATAAGTTAATGAAAAACCAACAGCTCACATACATAAAAGCACGAGGGTACATGTCCAGAACTGGGCGGAACATGCCATTTCAAGAAGTAATGCCACCTAGTTGGTGTTCAAAGTGCATAGTCTTCCTCCACACTTCCCTTTCGTCTTATCTTTTGTCTGACAACATATCTTGTGTGCGTCTTAAAAATTAGGCACGCCGCCACATGTGTAGCTTTCAACTTCGGCTTTCCGTTTGAACGCCGTCCAAGCGAAAAACGCTTTCCTTACCGCTTGAGACACCACTTTCAGGGGGCCGGGGAACCCCCAGATGTGCCCAGTTTTTTGGGTCAGACTTCGACCAACAAGTGGTCAATTGCTTGAGCTGGTGGAAAAGAATGCCTCACTTGCTGAGTGGATGGCCCAAGAAAAGGCCCCAAACTGTATATTTGCCACTAAAATGGTCCAAACCCCAAAAGTTTTAAGTTCATGAACTCAGGAAGTGAGATGCAGAAAAAAAAACAAGGCACGCATCAAACACAAGGAACGTCGAGTGACAGCTGAGGCCTCTCTTGCCACCACTCCCCAGGGTCCGTATTTCCCTCAGCTCGCTTCAAAAGGCCAATGATGCCTTTCCAGCCACCCTTAAGGGAAACCCCCATGATCTGTCCTTGAGAAATCCTCAGATGCCCAGTGGCATCTGAAGAAAAAAAGGGCACCTTTTTTTTGTTGGTTGAGTTTAAAGGGCAACCCTTACCAAAAAGACAAACAACAACAAAAAGCGAGAGAAAGGGCACCACCGGGCAACAGAGAATCTAACTTCGCGCCCCACAAATCTAGCTGTACCCTCCCCATTCTCTTCAGGCATCATTCTCTTCAATGGGCCAAAACCAAAACCCTGGAAAACGGGTGTTTTTGTTTAATGAGAACGATGAAGAGCATGGAACATGGAATATCCAAACCCTTAGTCTATCTTGGGCTAGCCAAGAAGAGTTTTGAGCCCTGGGTAACCGGCTGATCGACCCAACGTCCCAGCTGCAATTTTTTTGGGGCTCCGGCTGTCGCTGCAGCTCGGTTCGGCGGAAGGGATCCAGCAACCGCACCGCGTTGAGGCACAGGTGGTCTGACGAGGCTCGACGGCTCGACGGGTAGGGCTCGCGGAGGTTTGGGGCTTAAAACGAGCACCGATGGGGTTGCGGCGGTTCGTCTCCTGGAGGTTTTTTTGGGATATAGCCACTCACCTGGGGGTTATTGCCAGGCACCAGTTGCTCGGCGGTTTTTCTCCGTGAGCTTGCTCCGCCCCAGCTTGGGGATTTCTCCATCCGTAGAGAGTAGAACCACCGTAGTGGGTTGGCTCCGAACCATGACGGAACGACCGACCAAATGACAGAACATTGGTCTCGTCTTGGTTTCGGAGGGCCACAGCTCCATCCTACTAAGGTCTCTGGAGCACGTCTAGAACGTGAGCGAGCCCACTTAGCACACAGACATGGTCTTCCTCACAAGTGCCACGTGTCCAAAAGCTCGTCACCCCCGCCTCTTGTGTTGAACAGTTGTACAATCAGATGCAAACATGGGTGTGTGTCCCTGATTTTCAGACTCGGAAGTCAACCAAAGGGCGTGTTTTGTTGGCTTGACCAGGTACACCCAGCGGCAGCAGTCTTGTGACCCCATCCTTCGAGCACTCATGGCGAAAGGGTATGCCTTTTGCCAAACTCGTGAAACCTCCCTTTGCGTACCCCTCCCCCATGCTTTCACTAGTAGAGATGGGAAGATTGGAATCCTATGAATGCTGAGAAGGCAAAGTTCGAGCCCCTTGGAGAGGGTTTGCAGGTCTCTGGCCCCTCTCAATATACTGTAGCCAGCCGGCGGCAAACATTTGCACTAAAGCAAGATTTACCATGAGCATTCGCACGCTCAAACGGGGCTCTCCATATGAAAGATCACCGCCCCCAAGGAAACTCATTGAACATTGGCAACCAAAAGGTGACGTCAAAGTTGCCAAAGAAGAATATAGAGAAAAGCCACAAAGAGGGTTTCAAAATGTAAAGGGGTCTCTGCATGCTCAACCAAGGGTAAGGAGTGTCAAAGCATCAAACACTTGCAAAGTGGTCATGGAAAACAAGGACAAACGTTTTGGTTCTGGCAGATTTGAAAGGCACACCACCATAGGTGACCTTTTGAAAAAAAGGGTGGCCATGGAAAATGGAATGATTCAAATCTAAACTAGTACCATCTATTACTCAAACTAGCCGATCAAAAGACCTGCGCTTTTGCACTCGACAAATTGATGTGACGCAACTGACACATTGCCATGCGAACCGTTGGATGGATGTGAGTCAGTCAGGAGAAGGAAAATGGGTTAGCCCCCCCCCCCTCCCCCCTCCCAAGAAAAAGCAATCCAGCCAAAGCTCCGTTGCCAAACCTGGCTCTTGAGGCAAGATTCTGGGTGAATTCATTCGCTAAAACTAGTGGATCCCCATAGCCTCCTTCATCAGCGTTGCAAACCTAATCTTTAATGGGGGCACGAATTCATTTGCCTTAACCCCAGAGCATGATTGTGAGAGGCGGTGGGGTGTTGTGTTGTTTGTTCTTTTTGTTATCGGGGTACACACTCCTTTCACAAAATCATACTGCGGAAGCGCATTAGGTCTGGATTTGGGTGTGTCTTTTTGAAAAAAGACCCTCCGCCCCAACAAAAAATGAGGTTTTCCTTTTGGCGCCAAGAAGGGTTAAACAAAAACAGGCGTGCCCACTTGGCCAGCTTCCGCTGTCCAGCCTGGTCCTATCAGCTGATAAAGCGTGCCCAAAGGGGAAGCTGCGATCAGCTGCTGAGCGCCTCGACCGATTCTTGGAACGAAGCGGTTTGCAAAGAAACCCAGCAGATCATTATTTTTTTGGGGGGAGGGGGTATCGGAGAAAAGAAACCCAGAGGATCCCGGGCGATTTTGGGGGCATCAGAGAAAGTGTCAACTTAACCCATGCAAATCAAGCGGTGTGTGGCAAGCCAGCAACCAACGGAATCAAAGAAACCTACCCGTGTGAGACCCTGACAAATGCCCGAGAACTCCGAGGAAAGACTACGATCAAACCAAATCGGTTTCGTCTGGTCTGTCCTCAGATCTGACGAAAAGTGAGTTTAACTTGTGGGTGAAATCCGGAAACCCGACCTCTAAACCCTGGACGGCTGTCCTCAGATCTGCTAGAAGTGAACCCCCTGCATGTGTTTTATGATTCCTATATTCATCATTTTGTGTGGGTGAAATGCGGAAACCCGACCTTTCTACACCCACGGCCAAGCTTCTCCAAAGCCACCATGGGACTAAAAATGGAGACTCTCTGGGCCTAAGCGACCATGATTGAAGCCGCATGAAGAAATGGAAAGCCCAAAGATGGTGGCCAATCGAACTCTCTCACTCGCTTGCCCAAAGCGCCCTGAAACCAAAGAGGTCTACCCCTCGGTGAGACCTATCAAACTGGACCCACGAAGGGACAACTGAGCTCAAGGTGCAGCGTCAGATCGAAAAAGTAAGGCCCGGCGGCCCCCCTCTGTTTGCAGCAACTCGGTTTTCTTGATGCCCACCATACGCGAGCCCCTTGATGCTGCAGCTTACGAGAAGCTCTTACCCAGGTCATGATTCGAGGTGATCCCCTTTCTCAACATGAACACTGACATTGCTGCAACTGTCGTACCAAAGAAGCCATATACATCATAGGTACATGCAAGGTAGCCAAGTTTACCCACAGATACCCAGGGTCAATGGTTTATCCCCTTGAAGTGCTTCTTCAGCTTCGCCACCGTTAGAAAGCCGGCTGTCCCACAACCGGCTCAGCAAAGCCTGTCCAAAGTAAAGTCCCTACCCCCGTCTTTTTCTTCGGCGAGGACGAACTCCAAACCGCTAGGCTGCGACGCCTTGCCACATGGTTGCAGCAAGGGCTATGCGCCCGTCGATTCAAAGCACATCCTATTGTCCATATACCTGGCGTCCCAACGACCCCGAATTACACAAGGGGCAAGCACCCCGTGGATTCCCTTAGGGAATGACCCGAGTTTGCAACGGCCATGAATCTTCACGACTCGGCCCTTTAGACATTCGTTTCGGGCCTTTTTTTTGGTGGCCGACAGTGCGGCCGAGTACAAACTTCAAAACAAACGGCACATGCTGACATGTTGGTGTTGAACAAGTTGCCTGAAAGCGTGTTCACAGCTGCGGGCAAGTGCTCCCCCGATGCCTGGCTGCTCATCCAGGAATTTCCGGGTCACCCACTTGCAGGTTTCCTTGAGGAACTAGGGTTCTATATGGCCCAAAATGGAAGTTTGCTTTCTGGTTTCCCTCGAAATCTCTTTTGGCTTCCCTTTCAAGCCACCACAAAAGGAGTCCCAACTCCAAAACACGACAATTTCCCAAGTGCCGTAAACACCCCAAAGAAAATCCAAACCCATCTGTCGGCGTGTCAACGGAAAACGTCCAGGGCCCCGGGCGCTTGATCAGCTGAAGGTGCGCCTCGTCCGGCTGGAACACGCAGCTGCACCCTGAGCTCTCTGATTTCTATCTTTTTGCCCCCTTTTTGAGCTGTCCTGAGATTTCCCCCGCAAAAAGTGAATAACTTAACTTTGAGTGGGCCAAATGGAAAACCTCACTAAACACTAAACAACTAAAAACAAACTAAGGGGATGCAAATGAAAACCAACCACTAAACACTAAGAAGCTAAAAAAAAGGGCTAAGGGACCGGATGCCTGGGAGCCAAGCTGGGGAGCCCGAGGCTTCTCCGACAAGACCCACAAAATGCCACAAACAAACTGACCATGAGTGTACCTTTGAAGGTACACCGACATAGGGTGGCCAAGGAAAACCTTGACTTTGTCCCCCGCCCCATGTTTTTAAATCATGGCGATTGCTCAGATGCTGTTTCTTCTTTTCTGAGACTTCTCATACCATTTCTTCGAGGCGTTGCATGTGGCAACTCAAAGACCTCGACCTGCAAAACCCTCAGAGTCACAGCCGGCGCTCCCAGGCCACTGGAGGTCTTCAAAAAAACTCCTGGGACCCTGGGAGCTTCCATGGAGTCGCCTTGGGGGGGGGGGGGCGTCAGTTTTGGACTTGGGAAAGGGCGATTCATTCAGTGCGCCAAGGTTGCCTCTCCCATGTGTTCAAACAGTGCTTGTTGGGACCGAAATGAATGAACTGACGGGTGTCACCGGTTTTTAGCACATGTACGCTGAGAAGGCCACTGAAACCGGATCATAACGCCCAAGAACTTCAGGAGGTGACTCGGGTGCAGTGTCTCAAAAATCCCGGGCTCGCCTTTTGCATAGGGACACCAAAGGACCGTGTAGCATTTTAGGAGCGGAGAGGCTCATGGGGGTACGTTGTAGCCCTCAAAAACAGTGTCTCCAAGGTTCCAAACACTTGTTTTGATTTTGCCAATGTGTGAAGAGTGGGTACCAGGTACACTACAGCGCAAGGACAGTTGGATTTTTTTCAACTTTGGGGCAGGGGTTTTCGGGGTGGTGAAAGCACTCCAGTAAGAGACAAGGGTAGTCGAATGGTTGCATGGCTAAGATGTTCTCAAGTATCAAGCCCAACCCAGCTTGCGGAAATCACGGACCACACCAGGGTTTCAAGACCTCTAGCGGCTGAGAAGAACTGGTACATACTCTTTTCGTTCATTGATCTTACCGGGGAATCCGTACTACAAAACGAAAATGGCACCCCCTGAAGGTCTTCATGTTTGGTCCTTTCATTTCTAGTCAAACGGCAAGTAGCTGCGAAAGCAGCGTTTTGCCTGGAACTATTCCTCAGTTATGTGCATACACAGGGCATCGATTTTCGATCGTTTGCAAAGAACATCGAGAAGTCCGAGAACACTGAGAAAGAATCACTTCCTGAGTGGATGAGCCAAACAAAACAGCTCAATTGTAGTTTACCACTACTAGGTTCTCCAGTAGAGAGGTTAGAATCAGGGTACCCTTTTTTCTGTAGTCTATTTTGGTAGGGGAACCCTCACCCCAAAAAGAAACGGCAACAAAAACGGGCACCAATTGGTGGATGACCTAGACTAACATGTTCGCAACCCCCAGAAAAGTGATCAATGTGCTCAAAGTGAAACTCGGGAAGTGGTCGGAAACCGGACCGTCCCTTCGATGCTCGGAACAGCGCGATTTGTTCTACCCGTTCCCAGCCTTGCCACGGCAACTCCCTCCATGAAACTGGATCGAACCTCGGCTTGTGACACAAAACCGCGCCCTCAGCTCGGCGATTTGCCTCCTTGGTGTTTTTTCGTTTCTTTCCCGGGGGCTTCCGGGCTTTTTTTTTTCATATAGAAACCGGCTACAGGAAGTTCTACGGGAAACTAGCCCAAATTCCCAATACAAAAAAATCGGGGGTTTCCTGTAGAACTTCCTGTATAGTTGGTTTCTTAGATTTTTTCCATTGCCCCGTGCCTCCGTTCCCGCCGTAGGTTACCAGAGCTTCTTAGCTCTGGGTCTTACAATACGAGCCATGGTCAAAACTGCCTATATGGCCTATCGCCATGGTTTGCTTGGGAATCAGAATAGCGGTCAGGTGCGCTCAGTAAGGATCCTTACTACCTGGTGTAACCCCAAGTGACGGACCATGGCACGCATGGTTTCCCATGGTCACCGGCAATGAACTGCATCCACCGGCTTGGCTTGCCAGGTGACTGGTTTGCCCTTTGCGCGGAAATGAAATTGACAAATGTAGACCTTGAGACACACCCGATTCTCATGCACCAACCAAAAAAAAGAAAGAACATGAGCTCGCTTTGGACTAGCAAGGCTTTCACCCTTCTCACCTTTTGCATGCCGCCCCAAACAGATTCCTTGATGGGTAAAAGAATGGCTGGGGTCCAGAAGCCCAGTGCAACTGAAGCCTGGCCCATCCTTGAAATACGCAGAGCTACAGGCATGCCCCGAACCATCCACTGGCCGGATCCACAAGTTGGCTTGCCGTTCCGGGTCCACGCTTTCGCTTGCTTCAAGCAATCCACAAGGCGATGTGCCCCGAGTCCAAAAAACAAACCTGTGGTGAAAACTCCGGAACAAGCTATGCTATTGGATCCCTCAAGGATCTTTCTAAAGGATACCAACATCCCTATTGAAACATTGACCATCCATAACCCATACCAAAGCAAGCACGCAGCATGAAGCGACGTTGTACACCATGGTTGCGGAACAGGTTCTTTTCCGCAACACTGAACGAGGCCATCCCCGCATCCTTGTTTTTCTCTCGCCAGGGAGTTTTAGCCTCAGATCCCCTGCCAAAAGCCTTCTATTTTGCTGGAAACCCAACCACCAATTTCAAACCAACTACAAACTCCAAAGCCTGAAGGGACCCGGACTGCTGGGAACCGCCGCGTGTGTGAAAACGGCCCACAAACAAAGGTCATCTTTCAGCACGCGGCAGATATCGAGGGATGGAGATGTCAGGCGGCGCGTCAATGTGCACCTCCGGCTGTAATATCGGAAGCCGAAATTTGTTTGCGTGTTGCCCAAATCGGTTGGGAGAGGTTCTGGGCCATGACCTTTTGGGCACATAGACGGGATTTCCCCGGTAGACATGGATGGCGGAATACCAATCTGCAGTAGTGGAACCCATCTATGTCTAACCGAACCGAGCGATGAACGCACAGACCTACTGGGCCCTTTTGGACTTGGGAGGAAATTTGAAGGTCCCGTGTTCGCCGGGCCGCAAACAGATGGACCCCCTTAAAAGATGGCCAGCGATTTGACGACGAAACCGGGAGCCCTTGCTGCCTGGGTGACATGTCAGGTTCGTCTCCCAAACTAGGTCCTCCAGTAGAGAGGTTAGAATAAGGGTAGCCGATGTTTTGCTGCACTACTGGAGGACCTAGCAAATGAAGGCACTTCAAAGTGTGAGCAAAGACTTGTTGGGGTGTATCAGGCCTATTCACTGGCTGCCATGCCGACGCAGAGCTGCCGTGGGTGTGCAAAAACCTTTGGAAGGGTGCCTACGCGAGCCTACGCCGCAACAAGTGCCTGCACGAAGTGCCTATGCAGACTTTTCTCGCAAAACGGGTCACCTCAAAACAAGACCCCCCGCCCATTTAACAATGCCGCCGAAATAGCTAGCGGTCACTCCTTGACTTGTCTGATCCCGAACCTTCTCATCTCTGGCAGACTCAGTTGCCCCTTGACCCAGACATCAGAGGCGATCACCTTGGGCCAAAGATGGGAACCGAAGAGGGTTGGTTGTCCCAAGGATCCGGTCGATGTGCTGGCTGAGTAGAGCAAGGGAAACTCGATCCGGGGTTTGTCGCTTTGGGCCCTGAGCTACCATACCAAGTCCGGCAATCCTTAGTTGGCGGTTTGGATTGGTGGTTCTGGTTGTTGTGGAGAGAAGATGGCAAACCACCCCTAGCACTAAGTTGTCGATTGAAATGTGACCTTTTTTCAGCTGACCCAGTCGACATATCCCGGAAGCCTCAATTGGAAACTAAAGCGTTGCTGTTTTGCAGCCCCCCCAGTAACAAACAGAACCAAAACACCGAAAGACATACCAGTGAAGAACATAAAAACGTAAAAGCACATCAATCCGAATGAGTTCATATCACTGCTGACCCTGTTGAGCCCCGTTTGCATTCAATCTGTAGCACCAACATCCACTCAAACCTTGATCACTTATCCCCAACCCCAAATTACCCAAGGTGTTTCGACCATGGATCATTGTGTATCAAGTTGGTTCGGTACGTATAAAAAAGCCAACCGGGACCTCCCCATTTTCAGCTGATTGCTTATTTGTTGCCTGATGAAAGGTACTGCAAGGGCTGATAGGATCCCGTCAAAAAGGTCGAGAAATGTGTCGACAAACCCACATATACGGTCACTTTGATGGCCCCAAAGCTGGAACAAATCGATGATGGAGGAAAAAGCGGTTGAACGCCTTTTTTGGCATTCATTTCGAAGGAAAACCCCCCAAACTGTCCACAGATCCCCTGCTACAAGTGTTCTTTCTCCTAAAAAAGACTTCTAAGTGGGGTTCGTGGAGACATCGAAACTACCACTAAAACCGACCAACCGCCTAAGGAACCAGATGCTGCCCTGTTCTGAAGCTCCCGGCCACCCGCAGGGAGATGGGGCGCTTGCCCGAGGACACGATGACGTAGCGCAGCTGCTGGCACACCTGGCAAAGCCCAGGGCCGAGTCTTTTTTGTTTTTTGGGTACACCGTTCTTTTTGGTGAAGTTCAAAGAATAGTCAACAGGAAAACACTCAATTGGTGTCTGGGGGTGGGGGGGGAACCGAAACCATGTTAACTTCTTTTGTTTTGTTTTGGGGGGGGGGGGGGGGGCGCAAGTGTTATTTTTAAGGTTGGACGCCCCAAAAATGGATTCGGGCTTCCCCAAGTGGAGCCGGGGCCATGTTGTTTTGGGGGTCCCTAAAAAACAAAAGTGGGTGTTGCCAATGGCCCCATCCCTCCGGTGAACAACAGATTAAGGACCCCTCCCCCGTCAGTTATTGAAATTGGAATTCATCATGCGGTTCCCAGGCAACATGCGGTCTTGAACACGGCAAAACGCTTGACAGACGACGCTGGCTCCTCTTGAGCCTGTGTGGCCTGCAGCCAAAAAACGACAAAGATTAGGGGGAATTAACTTTTGGGTGAACAACAGATGAAGGACGCCTCTCCCGTCAGCTTTTGACAAGAGAATTCATCATTCGGTTCCCAAACAACATGCGGTCTTGAACGTGGCAAAATGCTTGACAGACGATAGTTGGGGGCTGAAAAAGCTAGCGTTTGAAAGCAGCGTGCCAGTGGGATTTTTGAACGCAGCGTGACAGTGGGATTTGGGAACGCAATAAATTTCCTGCTGGCTCGGCGCATTTCACATGAGGGACAGACAGTGCTCTCCTTTCCCCCCTGTAATCGCAGCTTGGAGGTTGCTCCGAAGCAAAAAACGCACGATATTACACGGGCTAGTACAGGCGGTGTACCCAGTTTGGCATCAGCTTCTTTAAGTTGCTCCTTGATTGACGTTGGAAGGGGAGCAAAAACTCAGTTTTTAGCAGTTAAGTGGGGATTTTCCACTAAACCACAAGCAAAAATGCAAATTGTTTCCCAACAACAACCATGCCTTGTCCGTTTGCAAGTCAACCCTCGCATCTCAGGTGTGGAATGGCCCGATCCCCCTCTCCCCTGACCCCATCCCGCGATCGCCTCCTCCCGAAAACCGCTGAAGCAGTCTTTGAAGCGGGTCAGGAGCCCTGTGACCGGAGCGGGGTTGCAAGATCAAGACCCTGTGACTATATTTCCTCCTGTGGGTGTGTCTCAAATATGGGGACCCCTAAAATGGTTGGTTTTTGGCTTCCTCTGTGTGGGGACCCCTGGTTTATGGTTGGTTTCCTAATGTGGGACCCCTGGTATGCTTTTGGTTTTACACCACCAAACATAGGGTACCCTAAAAACACACACACACACACACTGATGTAATTCTCAACCAACCAAGGAAGCCACCCCCGTAGGAACCCCCAAAACACGAAGGCAGGTTGCCGAGTTTAGAAGCGGCAACTGGGATTGAAGAAAATGAATGCTGGTCCGGTCGTGCAAGGCTGGTGACTCGAAGGCTGCCGAAGATCTTGAACATCTAAGAAAGAACAGACTCCTCCTGGTACACTTTTCCGTCTGGAGTGAGCTTGGACCAGTATTCTGGTCAGCTGGGCCCGTATTCACAAACATTCCACAGACTGCAGCCCCCGAAACGCCACTTTTTGGTTCGATCAAAAGGCATATTTGGACCGTTTTTACCCGATTGTTTTTTTGCCGGGCATTTGCCTGAGGTGCCCATATTTGACCGTATAAAACCCGTATTTAGTCGATACAATGTTGGAAAAAAAAAGCGAAGGAAAACGTATTTGGCCGTATGACTTTTTTTTTTTTCGGGCAAAGCCTTTTGACAAAAACACGCAGTGTTTTGGGGCCCCAGGTAGCGTTTGCTGCTAGGATCGGTACGGGCCGATGGGGTTGCGGTGGCGACCACTCTTATTTTGACCCCCTTCTTTGCGATTCGCTCGTCCGTTTCGCTGGCTTCCGTTCCTGTCTTTCAATGCTTTTCCGAACAATCGCTTCGCATTCTTCTTGCAGGCGCTCAGCCAGGGAATGAGTTGGAACAACCGGAAAAAAAAGAAAGGAAAAGTCATCCAACTGGTGGCTTCCTAATCGCGACCAATTCCCCCCTTCCGGTTCATTCCATGTCTCATTCCCTGATCGCAGCAGCAAGTATTTGGCTTCGCAAGTCTTTCCATGTTAGCGACCAAAAAAGACTTCGACTCAGGCTGCCACGGCACGAGTCCGCCTGCGGATTTGCCTGGCGAAACGTGCCAGGAAGGATTTCGAGTGGGTGTTGCCACAAATTGGTCTCGGGACATTCTCAGTTCCTAAGTGGATGGGCCATCAAATAGTTCAAACTTTTTGTTTACCTCCAAAAAGGTGACCTCCAAAAAGAAACGGTCCAAACCCCCCAAAAGTGACTAAAGTCCAGAAACTCAGGAAGCGAGAACATTAAATGCGAACTGAAGCTTAAGCACCTGGGCTTGGTCTCAAAGAATCTAGCGGATGGACAAAATCCACGCCACGCACCAGTCAGAAAGGGCTAAAAACTCGCGGCGCACCACCCACCAACTGGTGCAGTTGCCAGAGGTACCCCTTTTGCAGGTCAGACAAATCCTAGGACCTCCAGTAGAGAGGTTAGAATAAAGGTACCCTTTTTGCTGTAGGCTGTTTTAGTGGGGGAACTATCCCCCCAAAAAGGGGAGAGAAGGGCACTGGAAAACCTAGAATCGGTTCAGGAATCCAGCCCTGCATGCCCATATAGGGAGGCAGAAATAATACCAACATAGGCTTGGTTGACGTTGGGTTTGGGGAGCAACAATTTTCAAATTTTAGCAGCTAGGTGGGGATTTCAACCACTAAACCACAATAAACAAAAATGTAAAATGTGTCCCAACAACAACCATGCAGGGAGGCAGTAATAATACCAACACAGGGCAGCCAATTGTTGAACAACACCGTTATTTTCTTCTCAGAATAGGAGGACAGGCCTCCCAAAGCAGGATTTGTTGCGTGCTTCTGGTTGCGAAAATAATGCCTTCAAGAAACAGGTTGGGATGTGTTGCATCAATCATCAGGTGAAGCATAGGGCTGGGCATGCCCTTTGATAGGTTGAAATCCAGCCCCCCGTTTTAGGTTACCGGGCGCTAAACGGTGGGCCTCTAAAAAATAAAAATCACGCATCCCTTTTGGGCTTCCTGTTGGGAAAGTCTGTGAAATTAGATGGCACCTTCCCTTGTTTCCCATTAAACTCTAGCATCCTCTTGAGGCATTCCAATGGGCCAAGCCTCTGGAAAATTCGGGTGTTTCTATTTAAAAAACGGGTGAAAAGAATGAGGGAACAAATCTTAGACCATCTTGCAGGGAACCCCTGAAGATGGCTTTGTTTCTTCTTCTTCTTTTCTTGCGGGGATTTTTCCTGAACCCGCAAGCCCGGGTACCCCGAGCCACGTTTTTTGGAGGATCGCTGCAGGCCTGAACGCCCATTGCTGCCACCGCTACCTCCCGGTCATAGAGGAACCTGGCGAAAGGAAGCGCCTGAACCTTTGTGGGTGAACTCGCTTTAATTGTGGGCGGGCCTACCGCAGTGTTCGGCCAAGTAAGTGGCTATACTTAGTAACCTAAGTTATAACCCATTTACCCCCAAGTTAGTGGGTTTGGCCGAGTGCCCAAGAAATGAACCCTAGTCCCTGTGACTACTTTGTCACAAAAATCGCCTAAGACCAATGTGCCAGCCCAAAATTGAATGACTCAAACAACCCTTAGCTGGTGGTTTGGATTCATGGTTTCGAAGTTTGAACCCCTGATTCTAGACGAGAAACGGGAAACCACCCCTCACCCCAAGCCGACCCTGGCGCAGGGTTCTACTTCTTGAGTACCCTGAGATGCACTTAAACCTTAAAAATTGACCTTTTTGGGGGGAATGACCATCCTTGGGATGAAGTCTACCCTGGTCAAAAAGGTAGAACCCTGCCCTCGCGTCCGGCGCGCCAATAGGTTCGACTCTTCTCCGTGTCGGTGAGCAAAGCGTCCGCTTGACGCGTAAAGTCAATGGGCTCCTGGCCGTATCTTCGGCCCCGGAAGCCAGGCTCCCCCCTTGCTGGTGCATCCCCCCTACCTTAGGGGGAGGGGGTAGGGGGCCCGATTCCATTTATCGAGTCTTCCCCATGAAAGGGAAACTCCAGTGGTCACCCCCTCCCCCAATTCCTTTTTTAAAGGGGGCGGGGATGCTGGTGCCTTCAACGGCGAACAAAAGGATGCAAACCATATGGCGTATATTGAGAGAGACAATCAAAAAACAAAACATCCATAACTAAGTATTTGAACATTAAAATATACTTAGAGAACCCAACACACATAGGTTGACCGTAGTTTGGCCACACCGAGCGGTCTTCTTGACGGGAGGCCAACAAACAAATGGTGCGTCTACGTGTGCACTTGCGTTTGTGTGTGTGTGTGTGTGTGTGTGCGGCAGAGGCACTTATAGCACTCAAACCATGGCACATATGCAGCTGAATGCTTGTCAAATGTGCCTGTATCCAGCCTCAGGGAGTGCTAATCACAGGTCAAAATGGCTATGAATTTCAACATGGAAGCACCTCAAACGTGGACACATCAACCCCGACTGAAGTGATGTCCACTACAGGGTTGAGTAAAACTGAAACTGATGCCCAACCGAAGCAGTGAGTAGAATCCACATCGTTCGCAAATAACACAAGCATGATCCACACCGAGCGGGGCAGGGGTATGGGTCACTGAATGAATCATGATTCGCGAGCAGAACTCAGTTGCTTTCTGCTAAAAGTTTAACTTTGAGTGGTTTAATGGAAAACCCATTAGTTGGCAAAAAAATAAAGTCCACACATCCCTTGGCAAAATGCACCTCCGAGAAGGTTCTCTGGTCACAAAGGAGCGCCATTCCCTTCTCACAATTCAGGTTGTCCAAACGTCTGCCATTGGCTCTTCTGAGTCTGTGTGAACCAGTGGCATGACTTGGCTAGGTCATCCAGCAGAGAGGTTAGAATAAGGGTACCCTTTGTTCTGACTACTTAGTAGGGGAACCCTTCCCCCAAAAAAGGGTGAAAGGGCAACTTGGTCTGCTAAAACTGATGGGCTGGCCAATCCTGATCCTTAATAAATCCCTAGATATCAAAACACAGCAAAGTGAACCCTTCTGTAAAGCAAAGGAAGCATAT
>CAUJNA010001125.1:852477-854977 GCA_963377175.1 Effrenium voratum
ACAGGGGAACACTACGGTCGCACTACGGGGAGCACCACGGTCGCATTACGGGGGAGCACTACGAGGAGAGAAACAGGGAGTACAAAAAGCACTATAGGGAGCAGCACGGGGAGCACTACGGGTGATCACTTCGGAGCCACTACGGTCGCACTACGTGGAGAAATACCGGGAAGCACTACGGGAAGAGCACGACTACGATGGGGAATACCACGACGGAGCACTACGGAAGCGCTACGGGAAGCACTGGTGGGGAGCACTTTGGATTCCAGGAAGCAGTACGGGGGAGCACTAGAGTCACATCGGGGCTACGGCACTAAAGGGAGCGCTGCGAGGATTGCTCTGGGGCATTACCAGAAGCACTACAAGAAGCACTACGGGGAGCATATAACCAACAGGATGGGATCACTATCGGGAGGTGGACAAAGTTACGGGAAACTACAGAGATCACTACAGAGAGCACTAAGTCACTACTTTGAGCACTACAGTTCTTTGTTGCGCGCTTCAATGTGATGCGCCGCTATGCCCCCATGCAGTAAAGGACAACCCTGCGGTCTTGCGGGAGCCGGCCCGGCGGGAGGCCCCGCTGCCTGCCTGCTCTCGCGGCTGCCGGGCCGGCTTCGCCTGCTGCCGTGGCTCGTCGGTCGCGGCTGCTGCTGCGGCTACTGCTGTAGCTCCCGACGGCTGTGGCGTCTATCGCGCCCTCAGCGGCGCCCGGGCTGCGAGCCTTTTCGCCATCGGATCTCGCCCGCCCTTATCGTCACGTGGGTGGGCGTATTTCTCATTTGCTACGGACCCGTGGCTGCCACATGTTTCCTCACATGACAAGGCATGAGAGCAAAATGCCGCTTGGCCGCGCGGCCGCAGTGGGCCGCATATACACCAAAAGAAGAGGGCCACCGCCCGGCCGTGACCGCGGCGGTAGGCATGTTTCCTTTGCTTAACTGCTTCGACCGCTGTTAGTTTTTTCTTGCTTGCTTTGCAAACTTGTTTCTTTCCGTGCTTGCTTCTGACTTTGTTTGTGACCTTGACTGTTTCTTTATACAGGCTGTGTTGGCTTTGGTTTGCGCGATTGCTTCGCGCTGTCTTTAGTTTGCTTCTCCATGGTGCGCGCACCGAACAGGTCGCCCAGCTGCTGCGCGAGCGCCCCGCCAGCCAACCTCCTCTCCGTGAACTGCAAGTTGCGTGCAGCAATGCAGAAGCTGCAGAGCCATATTGGCCTCGCTGCCTTGCTGCGCCATGGCTCACTGACAAGGTCGGAGAGAAAGCGCACCCTTGCGCAAGGGGATGCGCGTAGCCAGAGCACTCGCTGCCGTAGCCCATGCCTCCGGTAAAATGCATACAAAGCCTGACAAAAACACCCAGAGAACTTTGGCAAGCAAGAGCCTGGCACGTTGATGAGCAGCACGGTCATGGTTCCCATGGTTTTCGGCGAGGGCAGTCGCAAGCCTCGGCGCAGAGACAGCTGCAGCACAGAGTTCACCCTTGCGTCCGCGAGGCGGCTCATGCGTAGTATACTCGGCTGCGGCCTGCGCGGGTGCCGCGCGCGCTCACGCCCGCGGCGGCATGCGCAGGGGCAAGAAAACCCTAAAAGATCCGGCTTCCCGTTTTGCATGCTGCATGACGGTGATCGAAGAGAAGCTAAGTCTGCTAAGGGTGTTGGCCCCGAAAACAGATTCCAAAAGCTAAGCCCGCTAAATCTTACAAGGGTTGCGACCATGTTTGCTAAGTGTTTGGTAGCCTGGCTAACATTAGCCAGCCGGCTAAGTGCTGGTTGCAACGCTTACTCCACACTCACAACCCCTGGCAACTTGTCAAGCGCAAGGCTGGAGAGGAAAACCTCGGGCATATGAACGGCCTTGCACAAATGGCGCAACAGCGGTACTGAGCCCAAGCGCGTTGCGCGCTTTTGCACAGCCGTGTTTCTGACCCCAAAAACGGGCCCTCAGAGGCGGCTTGGGGTCAAAAAGCAGGCCAAAAAGTGGGACGACGCCAGCGCGCATGTTGGCCGGCCAGTTGCTTCGTACCACCGTTGGACATGCCGCTTTGGCTTCTTATACAGCGAAGCCAGCTGGCAGCAAAAGCAAGCCACTGCAGCTTCTGCCGACACGCCGCGCCCGCCTGGGACAAGGGTGGGAGGCGGGCTGTCGCAGCTTAAACAAAAATGCGATTTGCATCACGTGGCGCAGAAGCATTTCATCTTACAGCCCCGTAAAGAAGCAGTGTCAAGTCTCAGTCAAAACCCCCTGCGGGAGCGGATTCAATTCTTTACCAGCTGCAGCTGCGCAAGCTTGCGCTGGGTGAGCTGCTATGCTGGTTGCAACGCTTGCTCCACACTCACAACCCCTGGCAACTTGTCAAGCGCAAGGGCTGGAAAGCTATCTAGAGGAACGGTCGGGCGAATGAACGCCCAAATGGCGCAACAGTGGTACTGAGCCCAAGAGCGTTGCGCGCTTGCACAACCGTGTTTCTGACCGCAAAAACGGGCCCAGCCTCTGGGGCT
>CAUJNA010001125.1:862477-884977 GCA_963377175.1 Effrenium voratum
GGGTGTTTCCTTCGGTGTTTGGAATTTTGTTTACAGAGTTTCAGCTGCCAAATCAGGCGGTTCAACTCTAGCGCCCGCCCGGCTCTTTTTCGATTTGACGGTTCTCCCTGAGTGGCCGTTCCCTGAACCTTTCAGCATGAGGGTTTCATGGGGTTCATGGCCACCCACCTTTGGCATGTTTGAATTGGCAAATAGACATCATTCCCGGGCCATGGTCTGGTTGTTCAAACGAGTCCAACTCAAAACCTGCCCAACGGATTTACCTAAACAAACAGCAGAATCAATCGCGCACATCACCGTTTGTTGTTACTGTCCCTGGCTATTCGCCTACAAAAAGGATTTGATTGTGGTTGGAGATAGCGATGCCGCAAAATCGAGTTCTGAAATCCGGGAGGTTCAAAAGGATATGTTGCAAAACAAGTCCGGGGGCCCGAAAATAAAACGGTGGGCTCCGTCAAGTGTTGTGTCCCACTTAAACCCACTAGAGACATATTTATATATATATATATATATGTATATATGATACTATACCACTGCATGTACAATAATATAGCCACACGCATATTACCATGTATACATATATGTACATGTATTGTTCTTTACATATCTACATATCTACATATCCACATATCTACATGTCTACATATCTACATATATACATATGTACATATGCACATACATGTTTAAATATATACATATATATATATATATGTATAGATCTATGTATTTGTATATATATATATACACATACACACACACACACACATACATGCATACATACGCACAGGCGAGGGCATGGAGTAACGGTACAAGACCCCTGGCCGGGCCATCACAGTTGGGGGGTTTTTCAAATCCAGCGGGTAGCACTTGAACTGCAAGCGCTGTCCCGTGACCACAAGAAGCCCAGCTACTTTTACACATCTTCACATATATATATATATATGCGCAAATAAATCTCTTTCATGCAAAAAGTAGAAAGGTAGGCCCTGGGGGGGGGGTGACCATATAAATATATATTTTGCTATGTTTATGTAGATATTTATCTGAATTGCACACCCAAATGATTGCACACCCACGCAGTACAGCCCTCCGTCTTCGCCTGTTCCAGGTCTGCCGCGGTCTGATGCTGGAAGCGCCTGGGATCATTTGACCCAGGTGGACGCGTGCTATCCTGGAATGATACGCATGAACAAGCCTTACCAAGTACAGGACCTTTATCATGGTGAGCTCGTTATTAACCCCCCGAATCGGCGAGCTCGCTATTAAAAAAGAAAAATAAAGCTGACGTGATGACATCGATGACTTGCTCGCGTCCGATCGAGTGGATTGGGGCCAAACATTAAGTTTCCATACTGTTCGTTGCCACTAAAATGGTCCAAACCCAAAAAGACCAAAAATTCAAGAGCTCGTGGAGTGAGCTCGGATCTGCTTGACAACACGCGTCTCACCAGACTTAGGACCCTCCGTTCACTCCAAAGACTTTGCTCGCCCGTGGCTCTGCCGCAAAACACCAACAGCCTGGCAAGCCGTGGGTGCTGTGAAGAACACACATGGCCATGGGTCAAAATCCCGTAACCCCAGTGAACATCCCAATCCCCACTAAAATAAAGCCTAAAATGGGTGGTGCACCTACACCAAAATGGCACCATTGGTTTTGACCCACAGCCACATAAGACTCGGCTTCGGGCTCGGAGCCGTTTGGATTCCATCGGGGGTCTGCAGAAGGTATTGCTTGGCTGTTCCCGAGCTCTGGCAGTCACCCCGCTTGAAGAAAACCTTTTGGAGGCGGCTTCTTGATGACATCCCATCAGCTATTTGAGTCACAAGTAAAAGAAACGGTATTGAAATGGTCGTAATCCCAGAACCATATAACTTCCATTTGCTTAAGCCCCCTGGAAAAAATGAAAATATTTCCAGTAGTCATAGATTCCCTTTAAAACCAACAAGGGAATAATATAAAATATTATTGGGCAAATGGAAGGTAAAGAATTAAGAAGGCGGCTGCCACTATTTCTGGCTGGGACTGCCCCTTACTCACCTTCATCTACCCGGGTTTTGATTGTGGCTCATTTGTGGTTGGGCTGCAACCCTACAGCTTATTGCCGCATGATGCAGTTATTCCCACACATTGCAGCTTTCCATGACCAGGATTTCAACCCCGTGAGGCGAACCCATGACCATCTGTGGGCCAACCGACTGTTGTTCTTGTCCATTTTGAGGCGCTTCTGGTTCAAACCTACAGGTTTCCCTTTCAAAGGCACCTGGGCTGGCCGTTGCAAGCATAGGTGACCTTTTGCAACAAAAGATTTTGGTTTTGCTGCTACTGTAAATGGATGGCGTTAAACCAATCTAAACCAGTGGAAACCCAATCTATGTCTGTCCCAATCAAAAGGACACCCACCGTGGATGGACGAAATCCTGTACCACTCGGAAACCATAGGAATTCAATTTGGTTGGCATTTGCAGGGGAAGCGAATCATTCCAGGGTTTCTGAACGGTGTGGAATGGGTTCGCGACCATCCACGGCATACAAGTTTCTAAGGGTTGATTCCCCATTCTTTCCAACCATCGTTTGTTTCAAACACCAGCCATTTCATCAGGGTGTTTGGTGGTTTCCTGGAAAGAAGGATCCCTGGAATGAATGGGGAACTCAGTTGTTCAGTGACCCTGGAAAAAAGGGAACCCTTCTTGAAAAAAACATTTTTAGTGGGGCAGCCACCACCCGAAAAAAAGGGGAAAAAGGGTGCCGCTGAACAGTGAAGGTAGCACTAGAAAGTTGGTCGCTCGCGTGACGCACCGACGCACAGCAAAGTCGTCAGGCCTCCAAGTCTGCCACCACCTGCTCATGGCGATCACCCGGCCTGAGGGCGAACGGACCGGCGAGCCAAGTGATGGCTAAGTCCTCCAGATTTCAGAGGTTAGACTAAGGGTACCAACTTTTTTCTGTAGTCTATTTTAGTAGGGGAACCCTCTGGGACCTAGATGGGTGTCGAACATCCGATTGGGCCTTCCCCAGAAAAGTTTCGGCTTTAAGGCGAGAATAGTCCGAAGATGTCCCCATTTCAAGGGGAGCCACTTTCCAAAGCCTTGGTCGGCTTCCCTCTAGGTGGTTGGCGCGTTGTGTTGGCGCGTAGCCGGTTCCCAGCCCTCTGTAGAACCAGGGCTTCAAATGCAAATCCAAACCACCAATCCAATCCAACTAAGGGTTACCTGAATACGGTCGTTAAAGGTTTGGACAATGTGAATGTCTCGGGTTGGAATTCAGCTGACTTCTTCATAAAATCCTGGGAAGCCCTAGATGAAAAAGTCCCATGTCCTTCCTCGTCCTTTTTAAGGCTGGACCCCAAACCGGCTTCGGTTTTCCTCTTCG
The DNA here is from genome assembly GCA_963377175.1 of Effrenium voratum. Taxonomy (NCBI): domain Eukaryota; class Dinophyceae; order Suessiales; family Symbiodiniaceae; genus Effrenium; species Effrenium voratum. The sequence continues at coordinate 865,848 of CAUJNA010001125.1, forward strand.
GTTCCCTTTGAAACCGCCAGAAAAAGGGTTTCCCCGAAAAAGACCGACCATGCACGGGGAATTCTGATCGTACCAATCGGAAGTACTCTTACTGTGGGGAAGCGACAGGAAAATCCCTTTGCCCCAAGGCCAGATGTTGTTTCATCCCAGGGCCCAAGGAGCCCAAGAGGCCCAAGGGGCCCAAGGGGCCAAGGACTGCCTGCGGAACAACATTGCCTAACCGCTAACAATAGACAGGGTTTATGTCTGTTCCACAAGAAAGAAGCGACCGGACCCCAACTCTTTGTTCAAACTCTCCTGATAAACATATGGTATGCGAAGAGAGTAGCAAACACCAAGAACAAAATCCCAACTCCTAACATGATAAATTATACGAAACGGTTGGCGTGCTGTCCGACGAACCCGCGAGCACAAATCAATCCTTCCCGATTCGAAGCGCGTCGCGAGCGGAGAATCAACGGCACGCCAAGCCGGCCGCCCCCTGTCGGTTGGTTTACTCACTTCCTGTGAGTGGATTGGCCACAACAAGTCCAAACTCTTACTGTTGTTTACCAAACCCAAAGAGTTCCCATTGACCGACTGGATGTAATTCGCCTCGCTGGCATACCGGTTTTTCTGAAGTCCTCCACAGGGTTCCGATTTATGAAAAAAAACAAAATAAGCTCAGGTGATATCCCCAACAGCATGCGTTGCGCTTTTTAGTGCTCGCACCACCCCGCAGCCCTCGCAGAACCTCGTGGAACCCGGTGGAACCCTGGTGGAACCCTCGTCGTGAACCCTCGTGGAACCTTACCTCAGGGCCCCGGACCACCCCGGAGCCTATCTGGGCTGAGACCCCAAAGCTTTCAGCTGTTGGGGAACAAAAGCTTACACTCAAAGCTCCCGAGCATCTTGGCTGTTTCCTTGCCCTTCTGGCTTTGATTGGAAGATGTCTCTCTGCCACCAAAGGAGACTTCGAGCCTGTCGCCTTGGGGCTCCCTGCAGGTTGATCCAGTGCCAATCGCTCATGACGCAGCCCAAAGCTTGTTCGGCCAGCTCGGGCTGCCCAAAATGTCAAGATGGTTTCTGAAGAAGGCAGGGACTTCAGAGAAGCTCCCCTTTTCAAGATGGCTCAAGATGGTTCAGACGAACAACAATTGCTAAGATCTTCATCCTGGGCGCCCCGCAAAAAGTGATCTGTTGCTGATCATGTTCCAAGGCTTGAAAACGTCAAACCAAAAGCCGAGCCAAGAATGACATCCAGTCTGCAAAGCTGCTCAGAAAGCAGAACGCAAATCAAGCGATGCAAACAAACACATGTGGGATGAGCGCTGAAAGTAAGGATGCATGCTTTACTCGGAAGCCACACATGATTCCCATTGAGATTTCAGCATAAAGTTCATCGATTCTGATGGGATCGAACTTGCAAGCACCTTGCACTCTGGATGGTTTGAGATAGCGTGCTTCATGGATTCACCATGGCTTGAACCAAAGCTGAAAGCTATAGGCATGGAGGCAGCATTCACTCACGCCGCCCCACATACAAGTCCTGTCTGGGGTATGGTAGCGAATCCTTACGGCAATGAGGTTGTTCCAAAGGATCCTCGGATCGGGATAGATGGAGGGTGCATCTCATGGCAAAGGCTTGCACTCGTCTGGCTTGCTTCTTTCCGTAAAAAGAAAACAAACGCACACACACACACACACTCGCTTCGTCACTATCTACAGGACAATTGCCGAATATATTCTCCTGGCAACGGTCAGAACCATGCATCGACTCAGGCTACTCTCGCGGCCGGGGACAGTTTTGGTGTTCATGGCCGAAAAGAACTGGAATGCGCAAACAACCACGGCTGCTGATGTCTGGGTGCATCATTTTTGAGTGTGCCCCTTTTGATACGCAAAAAGGAATCCTTTGAAGGAACCGCCCAGTGTTCCCTCATTCTGTGACAGCCAGACATGCACATCCATACCACTTGGCAAGTCGCTTTGGTGCAGGCACCAAACGTTGGCAACAATGGATTCAAGTGGATCCAAATATGGCGAGAGTGGCCCACAAGTCGAGTGAAACAGCCCGCACCAGCAAACAGCATGTCAGCTTCGGATTTGACCAGAAGGGGCGTACCGATCGAAACAACCAAACAGACCATGTCCAACCACTTCAAAGGGGATCTTCAACGAGATGAACAACATTCTAAACAACTCGAAACGAGTGTCCAATCATTTGAGAGCCCGACACAGCTTCTGTCAATCAGGAGGGAGTCAATCCGAAGAAACATTCTACATGCAGCTGGCCGCATGTTTCAGCCAAGCGGTGCATGTTGCAATTGTTTGCCTAGCCTGTGTGAGCTTTGATCAATCTACCTCAGCATTTGAATTGCGCCTCCCACAAACTTATGCGCAAAATGCCAGGCAACTTCAAAAGAAACGAGCTTGCAGAAGATACTACAGGAAACTGTCCAAACCTCTAGCTTTCTCAAGAGGTATTTGCCCAACACAGAATTCCCTGCAGGGACCATGTGAAATATGCGAATGCCGATCATCAAACACATGATCGATCTTGGTGGGTCACCATGTCATTCCCTTAGGCGGTGAAGTTTTGGCAGACTCATGTAATCTTGACCCCGGATAAATCAACCCCCCAGCTTCTTTTCAGTGCCCTCGATTCAGTTTTTGGGTGCTATAATTCATTTTGAAAATATGGGCACTTAGTCTTAAATCGAAGAGGTCACTTAAGCCATTTAGAGGGCACTTAGACCGTCAGGGTTGCCCTCCCCAGCAGATCCCTCCTCAGTCCGGGCAAATCGAGCAGCGACACGTGACTAACACTCACGCAGGGACCGACGATAGCGTAAGTGACCTTTTCAAGGGGTAAGTGACCTCGATTCGCACCACTGACACTCAAATGCCACGCTTTGACACTCAAAACGCCATGTTCGGGCTTTCCGGGTCGGCCCCAATCAAATGTGGCAGTTGTCACAGTTCGACACGGGTAGCTGTTCGATTTCCACAGAATCCCGACCCCCATCAAGCCAAAAAGGGCACTTAGCAAACGAATCCAAGGGCTACTTCGGCCACAGACACGGCCTCAAGTGCCCTCGATTCAAATTCACGTCAAGTGCCCTTCATTGGAGGGTACTCAAAATATGCTGGCCTGTTTATTAATAGGGGGCGTTCCCCTCCATAAAGTGATAAATATCCACCAAAACCAGAAACACCCCCCTAATGTTTAACTGGGGTTGACTACTATGGCGTCAACATTTGACAACCTCCCTCCTGGAAGTGCCAAAGGCAGCGGATCTCATATTGGTTTGGCGGACAAACCCTTATTGGGCCCGAAACTTCCCCGTTAACGGGCTCTTTTGGAAAAACCATGAAGAAACCTATCGGACACATTTGACTGGCCTTGAGGCCCTGGAAAGCACCAAAATAGAGTAGCCGTCCGGCTGCTCCTATTTCAACGTAGATCTTCCTTGGTGACATGTGACAACCCTGAGGATCCCAATAGGTTCTTTGGAGACCCCGACCAAAGGTTGGCGCGTGGTATGGGAAACCCTAAGTGTTTTACACAAAGTTTCGGGACTTTTGGGGGAATGTCACCCACTCGGAGTAAACTGAACATGGCGCTTCCACATTCTTCAGGCGCCCTTCAAATGCAGAGATGGGCATTTTGCAAAGCCACCTCCATGAGGCGCAAGTGCACCAGCACTGAATTCGAAGCGGAAGGCTCCTGACTTCGCTCCAGTCGAGGTATTAAAGCGCCTTCTCAAAGGCTCCCGCGTACCTGTGCATCCCCCAAAAAGGGTAAACGGGCACTGGGGGACCTGGAAAACCATCAAACAATTCCGGGTGGCGACTAAAATTGCTTGGACCTCCGGTTGGATGCGTATTGAAAGAGCGCCAAGGGACCCACAACTGCCCCAAAAGCGACGTGGCCTCGCTTCTAGCCCCGTCAGCCCCAAAATTCACCTCAAATGACTTGGGCGCCTTCAAGTTCTCACTTCGGGGAAACTGTGGATTTCAGCTATCCAAAAAAGAAGAGGTGCCTTAACATGCGCAATATCTCTGGAGGCGCTGTGAAGAGTCGCCTGCGTCTTCCAAAATTTTCCCCTCGCAGGCTTCGTTTCTGCGAGTAATCGAAACCATAACCCAAAACCATAAGAACCTCCCAACCCCATAACCTTGTCCATTCTACAACCAATATCCTAATGAGGTGTGGGGTAAGACCCTAATGGAAAAAACCCAAAAACCAATAACCCCGAACTGGGGGATGTCGGACTTTCCTCATTTTGGTCACGAGCGCGCTGCTCCACTTCACTTCGGAAGGTTCTGTTCAAAGCACACGACCCATTGCTCAATCTTCTCAGCCATCTCTAGCTGCTTCAAGCTCTGCACAGTCTTCCACTTATCAAACTCAAACTGCGGAACGTTTGCTGTCATGCTTGCAAAGTGCATCCACAATCTTATACGCCTGCGTCTTCGTCACGTCCATTGCCTTGCCACTGTCATTGAAGGTGATGTCATGTGTATCGGCAATCATCAGCTGAAAAACGCCCTGTGAGGTCCATGAGTCAAAGGCAGGAAAGTTTTGCTTGCGGCTGGTAGTATTCGCCATCCTTGATGTCTGCTGCGGGATTGCCCGAAATCAGCACTCCTTCAAGACCACCTTGGAGTTCCTGTGTTGTATCAGACCCCTGCCCGTCAGCGGTCAAGCATCTGGCTTGGAGCTTGAACTTGCCGATGGACTTGTCCTGCATGAACTGGTGGGACTCTTCCTCAAACAATGCAAAACTGATGCCCGTAATCATCCCATCATCAATACGATCCCAAAGAGCTTGGGCTCGTTTTGCTCTGTTTCGCTTCACCAGCTCTTGCCGAACATAGGGAGACGACAACTGCACATCAAACCAGCTAAAATTCCGCATTGGGTGCATCTTCACCAGCAAATGCGTCATCTTGCTTATGACTTTCATGTCAAACGATACTGTCAGACATTGCAGGGCATCTCCGGACTGCACTGCCGCAACCAGCTCGGCCTTGTCATTGAATGCCGCTTCTTCATCCCTTCGCAAAACAAGCCTCGCAGTGCCACCAAAGATACCGAAGCGTTCCTCGACAACCTCCTTATTCAGGTTGTGTACAGCCACGACTTTGTCACTCAAGATCTCCTGCCACGTCCATGGTGGCATAAAGAACTGTCCTCCTTCGTTCTTGGCCTTCTTGAAATGCTCGGTGTTGCAAGCCGCTGTCTCCGGCCTCCGCGCAGAGGTAATCCACAAAGACTGGCAAAAGACCCCATGTTCCACATCAATGTCGGCATCCATGATACACAAAGCTTTTGGAAGGATCGACTTCAAGGTCCTGACATCCACCAGCTTCGGCTCTTCGCCCTTCTTAAACCGAAAGATGTCGTCCCTCTGGTGCAGAAAAACAGGGAAGTCTTTAAGCTCACTGTCTTGGAAGCGACGCCAGATTAAATATACCATAAAATTGGACTTGCCGATCCCAGACGAGCCCAGCAAAGACATCCTATGAGGTTTTTCTTCAACATGATGTCGGCAATCTCTTTGTAGCAGTCCCGCACGTAGAACTGCTTTTCGTCCCAAATTTCAGAGTCCTGTTCTAACTTGAAACTGCCCGTTTCCGTTCTGAGAATTTGCCCTTCCAGCTCTGCATCATCCAAAGCTCGTGCGAAGGCCTTGACATTCTCGGGAACATCGCTCTGAACCTGAAACCAAGCAAAGCAGCCACAGAAACATAAACGCTGTCTCACATCAACGAGAAACAAAACACAACGAACTCGGGCAACAACTGAAACCAATCTTTGCCGAGAAACGGGTTGTGGTTGGGTAATGCAGAATCCAGTTTGGCACATCTTCACATTGTATTTCTGACAATTTCCGTCTCTTCGTGCTCGGGATTGCAACGGCCATGGCTGAATTAACGCACAACGACAAGGAAAAGCAACAGCTCGTATTCCTGCAACAGCTCTGACTCCTCCTGACTTTGAATCATGATCTTACTTGAAGCATCAGCGCAGTGCAGTTTGATATTGTTGAGCCTTAACGACAGTGATGGCAAGCACTGGAAGAAACAACACATCAGCATGAACAAGCCTTACACCTTTCACAATTCGTGGCGTAAATAACCCCTCTTATCATCATCTAAATAGTAATAGTTTTGTCCTACTTTCTTGTCAATTTCTTCAAGTTTCGTCAGAACCACTTTCACCTGTTTAGCGTATTTGTTGAATTTATCCAGGAACTCTTTCATTTCAGTCTTGCTCTCATCTCCACTTGACATTACTATTTATTTATTTATTTAGAAATTAAATTATTTAATTGTCTATTTATGAGTTGGAGTTGATAGAAAAACTACTCTTTACATGGTTTCGTTTCAATCCATTTCAGACATCATCTGTTTTGTGCTGTACCGTGGTGTATTCATAACATATCTTATCATATCATTGTTCCTGTAGATCCCATGCCATCTTCTTCAAATTGAGGATATTAATAATGCCAGGAAAGATAGTAAACGCATTAGAACGAAAGGAATGGCACTCACCTCTAAGAATCTGTTCCTTCTGTAACTTCCGGAGACACCAAACACACAAAGATAATAAATATGATGGCCTTCTTTTTACTTCTTTCTTCATGGATTTTATCTTTTGGTCAACAATTATCTTTCATCTTCTGTTGGAGGAGTAGTAATTCGATTGAAAGCAAACGAGATGCTGTGGTCTTGACTATCCAATGTAATCCCCCCTTCATCATCCTTACTGACATTCATAGTCGTATCATTTTTAGTCAGTTTAAAACTACACGGATTACAACGACAGGTTATGTCTTTGGGGTTGATTTCATTTTCGTTCCTCAACTGTAATTTTCCCTGACATAAAGGGCAATCAAAAATGATATTGTTTTGCTTGTTAGTTTTTGTTCCTGACTTAAACTTACCATTTTGGGCTCATCATCAGACAGTTCAAAATCCTCTGGAATAGGTTTTTTGGATTTACTGCTTTTCTTTTTCGGAGGCATCCTTTATATTATTGATTAGATAATGAATAAAACATTTGATAAATTCCAAAATCATCTTGAATAACATTTTTATCTTACCATCTTCAAGCACAGGAAATTTAGTGTCGTCGCGAATGCTCGCGAGGACTTCGTCCGAAGCGTCATCAATCAGGGCTTCTATATTCTCAATTATCTCTTCAACCATTACTATTTATAACTAGAAAATAGTGTTGCTATGTTCTAATTATACTTGCGCTTGTGTAAATGAAAGAGAACAGGGTTGGGGCGCGGGTTCTCTCAAAAGCATGGCATCAAACTAATTCAAAAGTAAGACACATATTCAACTGTTTGTTGCGGGGAACTGAGTTGACTGTCCAGTCCTCTGAGGCGGATTTCACACGAATGCATGTCCCTGGCGGAGGGTTTTGGGGATCCCGACTTTTCTATTCCGGAAAAATGTTGCAGGCAAAAAAACACTTAAGCCATCAAGTACAGAATCTGTCTCTGCTTCCGAGGATCAGCACTCGGAAACCATAGGCCTCCCCAATGACTCACTCTCACGTATTCTGTCCAGGTATCAACAGGTGAAGCGAGGTCCCGGGCCCTGAGTCACCCTTGAAAGGAAAAAAATCGCCAAGCAGTTGAAGGGATTTCAGGGATGGATCAAAATCCACACTGAAAACCCTTTGGTGGATGCAGTCTGCCGCCGCTGGGCTCGCTGGGCTTGACAGTAAGCTCTCCGTGCGGAACTTGATGTTGACTGCTTGATTCCTGAATCGCCTAACATGCCTAACCTGAAAAACCGGTTGACCCCACCGGTTTCCGTTGACTCATGATGCTCAACGTCATGCTGACCGCTTGGACGCCGCCTCAAAAAACCCGAGACCGGCGGATTTCCTGGAGCTGCTGGAGCGAAAGGAAAGGAAAAGAACGATCCAGGTGGAAACGAAGCGGCTGGAGCCCAAAGAAGTAGGACTCCTGATCTCCGAGGAAAAAGACGTTGGATTTAGAGAATTTTGGAATCTATGAGCCCAAAGACGTTGGATTTAGACGAACAACGGAAACGGGGGTTCGGACTCAATCGATTCCTAATCCCCGAAGTGGAAGCTCCACATGGTGGAGAAATAGTCCCTTCGGCCCCATTTCAAATGACCAGAGCTGCACTTGTCCCCATTTAGTGGTTCACATATCGAATCTTTTTGGTGATCTTCCAACCAATGCTCATCCCATGCATTACGGACCTCTTGAACAACCCCCATTTAAACTATAAAAAGACGGCTAGGGTTCCAACTCATCCCTATCCATCGGTGTGTGAGGTGTGACAGCCGTCTAAACAAAACTTGATCAACTCCTTTGGTCGTCGTCCTTTAAACAAATTTGTGGAAGGGAATGGTTTTGGCAGGCAAAGACAACTTTCAGTCTGGGGTTCCAATCCACTCCCTGAAGGGGAAGCTATCACGAAGACTCCCCGCGCCTCCGCCGCAGAGGACGGGCGCTTCTCGGCCTGGCGCAGTTTTGTCTTCCCATTCCCTGCCCAGGTGACTCGGGTGGAAAAAGGAAGTGGAGCCTGCGTTGGGGCTGAGTTTTCCTTGGGGCAGTCAGGTAATAGGCGTTTTTGAGTGGGACACCCACCAAACAAGAAGGGAACCAGGGGGTAAACTGCACTAACCAACTGTGAGAGATGCCGACAGCCTACATTCTCAGACTTTTGGCGTTGCTTCCACCCCCTAAAGGGCCAGAAATAGAAGGTTTACCTTCTGACACCTTTAAAAAAACATGGACCAAAGTGGAAAAACCCAAAGTTCAAAAGGTCGGCTTTGGCCAAGTGAGCCACAACTGAGGCCCCTTGGGCTACAGCTTACTTCCTCAGTGAATTGGCCAAAACAAAAGAAGAGTCCCAACATGCTCAGTACCTCTAAAATGGGCTTCCCAAAAACGTGACTCAAGTCCAGGAACCCAGCCTCCATTTGCTTAAGTCCCCTGGAAAAAAATACTTCCCAGTAGTGATATCGAGTCCCTTAAAAACCAAAATAAGACATATTCATTTCAGCAAATGACGGGGAGAAAATAATAAATATTCATTTCAGCAAATGACAGGGGAAAATAATACATATTCATTTCAGCAAATGACAGGCCTAGGGGGAAATAAGAAATATTCATTTCAGCAAATGACAGGGGAAAATAAGAAATAGTCACTTCAGCAAATGACGGGGAGAAAAAAAGAGCATATTAATTTCAGCAAATGACAGGGGAAAATAAGACATATTCATTTCAGCAAATGACAGGAGAACATAATACATATTCATTTCAGCAAATGACAGGGGAGAAAATAAGAACATATTAATTTCAGCAAATAACAGGGGAACATAAGACATATTCATTTCAGCAAATGACAGGCCTAGGGGAAAATAAGAAATATTCATTTCAGCAAATGACAGGGGAAAATGAGAAATAGTCACTTCAGCAAATGACGGGGAGAAAAAAAGAACATATTAATTTCAGCAAATGACAGGGAAAATAAGACATATTCATTTCAGCAAATGACAGGCCTAGGGGAAAATAAGAAATATTCATTTCAGCAAATGACAGGGGAAAATAAGAAATAGTCACTTCAGCAAATGACGGGGAGAAAAAAAGAACATATTAATTTCAGCAAATGACAGGGGAAAATAAGACATATTCATTTCAGCAAATGACAGGCCTAGGGGAAAATAAGAAATATTCATTTCAGCAAATGACAGGGGAAAATAAGACATATTCATTTCAGCAAATGACGGGGAGAAAAAAAAAGACATATTAATTTCAGCAAATGACAGGGGAAATAAGACATATTCATTTCAGCAAATGACAGGGAGAAAAAAAAAGACATATTAATTTCAGCAAATGGAAGCCAGGGAGTGAGTAAGAAGCCTGGGCGGCGGCTCGGCGGCTCGGCGCTGGCGGATTTTCTTCCCCGCCTTGGGCACCTTTGGCAGCCCCGGTCCCGACGGTGCGGAGCGAGGCCGCAGCTTCCGGGCGTCCGGGTCGTCCTGTGGCTGTGGTCAAAACCGTTTTGGGATCCCATTTTGCTTGATGGGTGAATTCTCCACCCATCTTAGAACCTATTTTCGTGGTTGGATTGGGATGTTCACAAAGGGTACGATTTGGATTTGACCCATGGGAAGTCCGCCCCCGTTCTGCGCAAGGATTCTCAAAAGTCCACCTGTTGCCCGTGTTTGATTTTTAATCCAATGGGAAAGTAGCCCTTACTTCCATTTGCTTTTTTGGCCAAGGGAAAACGTGTAAACATATGATTCAACTTGTGAAAACAATCCCTCAAAACAACCACAAAACATACGCAAATGGAAAGATCATATGTTCATACCCATAAGGTGTGAACCATGGCAATCATTGGATGCAAACATCAACTTGTGGGTGGGCATATTCAGGCTTCTTTGGGGGGCCGGGAGTTAAACAGAACAAAAGCAAACCAACGTTTTTTTGGGGCGGGGCATTCCTGATTTAGAGACAAACCCATATGTGCCGAAATCCGCACCCCAGCGATCCTCTCTAAGCCCAAGCGAGTTCACGAACTGGCATTTTCCGGTGATACCAGCCCCAGTATTTCCCAACCAGGAGCCGGGTGCGACATCAGGCCCAGAACAGAGCGCCAACCGCAGAGGGCAGTTGCGGCCGCAAGGCATTCACACGGCAGTGGTAGTTCTAAGTGCAGATGCGCCTGAAAATGATGGAGCCACTCCTCATTTAAGCACTGATATCAAGCAAAAGTAGGCTTGGCACAAGCCAGCCCCGTTTTCCTTTGCGTCCTTCTGCCTTGCAGCTGCTTAGCCATGGACACCACTGCTTAGCCATGGAACCATCAAAGCTCAGATGACCCCCAGAGCAACCAGAGCAATGGAAGCCTACCTTAAACCGACGAGCCCCTGCAGCTGATGTGGGATATGGGTACGGGTCACAATTAATCCGCAAGGAATTAGACCGCGGGAATTTTAGTCCTGGGTTCCATTTGCCGGGGCAAGCCATTTTGGGGACCTATTTTGACCCGCACCCATATTCTCATTGAGATGGAAACCCAATGGATGGCACTCGACCCTGCTCTTCGCCAACTGAAGAAGCGCCCATTTGATGCTACATGCACCACAAAGGTTGACAGACAGTACAGCAGACCAAAACATTAAGGATGCCATGCTTGCATACCTTTTTCGGGGCGAAGGGAACCAAGGAACCAGCCCATGTGTCCGAACAACCATACTAATCAAAGGAATCCGCCAAAAGCGAATAACTTCCCAAAAATCAGGAACGAGCCCTGAATAGAATGATCCTCCAATCCAAAGTCGACACAAAGGGAAACAGAAACATTTCCGACTTTAATAGCCCCAACCATGGACCACCCAAAACTGTTTGTTTGGCAAGTTTCAAAAACCCCGTGGGATTCTTTGCAAGAATTCAGCAGTTTGCAGCTCTAGAACGCGGAGCTTCCTGGAAGAATCTACAAGGCTGGTAGATGTGGCATTCATCGCCGACATGTATGCCTGCAGCCACCCATGTATGACTTCAGCCACCCTAGATTTCCCTTAGCCTGGAACCCTCTCACAACCTGCTTGGAACCCTCCAGCAGCCCGAAAACTGCAAACCCAGGAGTGGGTTCCCCCAGAAAAGTAACACGGAACCCAAAGGGGCCGGATCCAAAAAACAATTCCTCGTACATTCGGATTTGTTTTGGTGGATGTGAAAATTTGCGGGGGCGGGTACCGAGCCTCACAACCACGCCGCCGCGCCGTCGGTCCTGGGGCAGGGCCTTCACGCCGCGCACGCCGGACCGCGCCGAGCGCGACGTGGGCACCGCGCTGCCGGTGCAGCCTGGAAGGCGACTGGAGGCGGAAAAAAATCGGCGGGGAGAGGATGGGGAGGAGGGGTTCCAGGGTTTTGTTTGTGAAGATTGCAAAAAAGCTACTCACATCTTTGCGTCGGATGTTGAGTAGAGTTGGGGACAAGTGCAAATTGCCTGTCGATGTTTGGGTTCCTTTCAGGGGAATCACAACGGGCTATTTAGCCACGGAGGGGAAGCTTTTGAAAGGGTCGCTTGACTGGGCCAGACTTAGAACCCTGCAAAAAGCCGACGTTGAGCCAATTGAAAGGGAAAAGAAGAAAAGCAAACAAACACAAGTCAAACAGGTATGCAAAGCCTGGCAACATAAAAAGGTTTCTTCTTATTTCCCCTGAAACATAAGCCCACTTAAGGGAAACTTGCTTGAAATTGTCAGGCAAACATGATGTTTGAAGCAGCTAATTTCCACTGTTTAAGGCGAAATAAATAGGACACCGTGCTGCAATTTCGTTCTGGACCTCCAAGTGATCCAAACGCATGCCAATGACTCTGGAGCAAAGACATCATCAAAAGATGAGGTGCAAACTGGGCAAAACGGGATCCGTGCAAGAAACCAGGTGCTGAACCCATCTCACTCATCTGCTGTCTGCTCGAAATGTCCAAGGTTCATGGAAGTGGACAAGCTTTTTGAAGATGGCAGTCTTGCAAAACCCTCCTGTGTTCCGTGGAGGGACAGGTAGAGCCCCCGTGCGTGCGTCTTCAAATAGCGAACCACCGTCTTCAAAGGGAATTCAACCGACATTTTGCGTGGAGGGTCCCTGACACACACTGAAAGGCTTCAAACCAGGGGCTTCCCTTGTGAAGTCCAACCCCAGGTTTGAGTCTATGGGTTCCAATCGATCCCTACTTTGCTCGATTCCCTGAGCTACTTATCAACCACATATAAGGTTCACCCCGAACGGGGAGACTCAAAATGGGTAACCTACAAAAGCGGCCTTTTGGGAAAATAGATGGCCCTGGTAAATGGAAGAAACCCCACCTAAACCAGTGCCATCTATTTTTCATCAAACTAACCTAAAAAGGACACCCATGGTAACCCAGGTTACCAACCTACCAACCTGGGCCCTCAGATCCCCAGCTCCCTGCGAAAAGTTGTGGGACCCCCCCCCAAAACCCTAGAATGGCTGGGAGCCCCCCCTCAAAATAAAATAAAATAAATAAAATGCGAAGGAACCGGATAGATGGAAGCCAGCAAGCAACCACCTACTTGGCCAATCAAACTCGCCCAAATCCAGCCTCTTCTCGGTTGCGAAATCTGCTCCCCTGCTAAAAGTGACTAACTTTTAGTGGTTTAATGGGGAAAACTCCCATTCGTTGGCAGAAAGTTGTTCAGTCCGAACATCCCTTGACAAAATGCACCAAGTTACTGGTGGCTCTCCTTGAACGATCGCCACTCTTGGAGGTTTCAAAAAGGGAAATGGCTGTGGGTCAAAACCAATGGGATTCCATTTTGGTTGGTAGGTGAATTCACCACCCATGTTAGAACCTATTTTAGTGGTTGGATTGGTTGATGTAATCACTGGGGGCTAACCGGGCTTTGGATTTTGACCCATGGCCATGTATTCGCGTACCACTCGTGCAGTGTACATGGTGGTATGTGTTTGTTTAGCTTGCTATTCATATTCAAAATCCACTCATATGTACCATACGTACCTCAAATTCAAAGGCTTTTTGAAATCCATGAGCCATACTGTGGATGGACGAAATCCTGCACCGCTTTGAAACCATGAAAAACCATTGTTTCTTGGTATTTGCAGGGGAATCGACTCATCCTAGGGTTTCTTGGATGATGCGAAATGGATTTCGCAACCATCCACAGTAGGAAACAACGAAAATCCCTGAATCCACTGAGAGATTTCCTTCAAACCAACATGCCAATCGGGGACTTTGCCATTGGCCACTAGGAAAACCAGGTAAAAATATATGCTTCAACGTGTGAGATATTTTCCCTCAAAACAACAAGAAACCAACGCAAATGGGCCAGATGTGTACCACCTCCTTTTTCATTCCCAACTGCCCCGTCCGAGTCTCTCCGCGAAATTCTCTCCGCGTCTTTCTCTCCGAGGGGCGGGAGCTGGGCGGCCCCAAAGCGCTCAGCGGCCGGGAGCCGGGCACCGTGGTGTTCTCCGTGCGCGAGCTGCCCGGGCGCTCCGGCTTGGCCGAGCTCGCGCGGCTCGCCTCGGGGAGGAAAAACAAAAACCACAAAAACGCGTTGGAGCATGAGTTTTTTTACATGGCTTTCCTATTGATGTTTTTTGACCTCCGATTGCCATGATTCACAGCTTTTTGACCTCCGATTTGCGTTTGTTTCTTGTTTTTAGGGAATCTCTCACACGTTGAAGCATATATTTTTACCTGGTTTTCCTCGTGGCCAATGGCAAAGTGCCCGATTGGCATGTTGGTTTTAAGGGAATCTCTCACAAGTGGATTCATGTTTTCGTGTTTTCCTACTGTGGATGGACGAAATCCTGCATCATCTAAGAAGCCCTAGAATGATGATTCCCCCTGTAAATACCAGCAAACAATGGTTTCCCATTGTTTCCAAGTGGTGCAGGATTTCGTCCATCCACAGTATTGGCCAAACAAGCAAATGGAGGTATGGGCGACTTTGCCATTGGATCCATTTCCAGGCAAAACCACCAAAAAGCCAGAAGAAACTTTGAGCATCCTCGCGCAGAATGGGGGAAATCGCCGCAAAAACCCGCAGCTGTGCGGGGTGCGGCTGTTTGTTGCTTGCGGTGTGGCGTTGTTTGTTGTTGGTTGCTGTTGGTTCTTGTTTTAGTTGTTCCCGGTGCACTCGCTTTGTTTGGGCTTGGCCCAGCAAAGTCGTTGGCGGGATGTCCTTTTGGGGAGCCCTCTTCCCCATGTTTGACCGAATCTCTGCGACGCCAACAGTCTGTCAGTCAGCGGAATGCGACAGCCTGTGGGCCAGGTAGGTAGGGGTAGCTAGCAGCTCGCGCAGGTGCCAAGGCAAAGCCAGAGCAAAGGCCGCAGCCAAAGCCCGACACCCCCATGCAACTTGCCCCCTGATCTTTTGTACTTAACGTCTAAGCGGCAACGCCTTGCTCTCTGTCGCCAGAAAAAAATGGGTGCGCCATTGCAAATAGCAGCAGGCAAGCGTACCACGCAATCCAGCTCTGTGGGAGGCTATCGCGACTGGCGCATTCAGAGCGTTCATGGAAGATGGGCCAGCTGCGCACGTGAGAAATGATCTTGAGATTTACATCTTGCCACAAAAGAGTCCAGGTGTCCCAGCTGAGCAAACACACCGGTCTCACCATGTCGCCAAACAACAGAAATTCCCTAGGAGCCATGTGAGGAACCTCAATGGAAGAATCCCCAATTCTCCAGGGGCAAGTCGCTGGGCTATTACCTATCCGCAAAAATCATCTAAGTTACCTTCGCAATGATAGGTTAAAGCAAACCAAAGCACATTGACCTTCACCCACAGAAACCGTCGAATCGGGTCAACTAAAATGACATCCTTTACCCCCAAATAGTGGTTTCATGGGGAAACCAACATTGATCCTTTCTGGCGGGCGATTTCCCTTCAACAGGCAGCCTGATTTCAGTCTATGGGTAATCAACAGCCCCCGCACCCCCTGGAACTCTCCGGAACTGAAAGGTGCCCCAAACCACCCCAGAGCCTATCTGAGCAGAGACCTTCTAGCTTTCTGTCTAGGCAAAAAAACCTCTCAGGAAGTCCGATGCCCCCATTTTCGGTGCATCCAAAGGCACCGAGGAGGAGCTATTGGGCCTTTTGTGAGGGGAAGGCGCGCGAAGCTGTCGCGCATGCAAGCCTCGGATCGGACAACAGGAAAATTACCCTAATGGAAGCCAACCTACCAACCTACCTGCCTACCAACCAACCCACCAACCTAACAACCTACTTACCGCCCTACCAACCTATACCTGCCCAGACTTGCCTAGAAAACAGGAGTGGATGTGGGCGAATCCGTGGATCCACCCCTGTAGGATGTGAAAATAAGACTAAAATATTTGGAACAAAAAGAAAGAACAGGGGAAGAACATGTGAAAGCCACAAAACGCGCATCCAAACCGTTGTCTAGAATTACCCTCTAAAAAGCATGGAAGCTGACAGGAACTAGCGGAAGACCAGTTCCTCTGAAAGGGGTCTATGTTTGCCCGGAGGGCAAAAGGAATGGAGTGGGGTAGTTTAAATTAGCATCAAGTCATGATCATAAGAGAACATGTCACCATGTAAGTAATTAGTTTGCCCTGTGCGTTGCCCATTGAGGATATGGTTTGAAGGGGTCACGAACCGGTTACCTCCAAACAACAAGCTAATGCAAGCAACAAACAAACAAACCTATACCGACCAACCTGCCAACCAACCTACTGAGATACCAATCCAGCTACCAACCTATCAACCTATTAATTTGTCGATCTGTCGACCTATTAATCGATTAACCTATTAACCTACCGACGTACCGACCTACCTACCTACGGAGCTAGCTTGCAACCAACCAACCAACCAACCAACCAACCAACCAACCAACCAACCAACCAAGCAAGCAAGCAACCAACCAACCAACCAACCAACCAACCAACCAACCAACCAACCAACCAACTAACCAACCAACCAACCAACCAACCAACCAACCAACCAACCAACCAACCAAGCAACTTGCCTACTAACCGGCGACCAACTACCCACCTACGTACCTACCCACTAACCTAACCTACCAAACTACTAAACTACCAAACTATCAATCAACCTACCAACCCACCAACCTTCCAACCTATCTACCTACCAACCTACCAATATACCAAACTACCAACTTACCACTACCTGCCTACCTACCAACCTATCCACACACCAACCTACCCACACACCAACCTACCAACCTACTAACCTACCAGCCTGCCAACCAATCAACCAACCTACCTACCTACCTACCTACCTTCCTTCCTACATGCCTAATTACCTACCTGATTACCTACCTGCCAACTGCCGACTTAACAACCTGCCAACCTACTTTCCCACCTACCTTCCAACCTACCAACCAACCTACCTGCCTACCTACCAACTGACTGACCACCCAGGCTTGCCAAGGAGCTCGTGGGGTCGATGCGGATGCGGTTGGCGCTGTCCGGTCGGAAGGGCCGACACGCGTGGGCCGGCAGGAGGCAGGCGGCGGACAAATCCTTCGGCCCGCTCGTTTCGTCGCAGCCGACGAAGTTGGTGGGTTGGTAGGTTGGTAGGTCGGTCGGTAGGTCGGCAGGTAATGCAGGTTGGTAGGTTGGTAGGTTAGTAGGTAGGATGTTTGTTGGTGGCTTGGTAGGCTTCAAAATCCCACCACGCCAACTGTCCAACGATTCTTACTTTGGGCTTCACTTCAAATAGCGTCTCCTGTGGAAAACGTGTCCGCCAACAAAAGCTGGCTGAAACCAAGCAAAGCGAAGTTTGCCTGCTTATTCCCGATGATTTCATTATACCACTTGTTAGATCATACCAACCACTTGCTAAGAGTGTGCCTGTTCACACATAACAACCGTCGCCATTCCCACAGAAAACCAAAAGGGGACAGCCACAAAACGACACTCATCAACTTGCAAGCCAAATGAGGGGTCACCCAACACCGATGTCCCAGATACTTTCTCGCGACTCGCTATGCGTAGAGCTTCGTTACGTTTAAACCAATCTAATTGCAAAGCGGAAAAAAAAAACTCATCCCAATTCCGAGGTACCAACGCCCAAATATTAAATATATGCCCTCCCTCCAAGCATGGAAGTGGACAGGGGGCTTCCCCAAAAGGAAAGTTGTCTTACCAAAAAAGGTCTTACAAACCCCCCTGTCAGCTTCCATGACTGGAAGGTCCCGAAAACCAAATGGGAGGAGACCCCAGAGCAACCCTTTCTCATGTGAGTCACTTGCTCAAAACCCTTTGTACAAAAATGGTCGACCCAGAAACATGCCTCAAGAACTAAGAAGGCGGAGATCCGCGGCTAGTTATGCTTGGGATCGTCCCTTACCGCCCTTACCTTCGTCTACCCGGGTTTTGATTGTGGCTCATGTCGCGGTTGGATCATTCGGCTCCTCCTTGACACAGAGGTAGGTGGGCACGCGGGCCTCTTCCTCGTTCACGCCGAAGATGCCCACCTCTTGGCAGCTAACAAACCGCAAATTTATCCGAGCGAAGGATATGTTCTGTTACCCAGAGGTTGTTTTTGCAGAAAAAAGGCCAGAATGGGGTAATTCCCACAAAAAGGGGTATCCACCAAGCTGAGGACTGGTCTATTACTCACTTCCCGAGCGGATGGTCCAAGAAAAGTCCACTTTGTGTATATAGGCCACGAAAGTGGTCTTCCCGAAAATCCAGCAACTTGGCAACTGAGCCTACACCCTGGGATTACACCCAGAGGAAATTTAGTTTCCAGGAAATAGGCCAGAAGGAAAATCGACCGTTCCTCACGGGTAGTTGGCTTAAGGATAATGCTGTTGGGATTGGTTTGAACGGAACATGGCTTTTTGAGAACAAAACAACATGAGCAACGGAGTATTGCCGGCTACCGGATGGTGCCCTTGCGGTTGTGCCGATAAGTCTGCATATGTTTCAACCGTCTCCCTATCGGTTGCTTTTGGCAACATATTCTGGAATGCCCAGGTGGTGTCCCTTTGTCAAAATAAACCAAAAGGACACTCTCAGAAAAAAAAAAAAAAAAATTAAAAAAAAAAAAAAAAAACATGAAAAAGAACTCACATATCTGCCAATCTTACTAGAATTCCAAAAGCTGAGTTAAGATTTGGATCCAAGCAAAGGCCGTTTATCATGGTGAGCAATCGGTGAGCTCGCCATAAAATAGGCAGCCATATCCCTCCTTAAGTCCGCTCGAATTTTCGGAGGCTTGAAGGCCAAGAGGCCAATTATCGGGCCTGATGCACCCGGATGGTCGGTTGCAAACGGTGACTTCCATTTGGTTAAGACCTCCGGAAAAAAAAGAAGAAGAACAACAAAAACATCCAGTAGTGATAAATTCCATTTAAAACCCACAAGGGACAATAAATAAATAAGAAATATATTCTTAAGCAATTGGAAGGTGACCACTGCTCAGTCTGGTGACACGAGGATTTGTTTTTGTTGACCATTCCAATTGGGGTGCCCGAGTCAAAAAGCTCCAAAACTTGTGGTGTTACCAAATTCACCTATGGGCTTGTACAAGCCAACCCAAGCAAACTAGCCTCCGAATTCAGCTGCTTCATGCTGACCACAGCTCTAGGGAG
>CAUJNA010001125.1:892477-907477 GCA_963377175.1 Effrenium voratum
TCGGACGACTTCCCCATCGCACACGAGGTGTGACCTGACCCGTGGAAGGACCCAAACGGGAGGGATGGTTAAAGCACACGTAACAAGCTGTTGGAACCATTGCCATCCATACATTTGGATGGCAAAGTTGAAGATCCCACAACCGTTTTTCTCGTACAATACTCATCAACCGCCAAGAAAACAGACACGAAATGAGGCTGAAGGTTGAATGTTCCTCAAATCTGCCCGCAGGAAAGCTCTTAAAAACCATCTTTGAGCCTTCAGGCTCCCGTCGATTGACCCCCATTGCCGAAGCTCCAATTGTTAGGCCTACGGTATTCTGTCAGGAATCACTATTGTGATTTTTGGGATCGTTGCTGCCAGGATGACCATCCAACTGACCCCAAGTACAAAAACCTTTCGACCAACATGTGATATTTGGGGACAGCGACACGTCTTTGCCAGGCCTTCTTTGGATGCTTCAAGCCTCAGCCGAGCAGTGCTCCTCTTTTGCTGAACGCCGAACGACCCAAGGGAGGGGTCTACGCACCCAAATGGAAGCTTGTGCTGATAAGTCAAAGTTTCCACCAAGCCATCGTCTCCTTCTAGCCCCCCCCCCAACTTTGCCCTCCTTTTTGCGTAAGCGCCCATACTTCAGCAGACGGCCGCGCCGGCCATCTGAGGCAGGCGCAGAGGAAAGTGGCTAGTCGCTTCACTTGGTCCAGGCCTTGGATCAAACAGGCACTACTCTCTCTCTCTCTCTCTCTCTCTCTCTCTCTCTCGTTAAAATACGTTGATACTTTACTTCTAGTGCAAGTGTTGTTCAGCTATCACAAACACAAATGTAGTCAGCCAGCATGCACTCTTTTCCTGGTAGACTCAAGGCCTGCAGTCGGGTAGTGTACATCACGCATGCACAAGTGACAAGTAGTGCAACATGATATTTGACACGGCCCCTTGGTTAAAAGACCTTGTAGTGTCCTTTAACCATAGACCCAAAAGGTGGTATTGACAGTAGTGGCAAAAACGAATGCACATGTTGTTTGCCGATGCTACTGTAGCGAACAGGCATGTAGTCTCTGAAAAAAAGATGACCGAAGGTAGGTATCTACAGCGCTGCTGTCTGTAGTTCAACTAACCTTCATATGATCAAAAAATGAAATTGCTGCACAAGAACCCTAAATGGCTCTCAGTCATCTCGTAGTACGATGACGTAGTACAGCACGTAGTTGCAGCTCCACCTGGAGATCAGGTGTGCTTAGTCCAGTGTTGGACTCGGTAGTTCTGGACTTGGCTGATGCGGTAGTCCAAGCCTGCATAGTGGTTGGTAGTGAATGTGTTGAGGAAGTCTGGACCGCCACGAAGGCGGTTGTAGTCGCATTCCGGTGGTGCAAGTGCTTGGCCGGTGGTAGTGAGGTAGTTGTGGAGTAGTAGTTTGTGTTGCATGGAAAGATTTGTAGCCGTGAGGAGGGTGATGCCGTAGTAGGTGACACTTTTGTGTAGCATCGTGTTGATGGACTTGTAGTGGTGGTCTTGAAGTTGTTGTGGTTGGTCGAAGTAGTTGAGTAGTTCTGGTAGGTACAGGGGCATGTGATAGTTCCAAATGAAGTTGTTGGACAGGTTGAATGTAGTGGTGATCTGGTCCAAGTTGTAGGTGATTCGGTGTAGTCGTTGATGTAGCTGGCGTGTAGGTAGGTGGTGCTCATCTTTGATGGAAATCATGTGGCTCACGTAGTCGCGGCAGAAGTTGACGAGTTGTCCAGCGCTGACAAATCGTAGTAGAACTTCTGGTGGAATGTGTAGTTGGATGATGACCATCGAGTTGGTGTACTGGGTTGTGAGGTGTAGTGATGTAAGGTTGTAGTAGTAGAAGTTGACTGCCTCTGAAAGACGTAGGTGAAGAGGTAGTGAGTCGTAGTGTGGCATTCGTAGGTCTGAAGGTAGATCGTGAACTGGTAGGTTGTAGTTGAGCTCGGGGATGGGTGTAGTTTGTTGTTGACTTAGTAGTTGGAACTCCTCGAGCGTCAAAGCCGCGTAGACCCTGAAGTAGTTCTGCTCCGGGTCGATCGCTGGAGTGTCGGGGATGTTGTTCTCAGTTGTAGTGAGGTGTGCCAAGATGTCGTCGGGTCTGTAGAAAGGTGCCGGTGTGGGTAGTTCGTGATTGAAGTTGTAGTTGAGGGAGTTGTAGGCCTCAGGTGGTGGAGTGGCCAAAGTAGCCATGATGCCGGAGTCGGTAGCGCCCTGCCGATCCGGTGGTGTGAAAACACGGTCCGGTGTAGTACTGCCAGCCTGTTGTTCGACGGGCAGAGTAGTCTCTGGCGCTGATGTAGTAACCTCCATCGGCATGACATCCAGCGTAGTCGCATCCATGGGCGTAGTTCCAGCCATTGCTGGTAGTTCGGCCTATCGAGATGCAGTGAAACGGGGCAGACAGTAGTGAGCCAATGTTAGCTCACAAAAGCACATGCGGGCATGTAGTAAAACACAAAACAACATGTAGTGTTGACTCAAGCCGCCAAAAGCCGCCAAAAGTGCAAGTGCAAATTACTGGTGGTTGCAATTACTATTACTTGTAGTCACTGTTACTGTTACTGTTACTTAAATGCAGGTAGTTACATATGGCCATATACAAACTGTTGTGATTGATGTGCAACAGTTGTGAAACAGTTGTTGTTCGTAGTGCTAAACACGTATGCCAATGCTCTGTATGAGCCTCTGTAGTGTTTCTTTGCTAATGTATTTTGTGAAC
The DNA here is from genome assembly GCA_963377175.1 of Effrenium voratum. NCBI lineage: Eukaryota > Dinophyceae > Suessiales > Symbiodiniaceae > Effrenium > Effrenium voratum. Next base: position 895,206 of record CAUJNA010001125.1, read on the forward strand.
AAGTCTGAGCTGTTGTGTAGTGTGTTGATTTTGAGGATTCTGATGATGTCGTGCTTGATGGGGTCTTGTGTGTAGAGAAATTTAAGGTCGATGTGTTTTGCTCGTTTGCTAGTGCCTTGTCGTGTAGCAATGCTCTTGCCTGCTGTGGAGTCTGTGTGGATGCGTAGATTTAGCTTGCTGCAAATGTTGGTTTCAAGTAGGAAGTTTCTGAGGTGTAGTCCCTCATTGACTCCTGTGCAAATGGCGTAGAGTTCAGACTCTGCTGAGCTGAGTGCTATTGTAGCTTGTGTTCTGCTGCCAAATGCAACTGTTGTTCCTAAAAAGATGATGTTGAAACCTGAAGTTGACTTCCTGGTAGTAGGGCATCCTGCCCAGTCGGCATCGACATGAACGTCGAGATCCAGGATGTTGTTAGTGTTTGCTCTGAGTGTTGTTGTTGGTTCTATGGTGAATTTGTAGCGCTTGGTGCCGTTCAAGTAACGTAGTAGATGTTTGACTCTCTTTTGTGAGAGTTCTGTAGGTGCTGTGAGGTCTCGTGCTAGTTCTTTTGTGGAGTATGCGATGTCTGGTCGTGTGTATGCCAACCATTGTAGTTTGCCAACAATCCTTCTGTACCTTTTGTGTTGTTCGTGGTCAAGTAGTGCTTCATCTTCTATTGTCGGCTTGTTGTGTGCAATTCCTGGAGTGTTCACTGGGTTGCAGTTGTTCATTCCAGACTCCTCGATCATGTTGTCGATGTAGGAGTCCTTTACCCAGTCCTTCTTTAAGCGCTGGTTTCAGCACTGATTCGCGAATCAGCGCTGGTTTGACAAGGAAAAGTAGGGTTTTTGTGTCGGATCAGCGCTGATCCACTCGAGCAAGCGCTGAAACCTTCGAATAAGCGCCGGTTTCAGCACGGATTCGTCGAATCCACGCCAAGATGGCAAGGATCCAAGTTGACACTGATTCGACGAATCCTCGTCACGTGACAGGGCTTCGATGAGCCCTTGTTGGGTTGACACTGATTCGGCGGGTCAAACTGCAAACAAAAAACAGGAGCTTAAGCTTCCTTGGGCCTGCGAAGGGAATGCGTGATGAGTTAAATTTGACAATTTTGGAATGAGCAACATCAGTATTATTTTACATTAGCACGTGCGTGCTCTTGACCAATTGGCTGTGAGCATCCTGTAACTGATTCGTTTTGAAAAGAAGGCTGAGTTTGTGAGCACATGGACCATGAAAGGAGCTGCGGTGATGCAGGCGCACTTTGTCTATCGCGAGCGAGCTGCGCAGTCCTGCGCCCGGTCAATCCTGCTGCAAAAGTGGAACTTACGGAGCTGCCTCCTCTTCTTTTTTGTTTGCTTTTGCCACGAGCCCGCCAGGAAAAAGAGGTTGGGCTATTTTAGGCGGTCTCGCTTTCTCTTTCTCTTTCAGGCTCTCAAGAAGTTGTGCATCCTAACGTCAGTAGAGTATCCATCTTACCTCCATATATTTTCCTAATCCTTTCTCACATTAGGTGCCACAGGGTGGACAAGTTTATGCGCTAGACGCGGCAGAAAGTTTTGACTTCTGACAGCCGGAATCACGGCTTGTTGCGTCGGTTTGCTGTCCACTTAGGCCGCAGCCGTGAAGTGCGAAGGAGATGAAAAGGAAAGGAGCGCAGAGCTCCTCCTTGTGTTCCTAAAAGGAGAGAGAAAGAGAAAGAGAAAGAGAACGAAGAGAATAATACAGAAGAACAGCGGAAGAGGAAGAGAAAGAACACGAGCAAGACAAAAAGAAAGGTAGCGAGAAAAAGAAAGATAAAGAACAAAAGACAGAGAAAAAAGAGAAAAAGAGAAGGAGACAAAGAGAGAAAGAGAGAAAGAAAGAAAATACAAGAAAAGAAAGAAAGACAGAAAGAAAGACATAAAGACGGAAAGAAAGAAAGACAGACATAAAGAAAGAAAGCAAAGCAACAAAGACAGAAAGAAAGAAAGACAGAAAGACGGAAATAAAGAAAGAAGGAAAGAAAGAAATAATGAAAGAAAGAAAGACAGAAAGACAGACAGAAAGAAAGAAGTAAATGAAAGAAATAAAGAACTAATGACATAACGAAGGAACAAGGAGAACGACAGACAGACAAACAGACAGACAGACAGAAAGAAAGAAAGACAGAAGTAAAGAAAGAAACAAATACAGAACTAATGACATAACGAAAGCAAATGGCGAACGACAGACAGACAAACAGACAGACAGACAGACAGAAATAAAGAAAGAAAGAAAAATAAAGAAAGGGAAAGATAAATATATAATCATTTACAGAAAGAAAGACATAGCAAGGAATACATAAATCAATAAAGAAAGAAAGACACAATCAATGAGTAAAGAAATGAATGAATAAACAAGAAATGTTTGAATAAAGACATGAATAAATACAATAAAGAAAGAACGGAAGACACAGAGAACGAGAGAAATACCAAGACAAAGAGAAAGAGAGATACAAAGACGAAGATAAAGAGAAAACGAGAGAAAGATAAAGATAAATAGAGAGAGAGAGAGAGAGAGAAACAGAGAAGGGGAAAACAAGCCTGCTGCAAACTATCGTTCTTATAGTTTTGAAACGTCTGCCAACCGGCTTCGCCGGCTTCACGGGTGTACAAACTGTTCCCTTTCTTTTACTTTTGTCGTTGGTTGATGTTTGGTACTTGGACCAAGCCCTGGGACCCTCCCATTTCCCCAGCATTGCCCTGAGATTGCTTGCGGTGTCTCTCCTGTTTTTGTTCCTTCGCTTGATGTTGATTTTCTTTGTGCCTTTGCAGGCGTCACCTGGCCAACATGTTCTAGTTATGTTCAAAACACTGTTCATCACCTTTGCTTTCCCTTTTCTCATGGGAACTTTGTTATCTTCATTGCGTTTGCCTTCTTTGGGTTTGGTGGCGTGGAAATTTACGAAAACATGATGAACCAGAAAAAAAGGGCTGCTGGCTTTCAATTGGTCCCTTGGCCAGGGTGGATGGTGCTGGAATTATGCCAGATAGTATGAACATATTTTTTGCAGGCGTCCCACTTAAAACATGATATGGGTCAAATTGTTTTTTGCAAAATTTGATCAACGATGCGTTGGATCAAAATTGATCAAACATGAATTGCTGGGAAGCACGTGGAATTGAGAGCGAACCCAAAAATGGAACGCTAACTAGTTTTCCCTGTGTGGTTGCGAGTTCTAGGGAAAATCATGTTGAGCCATCTTAATTGAAATCAAAACCCCTCGAAAAGAGGGTGTCAACCCCTCGAAAAGAGGGTGTCACCCACGGCAACTGTAACCGCGACTCCTTGGGAAGAGGGTGTCACTCTTGGCCCAAAACCCCTTGAGAAAAGGGTGCCATCCATGATAATTATTTTGTCGAAATACTTTAACACATAAAGACATGTAGTCACCAATTTGTCTGACAAAAGATTGGGCTGCAAAATGTTGAGACCACAGAAAGTTGTAGTCCAAATATGTTCCTTAATTGTATTGCATTTGTCAAAAGATGTTCAACTATCCCAAATTGTAATTACCAACTTATTTGTCAAGCATTTGGCCTGCAAATGCTTGAGGCCGCCGCACATGTGTAGTCCAAATATGTTCCTTAAATAACAAGTTGCTGTCAATTCTTTGGCCCGCAAATGTTTGAGGCCACAAGAGGCTATAACCCCGGATTGTCCCTTTCTCTATTTTTGAATTTGTTGGCCCACAAAAATGTGTAGTCACCAATCCCTTTTGTCATACATTTGGCCTGCAACATGTTGAGGTCACAGCGCATTGTAGTCCGGAAATGTTGCTTAACTATACTTTCAACATATGTTGGCCCATAAACATGTAGTCACATGTTTTGTCAAGTTGTTGGCCTGCTAACTTTTGAGGCCACAGTTGCAGTCCAACAAATGCTCAATGTCAAGCATTTGGCCTGCAAATGTTTGAGGCTGCCGTAAATGTGTAGTCCAAATATGTTCCTTAAATAGCAAGTTGCAGTCACCAATTTGTCTGTCAAATCTTTGGCCCGCAAATGTTTGAGGCCACAAGAGGCTATAACCCCGGATTGTCCCTTTCTCTAATTTGTTGGCCCGCAAACATGTGTAGTTACCAATCCCTTTTGTCATACATTTGGCCTGCAACATGTTGAGGTCACTGGACATTGTGGTCCGGAGATGTTCCTTAACCGTACTTTCGAAATATGTAGGCCTATAAACATGCAGTTACATGTTCTGTCACATATTTGGCCTGCAAACTTTTGAGGCCACAGGAAGTTGTAGTCCACAATTCTCAATTAACACACATGTAGCCACCATTGTGTTTTTGTTCAACTATGTGTCCTGCAACATTATGGGGCCACCCACACAAAAAAGTAAAACGGTTAGGGGCATCACCCGGGAATATGATTGTTAAATAGTTGTTAAATTTTAACATCCATTTAACATCATTTAACATCCAATTACCTTTAAAAGTAAATGACAATTGATGTTAAATGTTGTTAAATTGATGTTAAAATTTAACATCAATTTAACATGTATGGGAAATATAATTTAGGGACATCCCTGGATTACAATTTCCTGTGGGCTCAACCTGTTGAAGGCCACATATTTGACAGAAGGGAATTTCTGGGATGCGTTTGCAGGCCAACTATTTGACAAACCATGTGACTACATGTGTATGGGCCAGCATATGTTGAAGGTATAGTTAAGGAACATCTCTGGACTACAGTTTCCTGTGGCCTCAACATTTTGCAGACCAAATGTATGACAAAGGACATTGGTGACTACACAATTTCATGGGCCAACAAATTTAAGAAAAGAAAGGGACATTCCTGGGTTACAGTTTCTTGTGGCCTCAAACATTTCAAAGCCAAGGATTTGACCGTTCAATTGGGAACATAGTTGGACTACAACTTCCTGTGGCCTCAAAGGGTTTGCAGGCCAAATATGTGACAGAACATGTAACTGCATGTTTATGTGCCTACATATGTTGAAAGTATAGTTAAGGAACATCTCCGGACTACAATGCGCTGTGACCTCAACATGTTGCAGGCCAAATGTATGACACAAGAAATTGGAAACTACACAATTTTATGTGCCAGCAAATTCCAAAAACAAAACGGAGTTACAGTCTCTTGCGGCCTCAAACATATGCAGGCCAAAGCTTTGACAAACAAATTGGTGACTGCAATTGTTGAATTAAGGACGATATTTGGACTACAAATTTACGGCGGCCTCGAACATTTGCAGGCCAAATGCTTGACATTGAGCATTTGTTGGACTGCAACTTCCTGTGGCCTCAAAAGTTAGCAGGCCAAAAACTTGACAAAACATGTGACTACATGTCTATGGGCCAACATATGTCCAAAGTACGGGTAAGGAACATCTCCGGACCACAATGCGCTGTGACCTCAACATGTTGCAGGCCAAATGTATGACAAAAGGGATTGGTAACTACACATTTTTGTGGGCCAACAAATTCAAAAATAGAGAAAGGGACAATCCGGGGTTATAGCCTCTTGTGGCCTCAAACATTTGCGGGCCAAAGAATTGACAGCAACTTGTTATTTAAGGAACATATTTGGACTACACATGTGCGGCGGCCTCAAGCATTTGCAGGCCAAATGCTTGACAAATAAGTTGGTAATTACAATTTGGGATAGTTGAACATCTTTTGACAAATGCAATACAATTAAGGAACATATTTGGACTACAACTTTCTGTGGTCTCAACATTTTGCAGCCCAAACTTGTGTCAGACAAATTGGTGACTACATGTTTTTATGTGTTAAAGTATTTCGACAAAATAATTATCATGGATGGCACCCTTTTCTCAAGGGGTTTTGGGCCAAGAGTGACACCCTCTTCCCAAGGAGTCGCGGTTACTCGTGGGTGACACCCTCTTTTCGAGGGGTTGACACCCTCTTTTCGAGGGGTTGACACCCTCTTTTCGAGGGGTTTTGATTTCAATTAAGATGGCCCAACATGATTTGCCCTAGAACTCGCAACCACACAGGGAAAACTAGTTAGCGTTCCATGTTTGGGGTTCGCTCTCAATTCCACGTGCTTCCCAGCAATTCATTTGTGATCAATTTTGATCCAACGCATCGTTGATCAAAATTTGCAAAAACAAGTTGACCCATATCATGTTTTAAGTGGGACGCCTGCAAAAAATATGTTCATACTATCTGGCATAATTCCAGCACCATCCACCCTGGCCAATGGACCAATTGAAAGCCAGCAACCCATTTTTTTCTGGTTCATCATGTTTTCATAAATTTCCACGCCACCAAACCCAAAGAAGGCAAACGCAATGAAGATAACAAAGTTCCCATGAGAAAAGGGAAAGCAAAGGTGATGAAAAGTGTTTTGAACATAACTGCGACATGTTGGCCAGGTGACGCCTGCAAAGGCACAAAGAAAATCAACATCAAGCGAAGGAACAAAAACAGGAGAGACACCGCAAGCAATCTCAGGGCAATGCTGGGGAAATGGGAGGGTCCCAGGGCTTGGTCCAAGTACCAAACATCAACCAAAGACAAAAGTAAAAGAAAGGGAACAGTTTGTACACCCGTGAAGCCGGCGAAGCCGGTTGGCAGACGTTTCAAAACTAGAAGAACGATAGTTTGCAGCAGGCTTGTTTTCCCCTTCTCTGTTTTTCTCTCTCTCTCTCTCTCTTCTCTCTCTCTCTCTCTCTTTCTCTCTTTATCTCACTTTGTCTTTGTCTTTGTTTCTCTCTTTCTCATTGTCTTTTTATTTGTCATGTTCTTTCTCTTTCTCTCTTGCTCTCTTGCAATCTTTATCTCTTTATCTTTCTCTCTTTGCCTCTTTCTCTCCTTCTCTCCTTCTCTCTTTCTCTTTGTCTTGTTATTCCTTGCTTTCTAAATTCATGTCTTGATTTATTTATTTATGTTTTCTTTCTTTAGGTATTTATGTTTGTCTTTCTTTATTTATAGTTATTTATGCATGTCTTTCTTTTTGTTGATTTATTTCGTCATTTATTTCTTCATTTATTTCATTGTTTTCTGTATTGGTTTATCTCTTTATATCATTGTGTTTTTTATTTCTTGAGTTATTTCTTTCTTTATGTCTTCCTTTCGTTGTTTATGTTCCTTCTTTGTTTCGTTATTTATGTGTTTAGGTATTTCTTTCTTTATTTATTTCTTTCGTTATTTCGTTCTTTCTTTCTTTCTTTCTGTCTTTCTTTCTTTCTTTTTTATTATGTTTTCTTTCTTTCTGTCTTTTTGTCTTTCTCTCTCTCTTTCTATCTTTCTTTCTTCATCTTTCTCTGTCTCTTTCTCTTGCGCATTTTTCACTTCTTTCTCTTTCCCGCTCTCTTGTTGTTTTTATCTTTCTCTTCCTCTTCATATTTCCCTTTCTCTTCTTTTTCTCTTCTTTTTCTTTCTCGTCATCTCTCTCTCTCTCTCTCTCTCCCCTTTTTGGAACAAGGAGGAGCCCTGCGCTCCTTTTGGAGCTGACAGCCCTTGCCTTGCGCCTTGCAGCAAGTGTTCTTTTCATCTCCTTCGCGCGTCACCGCTGCGGCCTGGGAGTGGAAACAGGAATGCCATTTGTTTTTTGAGCGGGGTGAAACATGCAAATGTCTGAAACTGATTAAGTGGGCACAAAGCGCGCAAGTGCAAGCTTTCAGGAGCTAGCGACTACCTTCTTTTCGCGTACAATCAAGCACATTTAGGAGCAAGCGGCTTCCTGATTTTTGCTTACGGGCTATAGAGACTGTAGGAGGAGCCCAAGGCATCCTACGCTTTGTGCTAATGACAAAACATGTCACGCAACTAATCGTCTGAACAAACTCTGTTTCCAGCGGATTCTGCAACAGTATATAAAGCGAATATCATGCGAAGATGTGCCCGAGGCATCTGCGATATGGAAATGGAAAGTCATGCCATGCAACAAAACTCAGCGAATATACTACGAGCATGCGCAGCTGACCCACGTCGGTTGACACGGATCCACGTCAACCCGAATCCTCGTCAAGTGTTTTTTACACGAATCCTCGTCAACTCGAATCAGCGCTGAAAAAAACGAATCCTCGCCATCGAATCCTCGCCGGAAGGACTGGGTAGTCCCAGGTTGCAGTAGTTGCCAAAGTGGTCGATGTTTCTTCCAAGAAATTGTTGTGGTTTGCCAGGTTCGAGGTAGCCGATGTGCTTGAGTAGGACCTGCTTCTGGATGGCCTCGAAGGTGGAGTCGACAGTAGTCTCGTCACCAAGTACCAAGAGATCATCCACGTAGACCATGATGTAGCAGTCGCGAGTTGCATTGGTGTAGACGTTAGGTTCTGACTTTAGTCTTACAAAGCTGAGCTTTTGTAACACTTCAGCCAGGTAGTCCTGCCATGCTTTTGGTGAACTGCGTAGTCCATACATGGCTTTCTTTAGTCGCCAGATTTTGTCCTGTTGTGGACAAAGTTCTTTAGGTGGCCAAAGGTAGACGTCACGTTGTTTACCGTCGTGGTCTTTTGCGATGGGTGCGTGTAGAAATGCTGTAGAGACGTCGCCTAGTCGCGCTATCCAGTTTGGTCGTGACATTTGTAGTGCGAGAAGTGTCCGGAGTGTCGTGAACATTGGTGTAGAGGCGTAGACGGAGTCTTCGTCCTCGATCTTCTCTGTGTAGCCTTTTGCGACGATTCGACTTCGCACTCCTGGTCCTTTCTTCCTGTGTACCCATCTAGTAGGTATCGCTTCTCTTATGACGTTGTCGTCGACGGTAGACGCATCTACTTCGTCGTAGACGTCATGTAGCTTCATTTGATTTGACTCGTGTTTCATTCCTTCCAGTAGTTGTGTTTCGTCGTAACCTTCGTTGTCGAAGATTATGGGTTGGTCTTCTGAGGTGTCGTCGTTTGTGTAGGGTGTGATGAATTTGCCGTTGGGAAGTGTCACTGCGTTAATTTTCTGTCGTAGTGGTGGTGGTTCTTTGGTTGCTTGCTCCGTTGATCTGATTGTAGTGTCCTTTGAGGTCTTCTGTGCTTTAGTGGGTTGCATTACTTCTTCCGGAGTTAAACGTCGTAGTGTTTGTCGAGGTGGTGCTGGTAGTGGTGGATGTTGTCGTCCGGTTGGTGAAGTAGCCATCGGACTATCCGGTAGTGGTCGTGAACTTGACGTCGATGTTGACGGAAGTCGTGGAGGTGGTGTGGTGCGTTGTTGTTTTGTTGCGGGTTCCGCAACGATGTCGTCCGTAGTGTTCGTTTGTTGTCCGAAATCTTGCGTGGACCTTCTCTCTGACGGTGGTAGTTGCGCATCCAACAGTGTTGCGAACGATGGGTTGTAGGTATTCCGTCGTGGTGCCCACGGTGTGCCGGAAACTTTGTTCAATAGTGCGAGGTCGTATTTGAAGTCTGGTTGTAGTCTCCGCACTGTTCGTACCTTTTGTACGCCTGACTCCGTTGCGACGTAGTTTTCTCCGGTTTCGGAAACTTTTCCGAGCCAGATGCATTTCTGCATCCGTAGGTCTGCTTTTGGGAGTTTCTTGTGTTGTGGTGGAAGGTAGAGTAGTGTCTCGCCAAATTCGCAGATTGCTCGCTCGTAGTTTCTTCCCCAGCGGCGTTCGAAGCTTGTGTAGCCGTCTGAGTGAATGACGTAGCGATTTACCGTCCATGCTGCGTGTCGTACTATCCAAGGTAGTAGACAGTGCTTTGTGGACATCGTCATGCTGTAGTTGCTTTCAACCTGAGCTTTGACGACGCGGATTTGTCCGAGAAGTGTTCTATGTAGTCGCTCAACGCTTCCTTGACTGTTGCTGCTGTAGGATGGTGAATGTCGTACAGTCATTGAGCCGACTTTAGATGCTGTTGCTTGTAGTAGTCAATTGTGAGGTGTGACTCGTTGATGCCTCCAATGTAGTTTGCAGTGTCCTCATAGCTGTCGTCATTCCAATCCCAGCTGTTGTCATAGTCGTAGTCGTTCCAGTTCTCCTCCATGTAGTTCACCTCGTGTTGTCCCTCTTCTCCTTCGTAGTACCAGTCCCAAGTGTCGTTCACATCCTGAGGTAGTTCTTCATTGTTGTCGTGATCTGCTTGTTCTTGTTCTAGTGGATGTAGTTCTTCTCCTTCTCCTATGTGCCATACTGGCACTCTGCAGTCTTGTGCCCAGTGGCCTGGTTTGCCACATCGATGGCATGTTGTGTAATTGTTGTTTCCTTTTCCTTTTGATTTGCTGTAGTTTCCTTGGCCTTTGTAGCCTTTGCTTGATCCATGTCCTTTGGATCCTGAGTAGCCTTTTCCTTTGTTCTTGTTGTATCCTCCTTTGTTGTAGTTTCCTTTGCTGCCTTTGTCGAATCCTTTGTAGTGGCCTTTGCTTCTGTACTTACCTTTTCCTTTGTTTCCTTTGTAGTGTCCTTTGCCTCCATATTTGCCTTTGCCTTTGTAGTTTCTTCCTTTTCTCCAAATGTTGTCCACGTCCATCGGTGCTGTCCCACCATTGTAGTTTGTGCCAACTGCTGAGCTCGCTCTTGAGAATGCAGAGATGGTTTTGTAGTAGTCCAGGATGACAACTCTGATCTCGTTGTAGTTCGTGATCTGTCCAGCACGTAGTTGGAGATGCTGTTGGAGTGCTCCTTTGGTCTTGTTGAGTAGTATTGCAATCTTTACTCCATCTGGTAGTGCTGTGCCGTTGTCTTTCTCGTAGCGGTTGATGTCGTATTCCCACTGTAGGAATTGTTCTTCAAATTGTGCTTCATTGAATGTTGGTTCCAGTAGTTTGGTGAGGTAGCCAACACTGCGTGTTCCTACTGGTAGGCTGAACCTGTTGTGCAAAAGCCGTAGTGTTTCACATCCATTGGCATTGTAGAGGTTTTGTCTAACCACTGTAGCTGCTGCTCCTTGGCAGATGTTGATGAGGATGTAGTGTAGATCTCGTGAGAGGTCTACTGCTTTTGCTGCCTGTGTAGGGTCGCGTATGTGTGCTCTGATGTCTGCATCTTCAATTTGTCTTGTAGCTGCTTGTGCTAGTTGTAGCACCATGTCGAAGTCTCGGTCGATAAGTCCGAGATATGCTTGTAGCTTGAACAGCCACTCTTCATACTGTGAGTAGTCACCAGTGAAGAATGGTGGTGGCAGTTTGTATTTGTGTAGCCTTTGGACGTCTTCCTGCTCCTGTGTTGTTCCCGTAGTTGTGGCTCCTATTGTCTCTTCTGCTGTGGGCCCGTTGTCTGCTCCTGCAGTTGGTTGTGCTGATGCTGCTGCTGGTTCTCCTGACATGTCGTAGTAGTTGGGCATGTTGGTTGTCTGTGCACTGGAGCTCCCCTATGTTTAGGATCTCAGCTCCGCTACCACGTTAAAATACGTTGATACTTTACTTCTAGTGCAAGTGTTGTTCAGTTATCACAAACACAAATGTAGTCAGCCAGCATGCACTCTTTTCCTGGTAGACTCAAGGCCTGCTGTCGGGTAGTGTACATCATGCATGCACAAGTGACAAGTAGTGCAACATGATATTTGACATCTCTCTCTCTGTCTCTGACGATCTGCGCATACTGGACAAAATCCTGCAGGGATGGATTCCTAACACCTACACCAGCCGGTGCAGGAGTTCGTCCATCATAACTTCATCCCCAAGACTACCGGCGAGCTCGTGAAATCACGTTGTTCCAACGGAAGCGGAGGTTTCTTCTACAACACTGGCAAAGGTACCTGGAGCACTTCGCTTGGCAAAAGATTCGGTACGTCGCGGGGTACCGCGACGGGCCGATCGGCTGAAGAAGCGAGATGTTTAAGGAGGGAGGGGTTGTCTGTGGGTTTAGGTATGGTACTAATCACTGGAGTCTCGCACAATCTAAGAACCCCATTTCATGGTTGATCCTAACCCAACAGCTGACCTGAGTTGAGACAGCAACAGTTTTCGCGTGGTTTACAGCGAACTCATAACCAACATGACCTCAAAAACCTAGTATAAGGGGCTAAGCAGAGTTTTGTCCCTTCACGAGTATGGCCATAAATTGGTGTAATAGTCGCCCCACAACCCCATTACAACGATCTAGGCCCTTTGCAGTACATGATAAAATGATGAGGTATAAATGCAAAACGAGCTTTCTTCAGCGCCGCCCAACTTGGATCAACCATTCCGATCTGCAACATGTGCCACTCCAAATACCCACGTAAGTGCATAATGTTAACCTCTGCCAAAACCAAAGATAAACAATGGACCAACATGGCTTTTCAACATTGGATCTGCACCCAAGAAAGGTCCCATGTGCAATGCAATGATAACAACCCGAGTTAAGTGGGCTAACTATTCCGAGGGGAACACCCCCCCATATTTATAGGACGGCTCGATTCATCCG
>CAUJNA010001125.1:912477-929787 GCA_963377175.1 Effrenium voratum
CCCAACCAAACAGTTGGTAGAGAAAGGGCACCTAGCTGGGGGACCTAGAATAGCGTCAAGGGACCTTCATGGTGAGCTCGTTGACACATTCGACGCCGTAAATAATAAGCAGTCATACCGCTTTGTTCAAAAACCAAAGCTGTCCTCAGCTCCCCTGCTAAGATTCTAACTTTTAAGTGCGTGAAGTGGAAACCCACAACCACCAAGCCCAAAAAACGCGAAAAAGCTAAGGAACCGGATGGCCGGACCCACCAAGGAATCGCCATTCTTCCGGCGCGCACGGCAGTTGCGCGGGGGTTCCAAAGGTCGGCACAAGGGACTGGGCAGTGGGGTTGCCAGGTATCAGGGAGCCTCCGACCCACCCACCCACCCACCACCCCTAAGGTGGGCCTTCAGCGCTTATCCTTGGCTTATCCATGACAAAAACAAGTGCGGCGCCCGAACATCACACCGAAACTGGGCTGTCCGTTTTCAGATCCCCCGCTAGAAGTGACTAACTTTTAGTGGCTTAAATTCGGAAACCCAACCACTAAACACCAAAAGGATCTAAAAAGCGAAGGGGATGGATGGGACCAAGTAAACTCACTGTCATCCTCTTACTTCAAAGTCTCAAGACGTGGCTAAGACATCTCACAGGAGGCATGCTTGCCCGGTGGCCATGGGCCTGGTGGATCGTAGAGGGAAACCGACCCACCCACCAAAAAACCGAACACACCGTCCAAAAGGTCTACTGGGCAGCTGAAAAACTGAGATGGCGCCTACAAGCGACTGCTGACGAGCTACAAAGATGCGCTCCAGTTGTCTTCGCGGAACACCTCGGCACTTGAAGATTGCTGCTTGGCAGCCTCAAAGAAAGGCAGCACAACACGAGCACCGCGACATCTGCCACCAGGACACCTACCATAACAACACCACTATCACACCCAATCTACCACCTACCCTACCGCTTACCAACTACCACCACCCACCAAGGCCACCACCACCACCACCACTGACCACCCCACCACCAACAACAACCGAAACCACAACCACAAACACAACCACAAACACAACCACAACAACAACAACCACTACCACTACCACTACCACTACCACTACCACTACCACAACAACAACAACAACAACAACAACAACAACAACAACAACAACAACAACAACAACAACAACAACAACAACAACAACAACAACGCCACCAACACCAACACCAACACCAACACCAACACCGACACCACCACCACCACCAACACCACCACCACCACCAACAACAACAACAACAACTACTACAACTACAACAACTACAACTACAACTACAACAACAACAGTAACAAGAACAAAAGCAAGAACAAGAACAACAACAACGACACCAACACCAACACCAACACCAACACCGACACCACCACCACCACCACCACCAACAACAACAACAACAACAACAACTACTACTACTACAACTACTACAACTACAACTACAACTACAACAACAACAGTAACAAGAACAAGAACAAGAACAAGAACAAGAACAACCAACAACCAACAACCAACAACCACAACAACAACAACAACCCACAACCCACAACCCACAACCCACAACCCACAACCAACAACCAACAACCAACAACCATTAACCAACAACCAACAACCAACAACCAACAACCAACAACCAACAACCAACAACCAACAACCAACAGCCAACAACCACCAACCACCAACCACCAACCACCAACCACCAACCACCAACCACCAACAATCACCACCACCACCACCACCAACAACAACAACAACAACACCAGCAGCAGCAGCAACAACAACAACACCAACAACAGCAACAACAACAACAACAACAACAACACCAACAACAACAACACCAACAACAAACAAACAAACAAACAAACAAACAAACAAACAAACAAACTGCGAAAGGGTTTGAAACAGAGTTCCGGGAGAGAATAAACAGGCCCAATCCCACCAACAAGAAGAGATAGTTTAAGTCCCCCAGTCCCAAGGGCAAAGCGGTGCCCTCGGCTGGCCAAACACGAACCAAAACAGGGTGCCAGTTGTAACAAGGTAAAGAAGCCCAGCAAGGGCAGAGACAACCGAAAGCAAGCACAAAGCAGCAAACCAAGCAGGCAAACAATGCAGCGAAGCAAGCAAAGCAAACCAGTGCGCACCAACCCCAACCAATACCCCCGACCAACCTCCGCCAAGGACACCACCACAGGCGCACGGCAACAGCACAACGTGCTGATGAAGTGCACCACGTGCCGCGATGTTTTGGCGCCGAAATTGCGGGTGCGAGTCGACGGGTTGAAAAGCTTGAGCCAAACGGCGCGTTGGCCGTGGCATTGAAATATGTTGCGATAAAACTACATGCCCCCAAAAACACCCCCCTCGCCTGTACAAAGAGATGGAGTGAATTTGGAAGGGCGCATTGGCCATGTTGAAGTTGAAAAGCAAACAAACAAGAAAAACAAAGCCGATTAGGCTACCAGGGTTCGCGACCCCATACCCGGGCACTCATTGGTGCCCGGATCCCGCCACCACCCCGAATTACGGGTATGGGGCGGATTCGCGCCGGTAGCCAAATCAAACAAGAGGAAGCAAAAGGAAACAGAACCAAAGATTCAACTCCAGAATGGCAGGCATGAAATATAAATATATTTGCAATGCAACCACAATGATCCATAAGGTTCAAGTGGATTTAGTTTCTGAATTCATGATTTAGGCGCATTGGCCCACTGGTTGAAACATGGTGCTTCGACCACAAGACCTTGGTCTTTAAAGTAGCACCGTCTAGGCGCGCGATCACACAACGATCTTCGGCAGGAGTACCACCAGCTGCAATCAGCGGTTCAGGTCCGAGTAGGACCTCACCGGCGGCGGTGCAGCGCATCCGAGATCCTCACCACAGCATCTTGATGGGTTCCATCGCCAGCAGCAGCAGCGGTGCTGGATGAAGCTGATCACCAGCGGCCATAGACGCCGGCGAGGGAAACTGCCTTGCTGTGACGACGCACACCTGACAGGACATCGCAGCTTGCGCGAATACCGCACAGCCACGCGTGCAATTAAATTCTGGAGTGGCGAATAGCCAAATCATTGAAATATGGCAAGGAGCATAGCCCTTCCGGAAAGATCTCCGGAATAAAGGCATGCGCGCGTTGGCGCAGTCGTGCAAAATAAACGCATGGGCAGACTTCAGGTATCACCGATGTCGCCCACGGCCGTGCCGCCCCTTCCCCTTGCTGGTATTCCAGTCCCCAGGGGGAGGAGGCACCGTCTCGGCAAGCTCGTCATCGTCACCCCAGGTAGCGGTGTGCGGCGAGTTCGGATTTTCGAACTCGCGGGGATCACCCTGCATATGCGGCTGCCAATTCTGCGGCATTGCGCCTGGCCACATTTGTGGCATCATACCAGCCATGGGCTGTTGCATGTACCCTCCCATTGGGAAAGCGGGGTACATCGGACTCGGGAAAGGGAAAGGAGCTGCCTGAGCACCCTTGTACCCCGACCCGCGAGTATCAGGCTGATACCCGCCAGTGGGAGTTCTCGATCTGGCGGATCCGCCACGACCGAACTGCCCTTGTTGGTAGCCGTATTGGCCGCCCTTGCCTTTGAACTGATCACCTTTGTGACCCTTTCCGGGAAATTGGTCACCCTTGTGACCCCCGCCCTTGGGCCAGGATTGCGCAGGGGCCTTGCCCTTCTGCTGATCACCCTTTGACCTGGGTTCAGGTCGCGGGGTAGCAGACCGTTGGTCTCCCCTAGGAGTGGCTGCCCGCCTGTGGTGCTTCCCAACCGGCGGGTCAGCAAAGACAATGGCGCATTGGCCGTCGCGCCGCGAAGCGGGGACCATGTCAACCTTATTGTCTTCGACATAAATGTATGCCTCAGCATACTCAATTGGGGCCGTGATGGATCCACCACTGGCCCGCAAAGAGTCGATATTCCAATCAAGAACAGTGGAAGCATCGAAACTCGGATCTTCAGTATTGAAGTCCGTGAGGCGTCGCTCAGCCTGTACCAATGACATAATGATGTCCGCGCGTGAGGCGCCTAGGCCATACAGCGGAACCAAATACCCGTCCTCAATCCCGATGCGATAAGCATCAAAGATATGCACAGAGAGGTAAAGGGCAAATGCTGAATTTAGACTGCCCTTTCTCGTCATATGACGACCCCATTGCGCCGCCTGTTGCGGGTGATCGATTAAATATGCCATGACAGACATATTGTCGGGAATCGAGACGCCAGTGTTGCTCTCCTCGATGAGCAGCTGCTTCGCTACCCACCGCTCGAGAGCCTCATCACTCGCCCGCACACAAGCGTGAGTGTCCTTGGAGGTGACCTTTGCAACCTCCTGAAATGCAACTTGCACAACATCCGCATTGGGATTGTGCACAAGATGCGGCGCGCATCGCAAACCGGTGATCATGCAGCTGACCACCTCGCGAATCGGGTTTACCGATGCCATGAGAGGGGCCCACGCGTCGGTCTCCCCTTCATACCAGCTGCTGGGGCGGACTGCTTTGAGTTCGCTCAGCCAGATTGGCTGTCCATGCTTAACCAGAGCGCGGACGGTGCCTGGCACCCATTCGCGATAGAAAATCGGCAAATGGCAACCATTGCATAGAATGGTGCCATACATGTTCAAATGGGCACACCGAGGGCACCAGTAGTCATGCATGGGAGCATTGTCCCATGAAAATGACACCCCCCTCGGCGGTCCCTGAACATTCAACTCACGAACCGCCCAGGGACGGATGTATATTACATCCCCTTCCTGGTGCAGATAGCATGCTCGCCAGAAGGGTGCATGTATCTCTTCCCGCACGGCAATCAAACCGCGTCGGGTTTTATAGATGCCGGCAGCTCCCTCGATGGCCATCCACTTGAGGTCAATGGCCACGACGACATGGCGCTTGTCCATGTATTTGACGCGGTCGTCAACATAAAATTCGCCCTCATTATTGGGGCTTGGCAACTTGAGAAGAGGCACCTTTGCGCCCTCCATCCCAATCATGATCTCCCCCCTGCAGACCTGTTCAGGTCGCATGGGGAAAACTGTGATGGCGAATTTGCCAGGCCTTCGGATGCACCTCGTTTTGAGGGCGGACCGATACTCGGCCATCGTCAGCAGCACGTATCCCGTATAAGGGACTTCTGCTGCTCCCATCGGCCTAAGCAAAGGCCCGATAGGCGTTCGGTCACGCAGTGCCCAACGCTTGAAAACTTTGAACGGCACGTCCCTCCCGATTAGGGTGGACCGCGCAAAAAGCACCTCATTCGGGCGCACACTCGTGCCATCTGTCCTCCAGACCGTCCGTATTAGGAGCTCGATTGGAGGGTACGATGGGCTTTCCATTGCGAGAGCAGCCGCCCAGGTCGCAACCTCGACACTCGTGCACTTGTGGATCCCGTATAGGGCCTCAAGTAGCGTCGAGATCAGAGTCATCGACATCCAACCTCCCAGAATGTCTGGGACTGTCCCAAACAAGAAGGGAGGCTGCTCACCGGGCTTCACGTTTAACCGCGTAGGGTCAGTGTTGCCCGACAAAACTTCTAGCAGCATTTGCGATTCCCTGGAGCTTCGTCCAACAAACGCCGACACATCCCTAATTTCGGGGAAGAAATGGAAGATATCTCTTCCGGCAGGACAGGCGAATCTGCCTGCTATCCCGCCCTGTGCATCAATCACAACCTCCTCACCCTCGATTGTGAGGTTGTAGTTGCTCGAAATCGGGCACACATCGGGCTTAGCCATCAGTGCCTCTTCCAACGACGCACCTGTTGGGAGGACGCCCTGTACGTGCGACTTGGTACCTATGGGACCAGTACTCGCAGACATAAGCCGATAATTTTCGGCACGAAAGAATGGAAAAAGGTTCTTCATCCTTTCAATTTCTTCTTCAGTGGTGCGCCACGCCTTTGCCTCATAGTAAGGCGGCTCCTGCTTTGAGGGCACTAGGTCGCGGTCACCCATTGATGAGAATTTGTCCACATATGGACCCATTCCCTCATCGTCCACATAACTCTCGTGATCTTCATCCGAGACGTACTCCTTGGGCGGCTCGCCCAGAGCGTCCAGATCGACCTTACCAAGGTCGACCAACGCCGGAGAATCCAGGACTCTCTGGATCCTCATGAGCTCGTTCCTAAACTGCTCAAAGCCTCCGGCCTTGTCAATCACGGAGGTCGGCATGGCGCCCTCCCATGATTCTGGAAACATGCACACGTTCGTAGGGGAAAACTCGTCATCGGAAATATCCCGATCACGCTCCCGTACGTCGCTGATTAGTGTCACATCCAACGAGCCGCCTAGGGCCTCGGGACGCGACGCTTTCGCCGGATGCGGCTTTGCGCTCTTTGACGCTACAGCAGCCTCATTGGCCGCTTTGTCCTTCTTCTCGTCACCCTTACTCCCCTCCTTGTCCACATCCATTTCGGATGGCTGTGCGCTCCCCCCTGCTCCGCCCATTGGCGGTTCAGAGGGTTGAACAGGGGATTCCTTGGTACGGGCTTTGCCGTAATAATGCCCTGGGATCTGCACGCTCCCAGTGGAGCCACCGCCAGCCTCTCTTGGACGCTTGGCGATGTGAGCCGACCCAGTATGTACAGCAGGAGCCGATCGCCTAGGAGGGCCCTTACTTGCCGACAGAGATGGAGGGGGTGGCTTCATCTTGGGAGCCGGTTCCGCCTTGGGCTCCGACTCCGGTTCAATTACGCAGGACCTGAGGTCGAAACTTTCAGACCTCAAAAGGCCCGCGCAATAGGAACGGAATACGTCCTCAACTTCCCGAGCAAGAAACTCGGGATGGTCATCCTCCCTCGGAGGTGTTCTCCAGCCGTCGTATCCATTGAGCAGATTCCTGCCCACGATTTCATTGAATCGGTACGTGCCCAAACCGGCATAGCGGTTGGCAGCCCGAAGAACATTACAAAATCTTTCGACCTTTTCGGTCGCCGCAATGGCCGCAGCCATCTGAGGGTGAATATACCCAGTTTCAATCATGCATCCTGCGGCTTCGCGCAAGCATGACCTCGCACGCCACAGATTCGCGGCGGCCCTGTAAAAATCGCAGTACGCAACGTTCCACGTTGCGTCCTGCGCGCTGAGCTCGTCATCTCCGCTTTGGGAGTCAGGCATAGTGAGCCCCAAACGGATCTCCCGACCGCGGAATACGTCGGCGGAGATCTGGTTCGAGTTCGGCTGATCCTCCATCGGAGGACGGGGAACATATTGTTTCCCTGAGCCGACACTAGACTCATTTGCCGATTCCCGGTTCGGATGCCCTTTCTCGGTCTGCATCTGGTTAAACCGTGCGACCAGGTCCGGCCGAGGGCCAATCGACAATGGCCCGAGGTTTTCCTCAGCCCAATCAGCGAGCGCTTTGGCTCCTGCGTGATGAATGTCATCAGCATTCATCGTGTCAGACAGAATGGCCTTTGACAGGTAATCCCAGTCGTATTCGCCAAAACGACGATCAGTTGCTGAAGCATTGTCCAGCAGCTGGAAAAATTCATCCCCCGACAGGCCTTGCCACAGAGTAAGAGCAAGGGCATCCTCAATGTGGTCAGCCTGATCGGGGTAAAGAAGGCGCCTTGGCCAGGCCCCGTTCCTCCACGCCGCCAACGCTGGCGAGTAACCTGCTCTCCGGAACAGGTAATGCACAACGATGCAAGCATCCGCGCTCTCAGCGGGCGCATAATATTCCGAATCCGGACCAGTTTCATGGTCTCCGGGTTCAGACGGATCATCGTCGCCATCGGGTGGATCGGGCCCACCATCCCCACCAGTCCCGCTCCCATCCATAGGATCGTCGCGGCCCGGGAGCTCATCGGCAGGGGAGGTAGGGGAATCTCCCTCCGCCCCATCGCCGTCCCCATCATTGTCTCCACCCGCAGCGCCTTGGCTGGGTGAAGCCCTTTTGGCCCCGCCTGCATCCGCAGGTTCGGGCTGTACATCCTGACCAACGGGTTGGATGCTTCGGGATGGGAAGCCATCCCCATCGACGCATCGGTCGACAGGGACGGAGTGCTGTCTCCTGGTTGAGGATTATCCCCACCAGCGACATCTGGAACGCTGCCCCCACGCTTAGGTGGCGGCTCCGCCTGGTTATAACGGCTTCGCCGGCTCAGACAGACTAGCCGGGGGGCTCTTCACTGCCTTCCGCGGTGGAACCTCGGGCCGAGGGTGCGTGATCTCGCTATTCGCGGGAGCGCATCCCCCCGAACCCCCATCGGTCGGTGCGTCAGCACCTGCCGCGTTAGGCACGGGTGCGCCCGTGACCACAGGTGCTTTGACCTCGGGTCCTTTGGCACAAGGAGCGGCACCCTTTGGCGGAGGGCCAGAGGCCGAAGACAGGCATGGCATCGATCCTCCCACCTTAGGTGGTGCGCAGCTGGGACCCCTTGCGGCCCCACCTCTCCATCTGTTAGCGGCTTCGCGCTTGGACAGGGATGGAAAGTTATCGGAGTACGCGTCCTTGGGAAGCTCGGGAGGATCAGGCTTAGCCTTCAACAACTGCTTCCCGGTATAGCAGGCTTCAAATCTATTCTGTGGCCGCCTGTTTTAGACGGACCACCAGTCGTGGTCGGGCTATACCCGCACGCCTGCGCTGGCTTTGCAGGTATTGTTCCCCTCTGATTGCCGCAAACAGCCGGCGAGAGACCGCGACTTGCGGCCGACTGGCCGAAATCGGCCATTGCTTGGCCCAGCCTCTGCCTCCCCGTTGCGGGCGGCGTCGAGGACCGGACGCGCTGAGCCATTGTCTGTGGCCCATTTCCCGCGTTGGGGCGAGGAGCAGACTGCTGCTCAGACGCTCTCGCATCGGCCGCGGCAGGCGCTTTGGCCGACGACACACGGCGTGTGGCGCATGGGCCACTCGACATCGTTCTAGGAGCAGAGATTACCTCCGCCCATGGCGCATCCTCAGATGAGGACCACCGGTCGACCGGTGTGAGGCCTGCCCCGACTCCGCACTGCTTCGCAGCGCTCAGATATGACTTCGATGGTTTCATCAGAAGCTCCTGTTCTACCAAGAAATCCAGAGCAAGGGCCAGGGCTTCCCGGACCTCGTCACTCATTGAGTACTCACGCCTCAGCAGACACACCAGGTCGGTGAACGCCGAGACAAGACCCATAAACTGGTGTCCGCCTCTTTCGAGACCGACAACGCCGCCGTTTAGGCTCTTCTTTGAGCAGCCGAACCACATCGCGTTGGATGGGTAGGCTGGGAAACCGGCGTCGCGGCACTTCATGAAAAACGTGGTTGCGACCTCCTGCATGGCTGTCCCATGCCAGACGATGCCCGGACCCGACAAGATTATCGTCGGTGCCTGGCTCCGGCCGCCCTTATTGGCGAACGCCTTCATGGCATCGATGTTTTCATCGATGATCCTACCCGCATCGGGGCTGGGACCATACGTGTTTTCGGACTTGCGCCATTCGGTCAGCCACAGGCATTTGGTAAAGATGATGAATATATCATCTTTAGCGCCCGCAGGAGCACCTGCATGTACCGGGTCAGCTAGTTTCTGGCTGACCACGGTACGGAGGAGCTCAGCTACTGAGGTCTCCTCCTCAATCTCCACGACCTCCAGCGCGTATTCGCCGGTTTTGGCCGGGAGCTTTGTCCGGATGGTCGTCCACTGCTCCTGAAGCTTTGCTTCAGTAATGGACTGACCCGCGCTGCCGGTAACCCAGTGTGAGGGTCCACCCAGCACCACAACACGAGATCCCTCTACACCTATGTAAGAGACCTTGTTTGGCTTGCATCCGCTTAGCAGCTCGGCGCATAGGCCAGCCGCAGCGGAGGGGTTGACGTATCCCAGCATTGTGAGAACGAACCCCAAATTGTCCGGCTCCTCGCAGCCGGCGTATTCCATCGCCGTCACGGGCCAAATCATGGAGATAATGTGAGCCCGGACATTGAACGCCCATGATTCCCACATCTCCCGCGCAAGCTCATACGGTTGGCGGTCCTGACGGTCAGGGTAGATGTTTCCGCTGATCGCGCTCATGAATTCACTGCATTGAGTGGCTGCGTTGGCAAGCAGCGCTACCGCGTGCCCTGGCACGTGGTACATGAGCTTAGCAGCCCCTGAAAAGGGGAGGCCGCCAGCCAATGGAAAGAATTTTCCTTCCGATGCGGGAACATAGTGCTCCCAGGTTTCGAACAGCGGGCAGCATCGTACCTCGCCGACATCGCGGATCTCCTGAGGAAAGAACTTAAAATCCACCTCGCCACCGGGCTTGGCCGGGGGAACCGACGCCTCACGTGCCACCGACCCGGCGGGAATTTCCGCCCCAATGGTCAGCGCTACGCGGTTGGCGCCGTGACGTATCCATCCGACCTCTGCCGAATGAGGGTTTACCTCAAGCACAGGGTTCCAGAGGTGCGTGGCAGGGTTATGCGACAGCAAATTCCCCGCCACAGCAGATGTCCCTTCACCAATCGTCTCTTCTTTGAGAGCGATTGCCTCGACACGAACGCGGAATTGCCTTATCACGCGTTGGTGTGCAGGCCCCTTCTCAGTATGCATGTACGCCTCGTGGGCGTTCTTACCGAGAGGGCGTAGCAAAAGTGTCAGACGAGCGGTTACGCCCAGGCCAATATGGCTAAGACAAGAGTAATAACTCTCAAGACAAACAGGCTTCGTCGATGTCCACACGCCTGTTAGCGTGTCGGCATCTCCGAGCGATGCAACGGCATTCCCATGGCCCAATATGTTCCATAGGGACGAGAATTGAGTTCCATGAGCCCATCTCTCATGCATGCTGGCTGCATTGAGCTCTGCACAGTGCCGCATCGGGAACACTAGATATCCGTCGCGCTCAAGCACAGGATCGCCGGCATGCCAATCCCCAATTTCCTTGCTCGGCATGGTAAGCGGCTTCGCGCGTTTCCAGTCGATCAGGTGAAATATGGTAGGGGCAATCCCTATCTCTTCCGTGAAGAAATCCACAAAATCGTCATAGGAGGACCACACGGCCTCAATTTCCTTGCACATGGATCCTACTTCAAACGCATGTGCATTGACCGTTTGCATCTTAGTCAGCGCATCGGCTGAGATGCAGTAAATTGCCTTCATATACCCGACCACCGCCTTGGGTGGGGTACAGAGGGCAGTTGGGCGCTGGTATGCCCAGGCCTTGAACGCCTCCTCGGCTCCTGCCGGCTGTACATTCGAGGGCAAATCTCTCCTACCCTTTACAACGGCCGCCTGCATGGCGCGAATAACATTTTTATTCGCCGCTTGGAAAAAGGTCTGCCAGCGTGAGTCGACCTTCGCCATCTCGTACAGCCAGTTCCCGCCTCGGGGAACCAGTGAAGGGGAAACGGCGGTAGACAATGTCATGTCAATCAGCGCGTTCCGAGTCGGCTCGCAGTGGAGCTCCGGCTCTCGCGGCATCGCCTCACAGATGATTATGGCAGCCGTGTAGACGCTTTGGTCACTCAGCTCCACTTCACCCAGAAGCATGGCTTGCAGAATACCAGCCACGCGTAGGCGGCGGTATTTCTTGAGAGCCGGGACGAAGGACTTGTCTTCAATCATGCTCGTGTCAAACCCTTCCAGAAGGTTGAAAATGCCGGAAAAAGCACCGATGACTTGAGGGTCTTTGACGCCTTCCTTGACCTGCACCAACTGCGTCTCAGCAGTGGTGCGACTACCGTACTGATCGGACATTGCCGTCAAGTGCGGGTAACATATCCTAAGGTTTTCCGATAGCCGAGTAGGCCTCTCATCGGACAGCGCATTGGCTGTGTTCTTCGCTCCGGCTGGGAGCGGACCCAAGTTGCAGGCGCTGTTCGGGTTCATGTAGACCGCCTGCTGCCGCGCCGCCAAAGAGGAACCTCTCGAGCGCGGGGCAGCGCCCGCCGCTCCGCTGGCCGCGGATGCAGCCGCTGCCATGGCGCGAGTCTGCGCCCGGGAAGCAGTAGGGTAACACCAACACAGAGATGAATAATCACTCAAAGGTGTGTAAACCTCGAGTGTCAACTGTATCAGTATGGAGGGGCAATTCCCCAGGTCTAGGACCGAATATGGTCATGCCTAACAATAAACGGTCGTGCATTGACAACGATCCCACTACACAACTGCATAGGAAACTGCAAAGCTATCCTATGAACATGCCCACCCGGGCGGAAACTAACACAAACACAAACCAGCTACTTGAGGCGAATGTGCCTGAACTAATGTCGCGAATTTGCGGTTGTTAGTGCAGCATGACTAATGCTGTAGTGAATAATGTCCATCAAGTCTATTCAACTCGAGACTGTTTGAAGAGCAGCGCGGGACACATATTTTACAGCTAAATCATGCACAAGAGGATCAACACGTGTAGTGCGATACATCCTGTTGCATTTGAAAACTGGGAAAGAGTTCACATGTCGTGAAATACAAATTAATGTCAACGCATGCACATGGTCCTTATTTACAAGACATGAGCAATAGTGTACAACACGGCTATAGCGGTTTACGCCAAGCTTGACAAGAACATCGCGATTAGCAATCCAGGTATTTGGCTGTATGAAAATGCCTACGGAAAACTCCGTGTTCAGCGCGTGCTCAATTAAGTCGTTTAGACATGATTGGCACTGCTCTACCTGGTCACGCGCGCGCCTGATCTTGCTCCAATTCCCTCGCGTGGATGCATCGATCAAACTGCTATATCTACATAACAAAATGTTAGGTCTGGAGCCTTCAATTGTACCCCGTCTAGGGATAACAGGGCAAAGATTGGCCGGTCTAACAAAGTAGGTAAGCCATCTACCAAACTGAGGTTCAGGCGTTATGCCAAGCTCAGAATCGACGAAAACGTTTCGCGCATCGCAAACGTTTGATCGATCCTCAACTATGTCAAAAACCATGTAGCTGGATTCAGCTAACTGGATGAATTTGTTGAAAAATGAATTTTGATCGGTTTCCATGCGTACCCCCCTAATTGGGGGGAGAACAGGTGCAGCTGGCTTTACGACAGGGAGGGTGGGATGGCTAATGAATTTCTCCAGGAATCCTGGATTAAACATTCCTAAAGTCTGCAAATTCCTACCCCATGTCACCTTATCTACGCACGCTTTGGTGAGAATGTCCGCGCCTTGGTAATGCGATGGACATGCTACGAATCGAAAAATCTGCTCATTGTAGACTTCATTGAGCCAACTAACGTCGATTCGCTGAGTACGCGACATATATCGCATGTTTGGGTTGTTCCCAGTGATAATGATGCGGCATGCGGCCTCATTATCTTCCATACAATTCACCGTGACAGGCTTACCGGTGCCTTGACCGATAGCAAACTGCCACAGCTGTGCAAGTGGCATGCCTTCTTTGGCCACGCCATGATCTAGTGCAACGATCTCCGCTTCGGGAGTCGATTTGGATACCGAAGTTTGCTTCTTGCTAACTGCGGTAATGGGAACATATGTCCTTGGGCCGACAAGGCAAATAAGGACACCAGATGTACTCTTGGAATCGGTACGATCTCCAGCGAGATCGGCATCGCAGTAAGCGACGATTTCGATGTCACAAGGCTTATCGCAGACCCACCCGTATAGGTGTAGGTCTAGCGTCGAGTTGATATAGGAAACAATCCTATGAAGCTTCTTGTCGCACAGTCGATTCCACTTAGTGATTCGACTGGCCAAAGCCTGTACAGGTCTAATTAGGTCGTATCGACCCATTCTAGCACCATACAAAATTTTCATGAGAACTGCAGCTGCAGCGTCGCCTAGGACACCGGGCTGTTCAGCAATCACGTCTGTTGGGCAAGGAGATGGCTGCCCAAACAGCTGATCTACTTCCGGGTTGATGGGATTCTCATCAAATTCCGGTTTACTTTCCTCCAGAAAAGGCGTCTCAGCCTTCACCAGAGGTCTAGGGTACTTGGGGAGGCATAGCTCCTTGTACCTGTCAACGCATGCTTCCATGAAGCACGCTTCGTTATATTTGATGATCGTCACCCGAGCCGGGTCGAATTTGACCTCGTCAGCTCGAAGTCGTTTCTCTCCGAAACGAATGTCAGGCATCTCTTTGGATGGTGGATGATCCACAGTCCAGGCAGTACGAGGGTCGAAGAAACCCTGTACATCTGCTGCAGCAAACTCATGCTCGCAGCCCAGATACCGCTTGAGGGTACCCGGCGGTTCCATTGTAATTACCCGACCAATGAGGTCCCATCCGATCGATAGGTTAGCGGATGGGCCACCCATCTTGAAATCATCAACATAAACCACAAGAAAAAGCTTATACTTAGGGTGATAAAACACACTCGGCCATTCCGGGACACGGATAAATCCGACCTCAATAAGCCTTGCTACGCAATGCTTTTCCCAGAACGTGCCGGCATCAGGATGCCCGTATAGGGCAAGGATCAATGGACAGACCGGATCGTCATAGCCAGCATCAACCCAGGCTTGCGGCCATTGATCCTTAGGAATACGCACCCATGTCGTGGGACCCAGCAGCTTAGCCTGGGTATAGGCGGATTCGCCATCACTGACTTGTAGTGCGTGACCAGGCAACATACCATATGCATCACACATCTTGCCTGCGGCCATTGTTGCCGGGCATGAGGTAGCTTCGGAAATCATGGCCCAGTGATTTGACTGGTCCCTCACAAAGCATCCCTCAAACACTACTCTCCCTTTGTACTTCCTATTAGGATCATCCTCAGGGAGTTCATGATTCTTTTCCACACATATGTCGAAAATTCTTCCTACATGGACAGTCTTGCCGTTTGCTCGCGCTTCGGCAGCAACTTTCTTCCACTCTCTAACTTTCGACTCGTCCCAACATCCCAACTTTCGGAGCTTTGTCCACTCCTTGAGGAGAGCTGCACGCGCCTTGTCGTTACCAGCTTGCTCCTTCTTCGTTACAGGCCTTGCTACACAGGCGTAAAAAGTTGGTATGCCCTGTAGGTTGGGTTGATGCCCCGAAGCCTTGTTCGATCTAGGCATCGGCGGAACAGGATCTCCATTTAACCCTATGGCGGGACCAGCAGGGTACCCGCCGGTACTGCCGAAGCCACTAACCCCCCTGACGGTTACGTCGGGTTGTTTGATAGTGATCTTGGCATCAACAATCATGACTTTCTCGAGTATGAGTTGAGCGATCCTGTCTCCAGGTCGAACTCGAAACTCATAATCAGAGTGATTAAAAAGCATCACTCTCACTTCTCCTGAGAAATCAGGGTCAATTACTCCTGCACCTACGTCTAGCATGTGCTTGACTGCCAGACCTGATCTCGGAGCGATGCGGCCGTAAACTCCGCTTGGGAAAGTAAAGGCGCATCCAGTTTGCACAAGAGCACTTCCCTTAGCGGGAACGATGATTTCATCGCACGAGCTTAAATCTAAGCCCGCAGAGCCAGGCGTTTGCCGAGTAGGGAGAGTTGCGTAACTGTTCAGCATGTGGACGAGCAAGGCATCCTTGTCTCGCCTCCATGCACAAGGATCGGCCTCCGTTACCTCAACAGGCGCAGCAGGAGAGTCGTCCTCCTTGCTTAAGGTAGCAGGGGCAGCCGCATAGGGCTTGTGCCCGTAAAGACCTTTAATTACGGCTTTACACATCCCAATAGGATATCGCGCGGTCAAGGGCGTAAGGCTTCCCTCGATCCTGGCGTGGGGGTAGCCTATTTCATGGCTACATGTGCGCCCTCGTAGCTCGTTGGCTAGTTCAGGGCAAGAAGTGGCGATCCGCCACTGCTTCCTGATGGGAACACCATCGGACGTTTGCATTCCAAAGTCGCAACCGTCAACATCGACACACCTGATGTCGGGATCGTCGATTAGACGCCTCATGAATGGCTGTTTCCAACCAAGGCAATGCCTCGGCCACTCGAAAGCTATTCTACCTCCCTTAAAACGCACGCGTTTGGCGACACGAAGGAAAGCAGCAAACATGACCATCGACGTTCGTCTGGCTTCGTTGAGCTCTACAGCGAACTCGGGACCGTACTGGGACAAGTTAACATACTGCCAAGTACTCCACGGTCCGCACGGGATCGAGCCCCATAAGTCACAACCAGGATTTTGATCGACTATCTCAATCAATCTGGTCATATCCTTATTCTTTAAAATGTCGAACGACTCCTTGTGTACGCGAATCGCGTCACCCCCCTGTTCCAGCATTGTGGCGGAGAGCTCAGAGTCAGGTTCGCATGCAAATTCTATCAACAATCTCCGCTTTACCAAAGCGGGTCCAGCTGGTTTGGAGGGTGCGGCTTCGCCAGCACGCGCTCGTTTCAGAGCTTCCTCTCTTTCAGCCTCGATGTATATCCTTCGCATACCGACGGACATACCTTTCCAGTCAGTAGAAGAAATGGAGTTGGGTTTACCAGATCCAGAATAGGACCTCTCCTTCCTTCCCTCCTTCTGCTCATAATCAAGCTCATCACCGTGTAAGGTGTGGGCTTTAGGCTCACCTGCATCGAGGTCTTTGACTTTGTCTAGCCTATTTTTAAACTTGTTTAGAGTGACCCTCGGAGCCCTAGAAGGAGCATGCCCTTTATCATACAGAATGGTCACACCAGTCCAGAACTTTGAGTTCTGACTCGATGTCCAGGGTTCAGGATTCTCCTGTCATCACGGATACACTGTTGCGTAGAGTCAATGTACTTCAGATGAGTTACACGATAATCATCCACATCCGCTTGGGACGGGCCTCCAGGAGGCAGTGGAGATCTATCATCCCCGAAAATGGCTTGCCTAGCATCGACATGGTGTCTGTGCCAGGATTTGGATTCTTCATCACGCACCCAGTGGTCCCTTTCAGGAACATCAGCAGGTGCTTCAGAGTCAACAGCAGGATCACTACTGTCATCGTTAGGATGATCAGTACCCGGACCAACGGCATCAAGCTTGCTGTCCGGTTGAGTGGGAACATCCGCTTTGGAAAGACCCTTTCCTTCTCCAGTATCTAGGAGCTGGACCTCCCTAGTCAGACGCTCATAGGCGGCCAACATGGGAAAAACGTACCCCTCTTCGGGGTTCCGCCAAATTCTTTTGACTTGATGAACACTGGGTCGGGAAAATCCGTTCCTAAAGTGTTCAAGATCGGCAACGTAGTAGTCGCCCTTCCACTGGCCACCGGGCTCTAGTCTATAACCCAGGAAAATTCCAGGCTTTGACACTGGCCCGAATTTGGGCGCTTTAGATGCAGGGTCAATTTTCTGTGCCGGCATAGCGGGCACGTTGCTGTACTCGTCCTCTCCGTGATCGGACGGCCCTGAATCATCAGCTAGTTCATCATCTCCTTCGGGCTCGTAATCAGAGTCCTCAAGAGGGTCAAACTCTTTTGGTTTTACAG
>CAUJNA010001125.1:929887-942387 GCA_963377175.1 Effrenium voratum
CATACGTGTTTTCGGACTTGCGCCATTCGGTCAGCCACAGGCATTTGGTAAAGATGATGAATATATCATCTTTAGCGCCCGCAGGAGCACCTGCATGTACCGGGTCAGCTAGTTTCTGGCTGACCACGGTACGGAGGAGCTCAGCTACTGAGGTCTCCTCCTCAACCTCGGAGCTTTGTCCGGATGGTCGTCCACCGCTCCTGAAGCTTTGCTTCGGTAATGGACTGACCCGCGCTGCCGGTAACCCAGTGTGAGGGTCCAACCAGCACCACAACACGAGATCCCTCTACACCTATGTAAGAGACCTTGTTTGGCTTGCATCCGCTTAGCAGCTCGGCGCATAGGCCAGCCGCAGCGGAGGGGTTGACGTATCCCAGCATTGTGAGAACGAACCCCAAATTGTCCGGCTCCTCGCAGCCGGCGTATTCCATCGCCGTCACGGGCCAAATCATGGAGATAATGTGAGCCCGGACGTTGAACGCCCATGATTCCCACATCTCCCGCACAAGCTCATACGGTTGGCGGTCCTGACGGTCAGGGTAGATGTTTCCGCTGATCGCGCTCATGAATTCACTGCATTGAGTGGCTGCGTTGGCAAGCAGCGCTACCGCGTGCCCTGGCACGTGGTACATGAGCTTAGCAGCCCCTGAAAAGGGGAGGCCGCCAGCCAATGGAAAGAATTTTCCTTCCGATGCGGGAACATAGTGCTCCCAGGTTTCGAACAGCGGGCAGCATCGTACCTCGCCGACATCGCGGATCTCCTGAGGAAAGAACTTAAAATCCACCTCGCCACCGGGCTTGGCCGGGGGAACCGACGCATGACGTGCCACCGACCCGGCGGGAATTTCCGCCCCAATGGTCAGCGCTACGCGGTTGGCGCCGTGACGTATCCATCCGACCTCTGCCGAATGAGGGTTTACCTCAAGCACAGGATTCCAAAGGTGCGTGGCAGGGTTATGCGACAGCAAATTCCCCGCCACAGCAGACGTCCCTTCACCAATCGTCTCTTCTTTGAGAGCGATTGCATCAACACGAACGCGGAACTGCCTTATCACGCGTTGGTGTGCAGGCCCCTTCTCAGTATGCATGTACGCCTCGTGGGCGTTCTTACCGAGAGGGCGTAGCAAAAGTGTCAGACGAGCGGTTACGCCCAGGCCAATATGGCTAAGACAAGAGTAATAACTCTCAAGACAAACAGGCTTCGTCGATGTCCACACGCCTGTTAGCGTGTCGGCATCTCCGAGCGATGCAACGGCATTCCCATGGCCCAAAATGTTCCATAGGGACGAGAATTGAGTTCCATGAGCCCATCTCTCATGCATGCTGGCTGCATTGAGCTCTGCACAGTGCCGCATCGGGAACACTAGATATCCGTCGCGCTCAAGCACAGGATCGCCGGCATGCCAATCCCCAATTTCCTTGCTCGGCATGGTAAGCGGCTTCGCGCGTTTCCAGTCGATCAGGTGAAATATGGTAGGGGCAATCCCTATCTCTTCCGTGAAGAAATCCACAAAATCGTCATAGGAGGACCACACGGCCTCAATTTCCTTGCACATGGATCCTACTTCAAACGCATGTGCATTGACCGTTTGCATCTTAGTCAGCGCATCGGCTGAGATGCAGTAAATTGCCTTCATATACCCGACCACCGCCTTGGGTGGGGTACAGAGGGCAGTTGGGCGCTGGTATGCCCAGGCCTTGAACGCCTCCTCGGCTCCTGCCGGCTGTACATTCGAGGGCAAATCTCTCCTACCCTTTACAACGGCCGACTGCATGGCGCGAATAACATTTTTATTCGCCGCTTGGAAAAAGGTCTGCCAGCGTGAGTCGAACTTCGCCATCTCGTACAGCCAGTTCCCGCCTCGGGGAACCAGTGAAGGGGAAACGGCGGTAGACACTGTCATGTCAATCAGCGCGTTCCGAGTCGGCTCGCAGTGGAGCTCCGGCTCTCGCGGCATCGCCTCACAGATGATTATGGCAGCCGTGTAGACGCTTTGGTCACTCAGCTCCACGTCACCCAGAAGCATGGCTTGCAGAATACCAGCCACGCGTAGGCGGCGGTATTTCTTGAGAGCCGGGACGAAGGACTTGTCTTCAATCATGCTCGTGTCAAACCCTTCCAGAAGGTTGAAAATGCCGGAAAAAGCACCGATGACTTGAGGGTCTTTGACGCCTTCCTTGACCTGCACCAACTGCGACTCAGCAGTGGTGCGACTACCGTACTGATCGGACATTGCCGTCAAGTGCGGGTAACAAATCCTAAGGTTTTCCGATAGCCGAGTAGGCCTTTCATCGGACAGCGCATTGGCTGCGTTCTTCGCTCCGGCTGGGAGCGGACCCAAGTTGCAGGCGCTGTTCGGGTTCAGGTAGACCGCCTGCTGCCGCGCCGCCAAAGAGGAACCTCTCGAGCGCGGGGCAGCGCCCGCCGCTCCGCTGGCCGCGGATGCAGCCGCTGCCATGGCGCGAGTCTGCGCCCGGGAAGCAGTAGGGTAACACCAACACAGAGATGAATAATCACTCAAAGGTGTGTAAACCTCGAGTGTCAACTGTATCAGTATGGAGGGGCAATTCCCCAGGTCTAGGACCGAATATGGTCATGCCTAACAATAAACGGTCGTGCATTGACAACGATCCCACTACACAACTGCATAGGAAACTGCAAAGCTATCCTATGAACATGCCCACCCGGGCGGAAACTAACACAAACACAAACCAGCTACTTGAGGCGAATGTGCCTGAACTAATGTCGCGAATTTGCGGTTGTTAGTGCAGCATGACTAATGCTGTAGTGAATAATGTCCATCAAGTCTATTCAACTCGAGACTGTTTGAAGAGCAGCGCGGGACACATATTTTACAACTAAATCATGCACAAGAGGATCAACACGTGTAGTGCGATACATCCTGTTGCATTTGAAAACTGGGAAAGAGTTCACATGTCGTGAAATACAAATTAATGTCAACGCATGCACATGGTCCTTATTTACAAGACATGAGCAATAGTGTACAACACGGCTATAGCGGATTACGCCAAGCTTGACAAGAACATCGCGATTAGCAATCCAGGTATTTGGCTGTATGAAAATGCCTACGGAAAACTCCGTGTTCAGCGCGTGCTCAATTAAGTCGTTTAGACATGATTGGCACTGCTCTACCTGGTCACGTGCGCGCCTGATCTTGCTCCAAGTCCCTCGCGTGGATGCATCGATCAAACTGCTATATCTACATAACAAAATGTTAGGTCTGGAGCCTTCAATTGTACCCCGTCTAGGGATAACAGGGCAAAGATTGGCCGGTCTAACAAAGTAGGTAAGCCATCTACCAAACTGAGGTTCAGGCGTTATGCCAAGCTCAGAATCGACGAAAACGTTTCGCGCATCGCAAATGTTTGATCGATCCTCAACTATGTCAAAAACCATGTAGCTGGATTCAGCTAACTGGATGAATTTGTTGAAAAGTGAATTTTGATCGGTTTCCATGCGTACCCCCCTAATTGGGGGGAGAACAGGTGCAGCAGGCTTTACGACAGGGAGGGTGGGATGGCTAATGAATTTCTCCAGGAATCCTGGATTAAACATTCCTAAAGTCTGCAAATTCCTACCCCATGTCACCTTATCTACGCACGCTTTGGTGAGAATGTCCGCGCCTTGGTAATGCGATGGACATGCTACGAATCGAAAAATCTGCTCATTGTAGACTTCATTGAGCCAACTAACGTCGATTCGCTGAGTACGCGACATATATCGCATGTTTGGGTTGTTCCCAGTGATAATGATGCGGCATGCGGCCTCATTATCTTCCATACAATTCACCGTGACAGGCTTACCGGTGCCTTGACCGATAGCAAACTGCCACAGCTGTGCAAGTGGCATGCCTTCTTTGGCCACGCCATGATCTAGTGCAACGATCTCCGCTTCGGGAGTCGATTTGGATACCGAAGTTTGCTTCTTGCTAACTGCGGTAATGGGAACATATGTCCTTGGGCCGACAAGGCAAATAAGGACACCAGATGTACTCTTGGAATCGGTACGATCTCCAGCGAGATCGGCATCGCAGTAAGCGACGATTTCGATGTCACAAGGCTTATCGCAGACCCACCCGTATAGGTGTAGGTCTAGCGTCGAGTTGATATAGGAAACAATCCTATGAAGCTTCTTGTCGCACAGTCGATTCCACTTAGTGATTCGACTGGCCAAAGCCTGTACAGGTCTAATTAGGTCGTATCGACCCATTCTAGCACCATACAAAATTTTCATGAGAACTGCAGCTGCAGCGTCGCCTAGGACACCGGGCTGTTCAGCAATCACGTCTGTTGGGCAAGGAGATGGCTGCCCAAACAGCTGATCTACTTCCGGGTTGATGGGATTCTCATCAAATTCCGGTTTACTTTCATCCAGAAAAGGCGTCTCGGCCTTCACCAGAGGTCTAGGGTACTTGGGGAGGCATAGCTCCTTGTACCTGTCAACGCATGCTTCCATGAAGCACGCTTCGTTATATTTGATGATCTTCACCCGAGCCGGGTCGAATTTGACCTCGTCAGCTCGAAGTCGTTTCTCTCCGAAACGAATGTCAGGCATCTCTTTGGATGGTGGATGATCCACAGTCCAGGCAGTACGAGGGTCGAATAAACCCTGTACATCTGCTGCAGCAAACTCATGCTCGCAGCCCAGATACCGCTTGAGGGTACCCGGCGGTTCCATTGTAATTACCCGACCAATGAGGTCCCATCCGATCGAAAGGTTAGCGGATGGGCCACCCATCTTGAAATCATCAACATAAACCACAAGAAAAAGCTTATACTTAGGGTGATAAAACACACTCGGCCATTCCGGGACACGGATAAATCCGACCTCAATAAGCCTTGCTTCGCAATGCTTTTCCCAGAACGTGCCGGCATCAGGATGCCCGTATAGGGCAAGAATCAATGGACAGACCGGATCGTCATAGCCAGCATCAACCCATGCTTGCGGCCATTGATCCTTAGGAATACGCACCCATGTCGTAGGACCCAGCAGCTTAGCTTGGGTATAGGCGGATTCGCCATCACTGACTTGTAGTGCGTGACCAGGCAACATGCCATATGCATCACACATCTTGCCCGCGGCCATTGTTGCCGGGCATGAGGTAGCTTCGGAAAACATGGCCCAGTGATTTGACTGGTCCCTCACAAAGCATCCCTCAAACACTACTCTCCCTTTGTACTTCCTATTAGGATCATCCTCAGGGAGTTCATGATTCTTTTCCACACATATGTCAAAATTCTTCCTACATGGACTGTCTTGCCGTTTGCTCGCGCTTCGGCAGCAACTTTCTTCCACTCTCTAACTTTCGACTCATCCCAACATCCCAACTTTCGGAGCTTTGTCCACTCCTTGAGGAGAGCTGCACGCGCCTTGTCGTTACCAGCTTGCTCCTTCTTCGTCACAGGCCTTGCTACACAGGCGTAAAAAGTTGGTATGCCCTGTAGGTTGGGTTGATGCCCCGAAGCCTTGTTCGATCTGGGCATCGGCGGAACAGGATCTCCATTTAACCCTATGGCGGGACCAGCAGGGTACCCGCCGGTACTGCCGAAGCCATTAACCCCCCTGACGGTTACGTCGGGTTGTTTGACAGTGATCTTGGCATCAACAATCATGACTTTCTCGAGTATGAGTTGAGCGATCCTGTCTCCAGGTCGAACTCGAAACTCATAGTCAGAGTGATTAAAAAGCATCACTCTCACTTCTCCTGAGAAATCAGGGTCAATTACTCCTGCACCTACGTCTAGCATGTGCTTGACTGCCAGACCTGATCTCGGTGCGATGCGGCCGTAAACTCCGCTTGGGAAAGTAAAGGCGCATCCAGTTTGCACAAGAGCACTTCCCTTAGCGGGAACGATGATTTCATCGCACGAGCTTAAATCTAAGCCCGCAGAGCCAGGCGTTTGCCGAGTAGGGAGAGTTGCATAACTGTTCAACATGTGGACGAGCAAGGCATCCTTGTCTCGCCTCCATGCACACGGATCGGCCTCCGTTACCTCAACAGGCGCAGCAGGAGCGTCGTCCTCCTCGCTTAAGGTAGCAGGGGCAGCCGCATAGGGCTTGTGCCCGTAAAGACCTTTAATTACGGCTTTACACATCCCAATAGGATATCGCGCAGTCAAGGGCGTAAGGCTTCCCTCGATCCTGGCGTGGGGGTAGCCTATTTCGTGGCTACACGTGCGCCCTCGTAGCTCGTTGGCTAGTTCAGGGCAAGAAGTGGCGATCCGCCACTGCTTCCTGATGGGAACACCATCGGACGTTTGCATTCCAAAGTCGCAACCGTCAACATCGACACACCTGATGTCGGGATCGTCGATTAGACGCCTCATGAATGGCTGTTTCCAACCAAGGCAATGCCTCGGCCACTCGAAAGCTATTCTACCTCCCTTAAAACGCACGCGTTTGGCGACACGAAGGAAAGCAGCAAACATGACCATCGACGTTCGTCTAGCTTCGTTGAGCTCTACAGCGAACTCGGGACCGTACTGGGACAAGTTAACATACTGCCAAGTACTCCACGGTCCGCACGGGATCGAGCCCCATAAGTCACAACCAGGATTCTGATCGACTATCTCAATCAATCTGGTCATATCCTTATTCTTTAAAATGTCGAACGACTCTTTGTGTACGCGAATCGCGTCACCCCCCTGTTCCAGCATTGTGGCGGAGAGCTTAGAGTCAGGTTCGCATGCAAATTCTATCAACAATCTCCGCTTTATCAAAGCGGGTCCAGCTGGTTTGGAGGGTGCGGCTTCGCCAGCACGCGCTCGTTTCAGAGCTTCCTCCCTTTCAGCCTCGATGTATATCCTTCGCATACCGACGGACATACCTTTCCAGTCAGTAGAAGAAATGGAGTTGGGTTTACCAGATCCAGAATAGGACCT
This sequence comes from Effrenium voratum, assembly GCA_963377175.1. Lineage (NCBI taxonomy): Eukaryota > Dinophyceae > Suessiales > Symbiodiniaceae > Effrenium > Effrenium voratum. The sequence continues at coordinate 936,791 of CAUJNA010001125.1, forward strand.
CTCCTTTCTTTCCTCCTTCTGCTCATAATCAAGCTCATCACCGTGTAAGGTGTGGGCTTTAGGCTCACCTGCATCGAGGTCTTTGACTTTGTCTAGCCTATTTTTAAACTTGTTTAGAGTGACCCTTGGAGCCCTAGAAGGAGCATGCCCTTTATCATACAGAATGGTCACACCAGTCCAGAACTTTTGAGTTCTGACTCTATGTCCAGGGTTCAGGATTCTCCTGTCATCACGGATACACTGTTGCGTAGAGTCAATGTACTTCAGATGAGTTACACGATAATCATCCACATCCGCTTGGGACGGGCCTCCAGGAGGCAGTGGAGATCTATCATCCCCGAAAAAGGCTTGCCTAGCATCGACATGGTGTCTGTGCCAGGATTTGGATTCTTCATCACGCACCCAGTGGTCCCTTTCAGGAACATCAGCAGGTGCTTCAGAGTCAACAGCAGGATCACTACTGTCATCGTTAGGATGATCAGTACCCGGACCAACGGCATCAAGCTTGCTGTCCGGTTGAGTGGGAACATCCGCTTTGGAAAGACCCTTTCCTTCTCCAGTATCTAGGAGCTGGACCTCCCTAGTCAGACGCTCATAGGCGGCCAACATGGGAAAAACGTATCCCTCTTCGGGGTTCCGCCAAATTCTTTTGACTTGATGAACACTGGGTCGGGAAAATCCGTTCCTAAAGTGTTCAAGATCGGCAACGTAGTAGTCGCCCTTCCACTGGCCACCGGGCTCTAATCTATAACCCAGGAAAATCCCAGGCTTTGACACTGGCCCGAATTTGGGCGCTTTAGATGCAGGGTCAATTTTCTGTGCCGGCATAGCGGGCACGTTGCTGTACTCGTCCTCTCCGTGATCGGACGGCCCTGAATCATCAGCTAGTTCATCATCTCCTTCGGGCTCGTAATCAGAGTCCTCAAGAGGGTCAAACTCTTTTGGTTTTACAGTGAAATATGTCTCGCCAGTCCACGGAGCTTTTAGCTCCTTGGTGGAATCCGGACCGTATCTCCAGTCAACGGAGTGAATCATTTCTCCGTTTTCCTCATCGTACTGAACCCATGTGTCACGGTCAGCGGTGAGACGAATATGCTCGATTGGAGCATCAACGCTGTCAGCTTTGAACAGCTTGGTCCTTGGTTCAACGTGCACTCTGACGAGTTTGCCAGATTCTTCATCGAAGATCCAGTGGTCGTTTGTAGGAACTTCATCAGCTTTGTGATGTTCGTCCCGTTCGGAGGCGTTTTTGAGCCCCCCCTTTTCGAGCCTACGCGGTTTTGGCGCGATGGGCTTGAAATCAACAAGACATCCGAATGGGATGAGTTGACCGGGAAAATCCCTGTCATCGTTTCTCTTCCCCCATGCGGTTCCTTCACCTCGATTTTCGAGATTTCTGGCCGCGCAAAATGCGCGAACGGCAAATGGCCACCATTTGGGCGATAAGCCGGCTTGTCTGAGGAGTACTCTTGCTCCATGCAGAACTAACTTCACTTTGTTTTCAATGATGCCATTCGTCTTTGGCATTCCGGGTGTGGACATGTGGTGCACCCAAGCCATTCGGCGAGTAGCCGCAAGAAACTCTCTAGCTTGGTCCGAGTATAACAGACCAATCTTGGGTTCGGGACCCATGAACTTGTGAAAGGCTTCTACCGTATTAGGTACAGAGCGACTAAAAACAGGGAGTACATCTATGTACTTGGTCGCAAGATCGTAAAACACGACTGCGTCCGTTTCACCATTCACACCACGGTCCTTTAAACCGTGTAACACCATCGTGTCAACAGTGACAATATCACCGAATTTCGTGCATTCATGCGCGTCGGCACCGCCCCGGCGGTGCAAACGCACGTTCTCCATCTTTGCGCGTTGGCAATGTGGGCAAAAAGGATTCTTTGGCAAATGTGACATCATGTGTCGAAGCGTTTTAGCTTCAGCACGCAACTGGGCCTCAGTCCTGTAGCCCTCAGGGTGTTTGATTTCAACAACTTCACCCCCCTCGTCAGGCGCGTCGGCCTCAGAGGGAGCTGCAGGATACAGTGAATCGTTCATGGCAATTACTGGACCGGGCATTGCCGGTATCGCAGGGCATGCATCCAAGTTCGGGGCTCCAAACATAACCGGCCCTTTAGGCAGGTATGGGACGTTGTTTATAACGTCGAGCCTAACAGTTTTCCCGGATGGGCTGATGAGAACAGGCGTCTCAAAAGCGTCCCACCGGAAACTGTATCCAAAATCCGCACACCTACGCCCTATCGAGACAATCGAGGGTGTATTATCCATGACGAAGGCTTCAATATCCTCGTCAAGTGACTCAACAGTTGCATCAACTCTACCTTGAGTCCCAGCAACACCATTTGCGGTTTGCAAGGAGTGTTGGATACGCCCATTCTTGATGTGGCGATGGTCCTGTGCGGGAATGTCGTGCATCCCAACCAAGTCGAAAGGACACCCAGTGTCAGCAAGCCACCGGATTTCGATTTGCGGGCCAGGCATAGCAGGCATCTGATCAGGAACGTTTTCCCTGATCATTCGAGGGCGACGAGCCCACCTATTATCAGGCACATACTCGCCTAACTGCAACTGTACAATCTGTCTAGTGGTGGCAGCTAGGATTCTAGCATTTTCCTCGGACATCGCAATTACCTCGGGAGGTTGACGCAACCTATCCGGGTGGATGGGGCGAGAATGCGACCGCCGATTCATGATCGGCCTTGGCTCGTCACGCGTCCTTATATTCTCAATCTGCTGAATCTCAGCATTGTCGTCGAAATTCAGCCTGCGAGCAGTGAGCTTAATCCTCACCGCCTTCGCGAGCTCAGAGTTATACTGGCCGCACTTACCGGGCAGGTAATAGAAATCCGTCCTAATGCCAATTGGCCCAGGAATCCGTCTGAATAAAACGGATTTACGAGTTGGTACACTCAAATCGACATCATCAATCAGAGCGTTGTCTGAGAGACGAATTGTTCGTCTGCGAATTACAGCTCTGATATTCGGGCCGCCCGGACACGTACCTTGCAGTGTACGAGCGCCAATAGTGGTCACTGACCACTCCATTGTCCCTTCAGGGCGTTGAAACCGAGCTCTATACTCTTCATATGCCTTGGCTATGGGATGAGCAGGGCAGGCAACAAGCCCAATAGCCTGAGGGTGACGGCCCGCCCCTCTCAAAAACCCGCTGACAAATCAGGGGCAGGACTATATGTCCTGTCGTCAGCAGTGGTAGTAGGTTCAGCAGACTCGGGTTGCTCATCGGCAGACTCGGTCGCGGGGGCCGCAGTGTGTTGCTTCGCTTCTTTTAGCAAATGCTCAGGTGGCTTTGCATGCTTGTAATCACACTTATCCCTCATGCACTTTCCATAGGAAACGAATTGGGCACAATACCCTGGAATCAGGGGAGGACGCTCCTTGCGTTTCGCATCGGAACTCCCAGTTCTTGTGTGTGCGAATTTGCACTCTTGCCCGCGCGAACAGTATCCGCGCGCGAAGTCCCTGCACGCATCAATCGCAGGAGCGCCGGGCGACGTAGACCTGGGCCTCCTTGGGGGCTCACCCCTAGGGCTAGGCGTACGCCGCTTGTCCTGCTCCCGATTCCTGGGAGAGTACCTGTCCCTTCGATGAGGACTTGGGGTATTACCGGTCCTCTTCCTCGGATCGCTAGGAGGCCGATTAGGCCTATGGGAATCTCCAAACGGAGATCGTCTCCTAACGGGAGGACCAGGAGCACCAGGTTTCTGTGCTCTCTCCCTGGACTGAGATCGTTCGTAAAAGTCTTTGTGCATATTGACCTGATTCTTACGAACCCTCCAGCGGTCAATTTCGTTCTTGCAACGAGCACGAAGCCATTCATAGCTACAAACATCAGGGTTGGATATGTTCCTATCCCATTCCCTGATATCATGAGCCAGACAGTTGAGGTGTCTAACCTTCTCACTGAATAGCGACCGCTTTACCTGCTCGGTCAGCGGTTCATCAAGACCCGCAAGGATGTGATCCCACTTCGCGATGAACCTTTCAAGTCGCTCCTCTTCAGTATAGAAAGATGAAACACTGCATCGCAAGTTTGAGAGCTCAATTATCCTGAATGATTGCTCTCCGATATTTGCAGTCCTTAAGTGGTCGTATAATAGCCACAGGATCTGCCTACTCTTGATGCGATTGTTGGAACGTTGAGCGGCTTCGGTGAGACGATTAATCTTATCGATAATTGCAACAGTCTTGATGCACTTCCGAATGGCTGCATTGAACCTGGCTTCAAGGATGTGGTATTTACATTCCCCATCCAGTTCATCAAAGGTCTTTGCCTTCTCGACTTCAGTTAGCCAATTGATGACGTAAAGTCCATCATAGCTGTAGGCATTGCTAACAGCTTCCTTCATATTGGCTATCCATACCCTCAGCCCAGCCGCGTCGGGCTCTGGCGGGAGGTCTATGGGAATGCACTTAGTCGCAGCTGTACAGTTCGGATCATGGTGGCTACTGTATCCGCCGCCACCAGTTCCGAAAAGATGCTGTGGAACCTGAGAACTACCGATTGACAGTGCACATACAGGACAAAGGCGAGTAGCCTTCGGAATGCAAATCTCACATGCCCTTTTCATGCATATCTTACATTCCCCAATTTTGCTGGGGTCAGGAATATCCCGATCACACATCCGACAGTTCTTGTCAGGAGGATCGGGGCCACGCATGGTCGGCGGCTCAAGGCCTGAAGGATCCTTTGGCCTCGTACCGTTGGGATCAAATCCTGGATAATATCCGGTTTCACGTTTATCCAGGGGCACGGATTGCGTAGCCTTCGGAGGACTCTGAAGGTCAGCCGCATTGGGTTGACTCCCAGTTGGGGTGTCACGGAACCTGTCAACTGGTGGCCGCAGAGGCGGCGAGAACGACCGCGTCGGGTTCGTCTCAGGTACGCCTCCAGGCGACCTATTCCTGACACGGTTACCATCGGGATCCCTTCTTCTCCTAGTTTCGTCCCTAAGGCACGCAAGACAACAGGGACCCTGGACAAATCCAAATCTCCTGTAGTCATCCTGCCCAGCAGAATGTCTGGTGCAGTAGTAGGTCTTACAAAATTGACACTCAATTCCCTTGGTCAGGAACGAGCTCTCCCTACAGACTCCGCATCGGGGTCCGTTACGGGAACATACTTCACACAGGTTCTCTTTAAATGAGAAACAATACTCACAAATATCACCTTTGCATCCCTTGCAGTGAAACTCAGCCACAAGATGATTATACCCATCACCTACATATTTACATCTGGGTTTACCAGGGTTGCCAGGGTTCCCACCGGCAGCTCTCTTCTTCCCCCCTCCTCCTGGGCTTTGCCAATCTGGAGGAGGAGGTGGCGGAGGATCACCATCAGGAGGGCCAGGCGGAGGTGGCCGCTTATCCGGAGTACGAGACGCGGCTCGCCTTCCTCCTGTGTGATCGTTCAATCCACTACTTGAGGCCTGGCTCGAGTGCCTTGACTCGAGGGAATTAATTCTCTGGGCCGTATTACCCAGCACCTCGAGCATTTGCTCGAGCTTACTGTTGAGCGTAGTCGAAACGGCCATGTTATGAGTATTCTGCTTGTCCGTGTAGGA
>CAUJNA010001125.1:947387-974887 GCA_963377175.1 Effrenium voratum
TTTTCAAGCAAACCAACCAAAAAGGACACCACAAAGGACCCACGTTCAGTCGCGAGAAGCTGAGGCGCACACGTGATGGCATGAGCTTGAAATCTTTGGCCCATTCCAGGACGGCGCGAAAGCCCAACCTCGGTACCCGAGTCAATGCATGGAACAGTCCAAGTGATATGCGAACGAAGGACTGAAACACCCGTGACTCGGCTCCCCTGCAAATCTAGAGGACATCGGATTCTACGCGTTGGAGCCTACTTTAGAGACCTCAAAGGGTTCCAGAAAAGGCTTAAGGCGGTTTGATTCAAAATGGAGATGAAAGCGCCCCGCTGCCCAGCCCCAGCATGGGCAAAGCCAGGCCAAGCGACCTAAAAGGTTGGAGGCCACAAGAACTTGCCATCCGAAGTGAATGTGCGACATCAGTGAAACGGCGGCTTTTTGCGGGGTCAAGTATTCTTTTTCATGTAAACTAGGTCCTCGTTAGAATAAGGGTACCTTTTGTTTTCTGTAGTCTATCTTAGTAGGGGAACCCTCCCAACCAAAAAGGTTGGTAAAAGTGGGGACCTACGAACAAGAGACTCACCAAAGGTTCCAATTTTGGTATCTCCGGAGTCAACCACTTGCCTTCCACGGGCCCCACGGGCCCCAAAGAGCGATGGCCCCACGGTGACCAGAAAGTCTCATGGACTTCACTGAGGGATCACTCGGAGACCCAAAGCCATGCAGCTTGGCTCGAGTTTCTGGAGCTCCTCAGCCGTTTCTCTTTTGCGAAGGCTGGTGGCCCAGTGGTTTTTGTTTGCTTTTCCGGAGTGGTTCCGTTTCTTCTTTGCCCAGTTTTGTGCATGCTGGCGTCTGGCCCTGGTGCCCGAAAGGTGTTTTCCTTCCCTTTTGGTTTCTTCCGGCCGTTGGCTTCTCGACCTACTTTTGCGAATGCTGGTGCCACATCCATGTGCTATGTCCTGTTTTTGGGTCGCGGGGTTTCGAGAGTTTCGGCGCCGTGGGCCCCATGGGCTAAACTGCACTCTGTGTCACACCAACAAATTTCTCCCGACGTAGATATTCAGTGGGACTCCGGAGTGGCATCCCTGGATCCTTATTTATGGCGTATGTGTTGGGTCCGTTGCCCAAAGAAACCCAGACATAAAAGGCAATGACCTGTTGGGGCCATGACTAAAAAGGGGAGCCACACAAGTTGGAACCTCAAGGTCAGAAGCTCGACTCGCTTTAGGCCAATGAGTTGGACTGGATCAGCGGATCTCTCTGCTACTCGTAGGCTTTGGAATGTCTTCGCGCGGGAGAGGCGGAGTCCCTAGGCGGTTCCAGCAGGGCGTCGAAGGATAGCACTGACGTTCATCGGCTGAGATGATATCCTTGCCTACGTCCTCCAGTAAAAATACAAAGTAAAAATAGGGGTATCAACTTTTTTCAGGACGTCTATTTTAGTAGGAGAACCCTCCCAACCCAAAAAGGAGTGAGAAAGGGCACCTAGCTGAACCTAGTGACTTTGGGCTTGCAAATCCGTTTGCATCCACGAGTACAAGTCCCGCTGGCAGCCTCGCATTATTCCCTACAGTTTGGTTGACGATGGAAGGGGAGCAAAAAAAATATGTCTTAGCGGCTAAGTGGGGATTTCCCACTAAACCACAATTAGCAAAAATGTAAAATGTTTCCCAACAATAGCCATACAAAGCCCCTCAAAAGAAAGGAACAACAAGTACACTGCATTCCCACTTCTCGATCTGTTGGACACAGGAGCGAAACATGTTGCAAGGGGCACTAACCGCTCGATATGGATATTGACTAAAACAAACAAGGGGGTCAATATGGAAGTGTCTCTTTTGTGGGATTTCCCAAAAAGGTGGCTTTCATTGGCTTTCCTTTTGGTCTCCCTTTGCAAAAATGGCAGCCTCCAAAGAAGACGTCCCATTTTCTCCGCGGATTGAACTCGAGTGGTGTTCATCTGGGAGCGGCGCAGGCGTTCATCCAAATTGACCGGTGCGAAGAAAGGCACCTCCACCCCCTTCTGCTTTCCCACCTCGAAAACTCCAACTGGAGCGACCGGACGTGACTGGCCGTGACTGGACACTGAAAGCCCCAAACACTCCAGATGGACACCAACCCAACTCGCGGGAAAAACAAAAACATGAACAACAAAAGGGAAAAAACAAACAAACAAACAACCCAACTCGCTGCGAAGGGGGCTGGTTCGGCCATAGCACGGCTTGCCCTGCTTTAAGGGGCTCAAGGCGGAGCGTCTTGGGGCACCCACGCAAGGCGAAGGAAGCTGAGTAAACTCAATCAGGAGGCACTGGACCCTAAAAAGTTGACCAATTTACTGGTGGTTCCCCCTGAACGATCGCCACTCTTGGAGGTTCCAAAAGGGAAAAGGCTCGGAAACCCTTTCCATCGTTGGCCCAGTCTTGCCTCAACCTGAACTGTTTGCCTTTGACTTCTTTCACCAACGACCTTAAACGACACTTAAAGTTACACATGTGGTCCCAAAACCATGCGCCCTAAAGAAGAACAAAACTGACCCACCCCCTATCTGTCGCATCTCTGGCTTCCCTTGGACACCTGCTGCAATCCCTTTTTATCAAGGCTATGGCTCAAAAACCAATCTCCATACAAACCCACCACTTGCGTTCCTGTGGCCTTACGATCAACCTGAACCCTGACTCGTCCTGACCTGTGGCCTCGCCTTGCGGGCGATTCGGAGGCCGAATCGAAACGTGCTGATGCTTCGGCTTCTGGGCCGCGCGCCAGCTTTTCGAAGATGCGGGAGTAGAACATGTACATCCTGGCCGGGCAGCTGCCATCGACCGCGATGGATCGGGACGATCTTGAAGGATTTCTCAGTTGTTCAGTGACCCTGGAGAAAACAAAGGGAACCCTTCTCCGTTGTTCAGTGACCCTGGAGAAAACAAAGGGAACCCTTTTTGGGGCTTGGACCATTCGTAGTGGGGCAGCCACCAAAAAAAAAGGTAAAAAGGGTGCCACTGAACAGCTGAGATTTGTGTGGATAGCTGCAAGTCGCAAAGTCACCAGGTAAGTTCAGCACACTAGCCTTTCCCATTCACGCTGTATTAGGCGGAAACCCCACACAACAATCTATATATTACTACTTGGACCGCATACAAAGATATACAAACAGCCGAAAACCATCCGACAGATGTTGGGCTAGGCTGACTTCTACGCGGGCAAACAAACAATACGGGATGTGGTATCACGGCGAGAGGGCGGGGAGGGGAGGGGGAGGGAGGTGAAGGGAGGGGAGGGGAGGGGAGGGGAGGGGAGGGGAGGGGAGGGGAGGGAGGGAAATTTGGGCTCCCGCGCCTCCCTCCCCAAGCCCCATGGTTTCGGATTTGATCGAAATGACCCGGCCATGGCAGGCGGTTTTCCTTCGGGGGACAGCACCGATTTGTGGCCCCTAGGTTCAAAGGACTCAAGAACCTTGCTTCTGATCCAGCGGATTGGCCGGAAAAGTCTTCCCAAACTTGTCTTGACGTTGGGTTTGGGGAGCAAAAATTCTCAAACAATTTGGCAGTGAAGTGGATTTGGATTTCAACCACCAAACCACAAAAAGCAAAAATGGGAAACAAGTTTCCCAACAACAACCGTGTGTCAGTCTTCCCAAAAGTGCCTGAAGTCCAAAAACTCAGGGAGTGAGTTGGGTGACCATGGCCCGTTTCTGGTGACGCTCTTTTCGGGCTTGAAGTTTCTGTGGAGAAATCGCGAGCTGCGAAGAACTCAGAAACATAGGTATCCCTTTAGGGGAAATCGATCGCCCTAGATGATTAAAGCATTAGGTAAACTAGGGGAACTCATTTATTTTTTTTAGTAAAACAACTAAGGAATATGTTTTTTTTTAGCAAAACAACCAAACAATATACTTTTCTAGCAAAACCAAAAAGGACACCTATGCTCAGAAAGCTTCTGGTCGACTAAGCGAGGCAGCAAGGCATCAACAGGGCGCCCGGCTGCTTCCGGGCACGGGACGCAAAGCTGTCCAGGTCGTAGCCCTGCAAAACACGTCCCCTCACGGGTACCGATTGCACATGGAACCGCATGAAGGGGGTGCCTTTAAACTTCTGGTTAACACCCCTGGAAAAAGAACAACTATTTCCAGTAGTGATAGATTCCATTTAAAACCAACAGGGGAAACAAAAACATATTCCTAAGCAAATGGAAGTAAAAGGAAAATGGTCTTCCGGGACCCCCCTGTCATTCCATGTTAATTGGTGGGAGGGTATGTCGAAAAATGATGTGGATAGTGGAGAAATCCATTTATCGAGGGGGGAGGGGGTGCACATATGCAATGCAATAGAAACTTAAGACAACACGCCCATCTTTGGACTTTACCTTTTTGGGAAGCAGTGGATTTTCCATTGGACCCACAAAACAGTCAAGCTTTTTGCAGAGGGTCAACAGCAACCAAGACACCCAACATGTTCATCAGTTGCCCCAACAAAAGCGCTGCAGTAAACCACTTGCACACAAGTTCTCAAGGGTAGGGGTTTGGATGCCAGACTTCAGCAATCGCACCACGAAATGAAACCATGGTTGAAGCCATTGTTTGTTGGTATTTACACAGGAATCATCCTTCCGGGGTTTCTTAGGTACTGCAGGATTTTGTCCATCCACAGTAGGGGTTGGTGTGCTTTTGGCGTCCCTTTTACAACGTTAAACAGGGTACCCTCAGAAAGCACACACCCTGGTCTGAAAGGGAACAAACAGATACTGCAACACCCAAATGGGTGGCTCGCCTTTGTTTGAGGGTACCCCATGGATGGCGTTAAAAGGAAACCACAAGGAAACACGTTTCTTCCTGTTTTCTTCTTTTCTTTTCTTTTTTTTGGGGGGTCCCCGAAAAAGAGACATGCCCAAATAGACCAATAAGTGTCTGGCGCCCATAACCGTTCTTTCTGATCATAAGGCCTTTGGCTGAGAAAGAGGCAACTTGTTGCGCTTGTGATCGAAATCTTTGCTCATACGGATTTCGTACGGTTCGCATGCGCGAATGACCGAAAACAAATGGACATACGGGCAAATACGGCAAGGTGTGGGGTCCTGAAAGGAACAAATTAGTAATGGTCAGTTTGGCTGCCAGGTGTCCATCATGGTGACTTGTCTCTCAAGAGTAGGTGACCCTGCAAACATTGGATACCACACAGGTCTGCTTAAAGAAAACATAGGAGATATCCAAACTGCACATGGGACACACACCGAGGGTTTCCAACAAACACACCGAGGGGAACTGCATACAGCTCAACCCTGGGCCCCAGATCGCTCCTGAAGGTCGAAGTAGGTCTTCACCTCCAGCTCGCAGCCCTCGTACCGCCCGGCCTAGCGACCGCCGAAAAAAAAAATCGGCGAAGAAGCCAGGCAGAAAATGGGGGATGAGTGTCAGGTCTCTGGGCAACCCAAAAAACGTTTGGGATCGTACCCTATGTTGACACGCCACGGTTGGGCGTGTGCAAAAATATAATTAGAATCCACAAAGTGATCGGTGTCCTTTTTTGGCTCCGCGTTGAAGAGCATTCAAAAGGGGTTCCAACACGAAGGATGCTCCCCTGAGTATTTTCACCTCGAAACACAATCGCTGGCCCATGAAAGACAATCAAATTTGCCCACCAGAAGGTAATGTAGCCAACCAGCAAGGGCAATACCAGGAACCCTGCGAGGTTCCCCTACGGAACGCATGGGTGAGGTAGCAAACCCCATTGTCACCAACCGCTCCCAGGGAAGAGATGGTCATGATATGAGAGCGCCTTTTTTTAAAAACAAATCTGGGGTACCTTGTTCTGGATGGTTTTACAGGGAAACCCAAAGGGAAACCACCCAGTTTTGAGAGTTTGCCTATTTTGAGACAACCCCATGTCGATCTCTCCGATTGTCGAAAGCACTTGTCACTCAATGCCCTATGGCAGCATATCAAAGAAAAGGAATCCATTTGAGGAATTTGTCGATATCAAGGGCAACAAACACAAAAACCATCCTTTTTGGAGGCATTCCTTGCCTGAAGCCATCAGGCAATTGCTCATTCAGTTGCGTCGTGCTTACCGTGTATTTCCGCCCTCACGGGGGGTGGTTGTCCAACGTAGCAGCCTCCGTTGGGATCTTCGTGCCACTTTGCGCAAAAGGCGGCTTCCCCCACAAAGGGTCAAGATTCTGTCAACACATACACACCAAAAAAAACACGGATAGTTGCGGTTTTGCCGTTGTGACTGATTGATGACCGGCCTTAGCCTTCCAAAATCTGGTTTGAAACCCTTTCTCATTGCAGTTTCCTCTGAGGCTGTCTGTGCACGAAACCACATGCCTGTCGAAAGAAAGGAGACTCACCTCTGCAAGCTGTTCAAAGAGAACTTCGAGCAATCCAACCAGCGGGGATCCCCTGTTGGAAACACACAAGATTGCTTGCTCACCGTTACTTGTTGCTTTGGACAGGCTTCTATTCAAACCCGCCCCCGCTTGGAGACTTCATGGCTCCGGAGAACCCCAAAAGTCACATAGGGGGTACCTTCCATTTCCATTCTTAACCCAGGCATCCGAGTCTTTTCAGGAAACAATCAAAAACCGGGGGAAACAGCCGGTTTTTGAAAAGAACAATGGTTGAAAAGAATGGTTGGAATCAACCCCTGGAAACATGTGAGATTCTGCTTCATCCCATAGAAACATCTGGGCAGTCCTCATGCCACTCGGAAACTTGTGGGTGAAACTTGGGGAAACCTCCACTAAACACCAAGGTAAAAAACCGCTCAAAACCCGAGGAAACCGGATGGCTGGGAACCACAGAATTAGGACCCCAGCAAAAAATATATATGTCTTTGCCTGGTTAGTGGAAAACAAAGGGAACCCCCAAAAAGCAAAAAAAACAAAAAGGGGAGCTAATTCTGGGGAAGAAAATGGAAAACTGCAGACTTGGCGAAACAAAATTCGCGGCATCCGCGCCTCCTCAGAGAGGCGCCTGACCTGGCGAAAGGGGGCGAAACTCGTCTTCCGTGATCCCCTTTAGGTCCAGCTGGGCGCGTCGTTTTGGGAGGTACTCCTTGGTTTTGAAGGGGAACCAAACGGAAAACCAACCGCTTTGGGGTTTGGTAAGAAAAACGACACACAAAATTACTTTTGGGTTTGGAAATCAAAATGATATCCTCAAAATTACTTTTTTAATTGGGAGGGAGTTCTAGGCACCAAAAGCAGAAGGAATGAGAACCAACAAGTCATCTCAGACTCAGCACCCCAAATCATCTGAACCCTCCAAGTGCATGTTGAGGAACCCAGGAGTTGCAGGTGGAAGCTTTCCGGTTTCAGTGGTGTGAAGTGACCAAAGGGACTGTCGGCCAATACCCTTCCGTGCGCCTCCATGCTTGTTGGAAAGAGGTATACAATTCATAAATCACCCACCCCAAGTAAGGGTTCCAAGATTCCCTTTTGGTGTCTTTTTGTAAACACCGCCAGCTGTGTTTGCTTGTATGGCCAGCTGTATTTAATTGATTCAAGGGCTAGGGAGGAACAGGCAAGAAGGGTGAGGTCGCCAACACTTTCATGTCGCTCAACTTTGCTCCAGGACACCCTGCTGGGCCCGCTTCTCAAAGAAGCAAGCCTCCATGATTTCCTAGGTCCTCCAGTGGAGAGGTTAGAATAAGGGTACCAACTTTTTTCTGTAGTCTATTTTAGTATGGGAACCCTCCCCAAAAAAAGGGGTGAGAAAGGGCACCAATTGCTGCGGGACCCAGATTAACAAATGCTTCGCCATTTCAGCTGGACTTCCAACCGTGGGCCTTGGGCTGCCGTGATTCCCATCCACAAGCTGTAAGTTCTTATCTCTAGGGAAGGGTGTCTCACTTTGGTTAAACGATTCACACGGCTAAAAGTTTAGAAACCCATGGGGAAGCCATGGGTGACATAGACCTCCATGCCTTTTTTGGGGGGACCCCTTTTTGAGGAACTCTTCGAATCGGACACAGAGAAAAGTGCCCCTCCTACTGCCTGGCCTCCTCAGAGAACTTCTTGAAGTGCCCGGTCAACTGGCGAGTTGCCAGGTGGGTTCGGAAAAACGTCTCATAGGCCAAGAAAACTCGATCCTTCCGGGCGAATCAAGCGTCTGGCGTTTTCGACCAAAAGGAAGCCGTTTAACTCGATGCCTCCCAGCCATGCCCTTAGCTGTTTAGCCTTTTTTGTGGGTGTGGTTGGGGTGTCCGAATTCAACCCACTAAAAGTTGTTCATTTGTAACAGGGCATCTGTTGAAGACCGTCCCTGCCCTTGTACGCCTGATTTATTCCCGTCCTTTGTCACGGAAGACGGCGAATGACCCAAGGAACGATGGGTGTCTCGGAACCAAAGGGAAGCTTGAGTGAGGCGGGAGCGAAAGCAAGCAAGCAACAGGGCACTGATTGTGGACGCTGACAGGGAGGAATCGAGCTCACAGCCTGCATGCCTCGTAAATCCCGCACTGGCATGGTGATGTGGCAAAAAAAACACGCAATTTGGCCCGAGCTACTAACAGCCCAAGTAGTACCTTCGCGACCTGGAACAGCCCCCCAACAGAAAAACATGAAAGGCCAAGCGTTAGGGCAACCAAAGAACCATCCAACAAAGAAAGGCAGTAGAGACACCCGAAGGGGCAACCCCAAAGAAGTCTCGAAGTGACACTGCCCCAACTTTGGGAAACGCCTCAGCAAACCACAGCACATGCCTGCACTGCCACGCTTCCCAACAATGCGGGCTGGGCATTTTGCGTGAGCGCGAAAAGGAGCGTGGTGTCATCTGAAGACGCTCATGCTACAGCAAATGCTTGAACCAGGCTTCATGGAACCCCATCTACGTTGCTCCCAATGGAGTCGTCACTGCAGAACTTGGCCACTTGCGAAGCCGAACATAGGGAGTTGCGAGCTCCAGCAAGTTGGGGCAATATATGCAGAACGCCTCCGAGCAGGTGCTTCGGCAGGCACCGAGGGATTCGGTGACTCAAGTGAAAACAAGTCACACGTGCCATGGTCAAAAGTCCTGGGGAATGTGTGTATATATATATATACATATATGTATATATATATATATAATATGCGTCTGTGGGTGTTTAGCAATGGTCTCGAAGCTCATGTGATCATACACGATGCTGAAGACTATCTCAGCTGGTTCACAGTTTGAAGAACTCGCACAAAAGCAAACCGAAACCACGCAGCTGCATGGAAGTTCCCCTACTGTGAATCTGGGATGACTCTGGAGGATGATATTCATGCGAGCAACAGCTCCTTTCGTGACTACTTATAATTGCCAATGAAAGGGGAAGCCTGATTGGCACAGGTCCGGACTAATCCAAGGCACGGCCATGAGGTTCTCAACTGTTTGACTTCGAAGGAACCCGTTTCGGCTTTTGCCTTTTTGGGGGGGTCCTTTCAACAGCCAAGGGATTCCTTTTTTGAGGGATTCCTTTTTAGCCAAAAAGAGATTAACTCAGCAAGTAAACAAAAAACTACCACGGCCCAAGCCGTTGTTGAGGGACCGTACGAGATCCCGTCGCACCCCCGACAGGTATCACCCCAGTCAAAGGGTGCGCTTGGGCTCGCGCGATTGAAATAAGCAACAACCCCAACATGGAAAAACGTTCGGAGCTTCCCCTTCCATATATTGCCGGGCTGTCCGTGGTCTGATCCCCCAGTGTTTTTTTAACTTGTTGGTGGGTTTCGTGGAAACCCAACCACCACACCAACCGAAAAAAGCCTCAAGACCAAAGGACCCGGATGCCCGGGAACCCAGATGAAGCCCAGACTGGGCCTGCGGCTCCTCATCCTCGCTGTCCTCCTCGCAAGCAATGGCTCTCACTCGACGAAGCGGTGCAAAGCGGGTTACATCTGCAGAATGGAAGGTTGGTAGGTTGGTAGGTTGGTAGGTTGGTAGGTTGGTAGGTTGGTAGGTTGGTAGGTTGGTAGGTTGGCAGGTTGGCAGGTTGGCAGGTTGGCAGGTTGGTAGGTTGGTAGGTTGGTAGGTAGGTTGGTTGCCAAGGAAGGTTGGTAGGTTGCTAGGTTGGTAGGTTGGTAGGTTGGTAGGTTGGCAGGTTGGTAGGTTGGTAGGTTGGCAGGTTGGCAGGTTGGCAGGTTGGCAGGTTGGCAGGTTGGTAGGTTGGTAGGTTGGTAGGTAGGTTGGTTGCCAAGGAAGGTTGGTAGGTTGGTAGGTTGGTAGGTTGGCAGGTTGGCAGGTTGGTAGGTTGGTAGGTTGGTAGGTTGGTAGGTTGGTAGGTTGGTAGGTTGGTTGGTTGGTAGGTTGGTAGGTTGGTAGGTTGGTAGGTTGGCAGGTTGGTAGGTTGGTAGGTTGGTAGGTTGGTAGGTTGGTAGGTTGGTAGGTTGGTAGGTTGGTTGGTAGGTTAGTAGGTTGGTAGGTTGTGTGGTTGGTAGGTTGGTAGGTTAGGGTAGGTTGGTAGGTTGGGTGGTTGGTAGGTTGGGTGGTTGGTAGGTTAGTAGGTTGGTAGGTTAGTAGGTTGGTAGGCTGGTAGGTTGGCAGGAAGGTTGGCAGGTTGGCAGGTTGGTAGGTTGGTAGGTTGGTAGGTTGGTAGGTTGGTAGGTTGGTAGGGTAGGTTGGTAGGTTGGTAGGTTGGTAGGCAACCAACCTACCTGGTAGGTTGGTTGGTAGGTTGGTAGGTTGGTAGGTTGGCAGGTAGGTTGGTTGCCAAGGAAGGTTGGTAGGTTGGTAGGTTGGTAGGTTGGTAGGTTGGTAGGTTGGTAGGTTGGTAGGTTGGTAGGTTGGTAGGTTGGTAGGTTGGTAGGTTGGTAGGTTGGTAGGTTGGTAGGTTGGTAGGTTGGTAGGTTGGTAGGTTGGTAGGTTGGTAGGTTGGTAGGTTGGTAGGTTGGTAGGTTGGTAGGTTGGTAGGTTGGTAGGTTGGTAGGTTGGTAGGTTGGTAGGTTGGTAGGTTGGTAGGTTGGTAGGTTGGTAGGTTGGTAGGTTGGTAGGTTGGTAGGTTGGTAGGTTGGTAGGTTGGTAGGTTGGTAGGTTGGTAGGTTGGTAGGTTGGTAGGTTGGTAGGTTGGCAGGTAGGTGGGTTGCCAAGGAAGGTTGGTAGGTTGGTTTGCTGGCTACCTGGCTGGATGGCCGCTCGGTTGGTTGCTGAAACCCGCACATGTCGCTAAAGCGTGTAATTCGGTTTGGTTTCGAGCTGTGCCTTAAAGTCCAGCACTTGGCAGCGGGATAACTTTACTTTCGGTTTCATGGTGCGTCTCAATACGGAGGTTTTTGTTCTTCTGAGAGTAGGTGGCCCTTGGAACGCGTCCTCCCAGTTCAAGTGGTGTCCGATCACCGGCAGGGCCTTCCCAAAGCTACGACTTTTGTTCATGAGAGATCCAAACCGCAGGGGAAGTACCCCTAAACCCAACGGGCCCGCGAGCTGCGTTTGGGGTAAAAAGCCTTCCCTGGGTATTGAGTGGACATTGGCACCCTGAGATGTCCACAAGCCAAGGCCCAGGGAAGCAACTTGAGCTTGCATATTTCTCTCGCAATGGTTGCTCCCTGTCTAAAGAGCTCAGGTATGCCACCATGCCACGTTGATGTCCAAAAGAAGGGCCCAGCAGCATTGTCAGGGGTGATGATCCCTAAAGAGCCTAGCTACCATCTTGCCAGCCCCTAGATATGGGCAAAGGACTGAACACACCGTGGGCATGGAAAATGGGATCCGCCAGCGTAGGCACGCTTGGGCATAGGGATATCCAGTGGCTGTCAGGAGCACCCAGTGCAATCTCCCAAATCATGGGGGCCAGTCCGATTCGTCATCCCCACGAGAAGACCTGCTTCCGTTTCGGTTTTAAACAAGCTTCAGGGCACGCTCACACAAAAACCTAGACCCCCAGTGGCGCGGAAAGAGACCGGCCGTTGGTGGGGATGTGCCTGTGGCCGTTGGTGCCCTGAAAGGGGTGGTTTTCATCTTTCACCACGGGTTCCCGCTCTACGTCCCCCAGTAGAGAGGTTAGAATAAGGGTACCCACTTTTCCTGTAGTCTATTTTACTAGGGAAACCCTCCCAACCAAAAAAGGGGAGAGAAGGGCACCACTGAGCGACCCAGCGCTGGAAAAACAGTCTGGACAACCCCATCGGTCTGAAGGAAAAGACGCGCAGGGCCCTTCCTCGCGCCGCGTGCGGCTGGGGACTTCATCGTCCGTGTTGGGCTCCTGGCGTCAAGGCAGAGATTTTGCACCCCGGTCAAGCGGTCAAGTGGGGGCATCCTCCAATAGGTTTCAATCATAGGTGTCCCCATAGTGGAAATAGATGGGTTTCCCATGTAGATGAGAAAAAGCCACCAGGTAGACCAGAAATCGAAACCCATCTATTTTTCTACCGAAACAACCAAAAATTGGACACCTATGGTTTCAATAAATATGGCCATGGGTCAAAACCCCGTCAGTGAACATCCCAATCCAACCACTGAAATAGGAAGCCTAAAATGGGTGGTGAATTCACCTACCAACCAAAATGGGATCCCAAAACGGTGTTGACGACCGCGGCCATATAAGCTCAGTTGCCCACTACGGGACCCAGAACTTTGACATGATCACCTTTTGGGGCCATGCCGAGGAAAACATGGACCAGAAACGGGTCAGATCCAGTCGATTCGCTCTAGGCATGTTTTTTGCGAGGTCTTGCTATTTTTGAGTTTGCAGGGGGTCTAATACTCAGATGCCCAGCGGCCATGAAAAAAAGGGCATCCGTTCTTGGCTGGCTGAGTTGAAAGGAATCGGACCCCTTCCCGAGCGCCACTGGGCAACTGAGAATATGAGTGCCAATGTAGTTAGAATGAGGCTGTGGGCCTCATGATGGTGTGCTCAAAAGGGGGCGAATAAAAAAGAACTCCGCAGGCTCGACGACTTTTCGTAAGGAAGGCCCAACATGCTGGGCATGTTCTCGGTGTTTTTGAAATACGAACCCCCTTCTGGGCTTGTGGCAGGGGATAAGAGTTCGCCTCCGATTCCCCCGTTCGGTTGGGCTTTGAGGCTTTCAGCCCGAGGGCGTTTCAAAAACCTGCCCGGAAAATCAAAGTACTTCAAAGCACGACAAGAGCCAAGGTGTGGTTTGACAACTTCCAATCGCCCAAGTTGAGTCCCTGACTCAGTGTTGCACGTAAGCCCCCCAACAAGGTAAAGTGCAAGGCTGTGTGCTGTTGGTCTTGACATATTTAGGGAATCAAACATACTAAGGCACCCAATAAGAAAAGGGAGGAGGGGGAGGTAGACTTTGTAGGTAACACTACTTTTAAGACCTACCAAAGGCCACAGAGGCGCATGCAAACAACAAGGGTTTCCCATGGCTTCTCAGGTGGTGCAGGATTTGTCAGTCCACAATAGCATTCTTGAGGATCCCGAATCCTCTTCTTTTACTTCTCTTAGACCATCCGAAAGTGCTGGGGGCCTCATTGTTGAGATACCTTTTGGTTTGGTCGCAGACTTGCCCTTTGGTTTGCCCCTTTTGGAAGTAAAATGATCTCTTGTGAGGTTCCCTTGACTAGGATCCTCCGGGCTCATCCGAAGTTCATATGAATTGGAGACTAAAATTCTGTCCTGAACTGACTTGCAGCGCAGGTGCTGCGGACTTCTGGTAACAGGCACATGCCAAGGAAAGGCCTTCCCTCGTTCAGAACAGCCCCGAACCCCCGAAGGGATCCGTTTGCCGTTGCCTACTTACCGGGGACTGGCTTTTGAGCCCCTTGAAAGAACATACATGGACACCGTCGATTGAGAAAGGCAAGCCTTGTCAGCGCGGCTCTCCTCCCTCTGAACGCCAACATTCCCGTGCAAATGGTGATGTTCCTGTGGACAAAGTGAATGCTTTGAATATGGCCCAACTTTACGTCTTCTAGGTCCAGTAGAGAGGTTTAAAAAAACAAAACAAAAAAACACTTGTTCTGTAGTCTATTTGAGTAGGGCAATGCTCCCAACCACAAAAGGGGTGAGAGGTCGGGCACCTAGCTGGACCTAGCCTTTGCCGAGCCCCCGGGACCCGAGCGTCTCGCCCGGCCTCTTTCAGAACTTCTCGCTGGGTCGGAGGACCGGAGGTCACGGTGCTGTCCTGCGTGCCGAAAGGTGCCGCTGTGTCGTGAGCGGAAAGGCATGAGAAGCTCGGTTACCTAGGTCCCCTACGGAAAGTGTTGACCGAAAAGCAGATGCTCTGCACTAAAGCGGCTTGCCAAACAGGATGTTAACCAGACAAATGGGTAACAACCACAGGATGGTTGCACTAAAACCCACCTAGATTGCAAAATAATTCGTCATGTCACGAGCCCCTCGCCGGACGTGGCACTCTTACTTGCCGGAAGGAAGCCTCCTTCCGTAAGACCCTAAAATTTGGCGGGGGGTAAGTCCGCTGCAGTTGCCCTTAGGGACCCAGAATTAAAAGCTTCACCTCTTGGCATGACTAAATATGGACCAGAATAGGAACTAGGTCCTCCAGATTTGAGAGGTTAGAATAAGGGTATATACCAACTTTTGTCGGTTTTGTCTATTTGAGTAGAGGAACCCTCCCAACCAAAAAAGGGGAGAGAAGGGTCCTACTGGGGGACCTGGGGAAAACCAAAAGGTCAAAAGGTCGCTTCGGACGACTGAGTTACTGCTTCAACACCGCCACTGGAGGCCCTCACTCCAAAAAACACAGAAGGCAGCCAACCGAAGTTTGCGGGGCAAGCTTTGCCACCCGCGATGGCAAATACCCAGAGACCAGGGCGAAACCCAACTAGTCCATGCCCCATTCACACCGCGAACCTGAGCCTGCTAGGAGGGCATTTTCCTGTTCACCCCAAACAAAAAACACCTCCCATTCAAGCCACTGGCCCCTGCAACTTCCCCCTTGTTTCACGATCCTCGTACACCTCTGGCACGACATCGCTGGCTTCGCTGGACATCCATGTCATGTCAGTGGCTTCGCTGGGCTGTGAACGCGCGCTCGCTGGTTGCGTGGCTTGCTTTCTCCGGGAGCTGAGTGGTACCTGAGACAATGCCTGTGGTCGCTCAAGTATATCACCTAAACAACTATAGGATCAGCATGATTTCTCATACTCAACTATGCATACATTATATATAATGTATACATAGTAAGGTCTGACCACCATACATATATATATATATATGTACAATATATGCATTAAGTAGAAATATGCGTGATCACATGACCGTGCAATTGTCATTGCCCAAGCGACCAACAAACCATCCTCGGAGCGACACATCGACCAAATGCAAGGATTCTCAAATCCAGAGGAGATAGCAACCGGGTGTGGCAAAGCAGGAGGACCCCTCAAAATGGTGGCTTGCTGTTTAAGCCACCACAAAAGAAGGGCACTCAAAAAGACGATTCTCCCGCACCCCACATCAATTACCCTCCCGACAAGCATGGCGACGTTTAAAAGAGATCCGTGAACTTGAAGATTTGTTTCCCTGAGGGTAGGGAGAGGAAGGACATTCCCCATCCGATCGCGGCTTCCGAAAAAGACACCTTCAACCTGGGTTATATGGGTATGTGTCAAAATAGGGAACCCCCCCAAACCAGAAAGTGTGTTGTTTTTGTTGGTTTCCCTTTCAAACCACACAGCCACCCATATTTCAGTTGGGTATGAATTCAACTTGGGGGCTCTTTTATGCAGCATCCACATCGGAAATATCAGAGTATCTATATGGTCTGCCCCCATGAAGGGAGTGTCTCTCGAACATTCACAGCTTGATCGAAAACCTGTCACCTGGGGTCGAAGTTCGTAACACCGGGCAGGTGTTGGGATCTTCTTGAGCTTCTCGAGACCAGGCGACAACAGCCCACGCTGAGCCCTCATGGGTGCATCTGGCTTCGAGGTGCAACCTTGGCATTTGAATAGGGTGGCAAACTTAGCAGCCACACCAAATGCAGTCCATAGAAGCACCGGCTCCTTGTTCATACCTTGGCTCTCTACACAGTTTCCATCTTAAAGGGACTCTACCACTGGAGACTATGAACAAGGAGCTGGGTCTTTCGCGAGTCTTCCCAGTTACCGAGAAACCCCATAAGGAAGGGCCAAGGACCTCATGAGTATGAACGCTAAATATGGCTGTGGATCAAAAGCAATGGGATCTCATTTTGGGGTAGGTGCACCTCCATTTTAGTCTATTTTAGTGGGGATTGGGATGCTCACTGGGTCGGGGTTTTGACCTATGGCCTGCATAGTATGCAGCCTCCCCGAAATCACTCAGAGGATTCGAGCGGACCGGTCGTAGCTTGCGATTCAAGTTCCCCAACAAATCGAGTCAAAACTCCAAGCCCATTGATCTTATGTAGCCTCAATTATCTTATGTGTCGAACCAAGGATCCGTGACTATCCCAGACCTCCCATTGACCATGGAGGGGGAAGCGCCCGGGACCCCTCCAAATTGAGCCCCAGAACGACTTGCGCAGCTCGTTTCTTGCCCGCGCTGGCAAAACGGTCTGAAGAGAGCGCAGGCTGCGCACATCGCAAGCTCTACGTGGCCAGGAAAGGATCCAAACTCCGAAGTCAGACAGATCGTCGTGTCTTCCTTGCCTTAACCATAGAAACCAGCTACAGGACATTCTACAGGAAACTAGCCAACTTCCCACCAACATCAGGGGTTTCCTGTAGAACTTCCTGTAGTTGGTTTCTTCGCAAGCCTTGTGGAAGTTCACAAGGCCCGAAGAGCCATAGAACCACAGGTCTGTCCAAACCTTCTGACCAAGCCTGACCTCTTGTGTAAAAAAGAGCTGAGCAACTGCGCAGTCAAAAGAAAAAAAACTCACCTGCTCAAGTAGCTACATAAATCCAAATGAACACAACAAGTCATTAATGTATTGCTCAACACATGAATCAATAAACAGGAATTAATTGAATGAACTGAATGAACTCTAATGGACAAACACCTGAATGAATGAATGAATGAATGAATGAATGAATGAATGAATGAATGAATGAATGAATGAATGAATGAATGAATGAATGAATGAATGAATGAATGAGTGAGTGAATGAATGAATGGAATGGAATGGAATGGAATGGAATGGAATGAAATGGAATGAAATGACATGAAATGACATGAAATGACATGAAATGACATGAAATGACATGAAATGGCATGAAATGACATGAAATGACATGAAATGACATGAAATGACATGAAATGAATGAACGAATTAATGCATGCATGAATGAATGAATGAATGAATGAATGAATGAATGAATGAATGAATGAATGAATGAATGGATGGATGGATGGATGGATGAATGAATGAATGAATGAATTAATGAGCGAATTAATGCATGCACGAATGCATGAACGAATGAATGCATGCATGCATGAATGCGTGAATGAGTGCCTGAATTAATGCCTGACTGACGTACTGAGTGAGTGGGTGAGTGAGTGCGTGAGTGCACAAATGAAAGCATTAATGCATAGAAAAAGGAAAAGGGACAAAATGGATGAATAAACAAACCAACACATAAATGCATACATGCATGAACAAAAACAACTGAATTCATGAATGAACGGAAGGAAGGAAGGAAGGAAGGAAGGAAGGAAGGAAGGAAGGAAGGAAGGAAGGAAGGAAGGAACAAAGGAAGGAAGGAAGGAAGGCAGGAAGGAAGGAAGGAACGAACGAAGGAAGGAAGGAACGAAGGAAGGAAGGAAGGAAGGAAGGCAGGAAGGAAGGAAGGAAGGAAGGAACGAAGGAAGGAAGGAAGGAAGGAAGGCAGGAAGGAAGGACGGAAGGGAGGAAGGCAGGCAGGCAGGACGGAAGGAAGGCAGGCAGTCAGGAGGGCAGGAAGCAAGCAAGCAAGGAAGGACAAAAGGACTGGACGAGAAAAGCACATGATCAAATTCATGAACGGGCACATGTATGAACGGATCTTTGAATTAAATGAAAAGCAAGCTAAATAAACACATACAACCATGTACACTGCATGAGTAGTACGCGAATACATGGCCATGGCTCAAAAACCCGTACCCTCGGTGAACATCCCAATCCAACCACTAAAACAGGAAGCCTAAAACGGGTGGTGAATTCACCTACCAACCAAAATGGGATCCGAAAACATGTTTGACAACCACACCCACATGTTGTACATTCTCTCGGGTACCTATCCCGACCGACGAAGCCACTCCGCTGCTTTCGCGCAGCCGTGCACGCAACTCTCGTGGCGAGCCATAAGGTGGGGGCACGGAGCCCGAAGCTTGGCTTGGAATCCCTTTCTTCCATTTGGTGAAGACCCCTGAAAAGATTGTGTCCAGTAGTGAAATCGATTCCCTTTAAAACCGACAGAGGAAAATAATATAAAATCGTCTCAAGCAAATGGAAGCTTTGCCTTCGTGAGAGAGCCAGGGATTGACCAAACCACGCCGTGGAGGACTGTCGGACTTCCAAGAGATGCTGAAATCTCGGGCGACGGGGCCACTTTGAAGACAGACGCCATGTCTGGACCGTTAGGGGAAGAAGGACTTGTTTTGTTTGAGACACCCACTCCAAACAAAAGCATGGACACCCAATCCAAACAACTTCAGCCAGGTCCTCCAGTAGAGAGGTTAGAATAAAGGTACCCTTTTTTCTGTCGTCTATTTTAGTAGGGGAACCCTCCCCAAAAAAAGGGGAAAGAAGGGCACTACTGCAAAACCTAGAGATTTGGCACCTCTGGAAGTCCATTTGGAAGGGTCCAACTCAGGACACTTCCCGGCCTCGCAAGCTCTCACTGGCATCAGCTCACCGACACCCCTTGTTGAAGCCTCGGAGGAAGGACTTCGGACCATGAAACACTGAGAGACCCAAAGGGCCGGCCCATTTTGGGGGGTCTGTTTGAAAGGCATGCTTTGTGTACAGCTGCAAGGCACAGGTCCAGGATTAATCATCAACCGCACTCGTTTGTGGACAGGTCATACCCTCTCCTTAGCTACAAAAAACCGGTCCCCCCCCATCTGTTATACAATTCCTGGTGTTGAACGCTCGCTCAAAATTGGCAGGTCTGTGGCTTTTTGGCACCGCCAAAAGATGCCAGCAAAAAACAACCGCGTCCGACCTTGCCTCACACGGCGCATCGGCAACTTGCTCCCTCCCTCAAACAAACGCAGGGTCTGGCAACGACTTTTGGACGTTGCCACATCCTGGCCTTAGATCTGGATCTTAATGCGTTTCCTTCGTGATCCGGGTGATTTAAGGCCAGAATCTGGCAGGATCTGGCAACGTCCAAAAGTCGCTGCCAGATCCTGTCCAACATGCTGCAACCGATACCGCTGCTCCCGGCCAAAAACTGTTGAAATTAACTGACTTTTTGGTTCCCACGTCCTCTGCCATCAAAGGGATGGGAACAGGTCCTTCAGTCAATAGTTGGTCTTTCTTACAAGCAAGCTCAAAAAAGAAACAAAGGGCTCACTTCTAACCTAACTCCATGGACACAATGGCGCTGGAATGCGACACTGACAAAACAACCCCCGTCCTCTGCAGAAGCTGGTCCACGCGACCTGCAGTCCCACCGATGATTCAACAGGAGAACTAGGGTAAAGGGAAACCAGAAACCTCGGCCAGCGGCTCATGGCCCCCAATACTTGGGTGAATTCTTCGTTTCTGTACGCAAAGGGCATGCAAGCAAGCTTCATGGAGGGAGCACAGTTGAGGTTGAAAACGCCGGTCTTAGCTTGTCAGCTGGTCACCAAGAATCAGAGGTTACTCCAATGACCTCCCGCTGACATCGTGCTGATTGGCTCTTTTTGACGCAAGGACCTGCCACCAAAGGTCCCGGCTGCCCCGCAAGCCCTGGCCCCTTGCCCTGGCAACCAAGTCCCAACCATGTCCGACAAAGCGTCCTGCGACTATGGCGCTTGGGTCTTCGGTCAAGTTGGTAAGTTGCTGGTAATCCAGGTAACCAACTTAGACCCCCCCCTAAGATGGCTTCACCTAAACCTTGCTATTTGGGGTCATAACCCGAAAAGCTAACCACTTACTAGCTTGGCCGAACACCCAAGTACCTACATGGAGAATCCAGGAAGGGGCAAGACATAGAAGCCATGTTGATTCGTTGCGAGTAGACCCTTGAGCAACGGACCAGCAAGCTGCGCAAACAGAAACAGCAGAGGAGATTAATTTGTGCCCTGTTGCAAATCCCAAGGAATCCGGCACCAAAGAGTCGACCAATTTCATGACGCAGGAAATGAAGTATAGCCACGCTCGACATATGCGGCCTTCCCAGAAGATTCGGCAACATACTACCGCAGGGGTCTTGTATTCCACAATTGCATCACTCTACTGCTCGACTTGAGAATCGGGAAGCCTTTGTGTCAGAAGATGTTTAGGCACGCCAGAAATGGGTGGCATCCCCTTTCGTTCCCCTGAAACCTCGGTGGCTTTCTCCTGCTAAAAGCTTATAACTTTCAGTGGTTTAATATGGAAAACCCATTGGTTGGCAAACAGTTCAAGTCTGAAAAAACCACAGGCTCCTCACCAACACAAACCTCAGAGAAGCTCCGCGAGGCGGAAAAAATGGAGGAACAAAAAAACAACGAGTCCCCGACTCCGGTCTCCCGGCGGTAAGAAGCGGCTGGCAGCCTAGGCTCCATCTGGGTGAAAGTGGATGCCAGCAATTTTCGAGGGGTACCGTCCATTTCACCTCATGTTTTTGGGCTGAACCATGCCACCAATTTTCTGAGGGTACCTTCCATTGCACCACATCTGTTTTTTTTGGGGGGGGAGGCTGAAAACATGGGAGCCTGTGGATTCAATCCAGGCCTACCTTGCATTTCCATTCTTAACCCAGGGATCCGAGTCTTTTCAGGAAACCGTCAAAAACCCAGGGGAAACAGCCGGTGTTTGAAAAGAACAATGGTAGAAAACAAAGGTTGGAATCAACCCCTAGAAATTTCCCCATGTGGCTGTGTCTGTTTTGAGGTCGTACCCCAACTGCTCGGCTTCCTTCCAATTTACCTTTGAAGCCTGCAAAAAAACAACAACTCAAACATCGCACACACAGACCCGTCTTGATTGATGTAGTCCTCTCATTTAAGTATCATGGGCAGCACAAAGCTTAGAGCTGAAAGCCCACAAACACGTACTGCAGATTCTTGGAGTCGGAAGCGATGATGGGCCATGGGTAAGAACGCGTGGTGAATCATGTTCAGAGGAATCTCGTTGAATCACGTTGACTTCCTTTGGGAACCTACACACTGTCCAAGTCAGAGGGCATCTCTATATGCCTGGCTTCCTTTTGGCATTCATTCATGCATTGTGTTTACATAGTCTGTTATACTATATGTTGTATGTATATATATATATATGTGTATATGTATATATACACACGTTCGGCTGATTGCTTCATGTCTCAGAAATACGATAGCCTCGGCCCCCCGAGCTTGGATTATGCCACTATTCCCCCTATTCCTCCCTCCACTTTCTGCAAGGGGAACCAAGCGGCTGGGCCAAGGGTCTTTTCCTTTGCACAAAAAGCTTCCCCTCACTGAGCATCGGATTCAAAACTTGCTGGTGCTCAGTAGGGAATGACTATAAACAATCCCTGGCTTCCTTTAAGGGATTCCCTGGGTTCATTCCCACATTTCCCTACTGAGCACCAGCAAGAAAATGTAGACCCGCCCCTTCAAAGTTCCGGGAGAGGTTGTTTAAAAGTAGAGGTTCAAACATCTTTGAGGTGGCTGGCACTCTTCCCCAGCTGGAAATCGTAACAGGGGCTCCAGCGTGGCATGCATCGACATGATGTTCTGCTTGGAAAGTGAGGATGCAATTTGATACGAATAGGGGATGAATTCAATACGCGAGTGTCATTTGGTGGAGAAACCAGAATGGAGAAGCACCCATTGGACCTTCCCTTTACCAGCTCTGAAATGTGGATCCCACAGCATTCAACTTTTGACTTTTGACCCTTCTTTGCTCGAACATCAACGGACACTCCCAAGGTTTGCAGACTGTCAGGGAAGGGACCCAGAAATGCATGGTCAACCTTTTGGGGCCATGACTAAATATGGACCAACATAGGAAACCAAAAGGGTCGGCTTTGGACAGCTGAGCTTTATGTGAGACCAAACAGGAAGATGTGGCTGTGCGCAAAAAAATATAGACTCAACATGAAACCCTGATAAATGGGACCAAGGACTAAAACCTGTGGTCCTCTGGAGGTCTAATTTTGACTCACATCCATGTTATGAACTGATCGTTACCCCCTCCGAAACCTGACTGGCGGGGTCATGGACCAGTTTGGACCATTTTGTTTGTCATGGACCATTTCTCTGGTCTGTTCTATACTGGTCGACCATTTCCCCTTAAAATGGAATCTGTGGTCTGGTCTGTTCTGTGTTAGTCGACCATGTCCCCTTAACATGGACCCTCTGGTCTGTTCTATACTGGTCGACCATTTCCCCTTAAAATGGAATCTTTGGTCTGGTCAGTTCTATGTTAGTCGACCATGTCCCCTTAAAATGGAACCTCTGGTCTGTTCTATGCTGGTCGAACATGTTAGGACCATGTTTCTTTAAAATGGACAATTTCTTTGTTCGGGTTTGTTCCATGCAAGTTGAAAGGCGGGTACCGGCAACGAGAGCCCTTGGGGCACGGGCCGGAGCCCCCGCGTGCATACGCGCCATGCGCCTGCGATGGGATCGATCCGCTTCCGTCCGAGCCGTCCACTCCAGAGGTGGGGTGAGGTAAAGGGTGGGGTGAGGTGAGGAAGGGGATATGTACAAATTCCAATACTTAAAGGATATATCAAATTGTCAATACTTAAGGTCCCTATGGGCAAAGGCAAGGAATCTGGAAGAAGAAGTCAGATTGAGCGAATTGACCCGATGGCAACCTTCATAGGTGTTCGGACCTGTGAGGTCGCGATTGATTCAGCTTGTTGCTTTCCGGGGTACCCTGTCTAATGGTCCCTCAAAGGGAAAGCCAAGAAAAACCCGGAACTAGACCACGGTTGGCCCGAAAGCATCACAGCCCGGCGATCATTCCCGCGCAGGTTGTTTGCTCGATGTGGTCACGAGCAACACACAGCAACTAACCTTGTTCCTGCTATCTTGCCACCTATCGGACCCCCCCTCACACGAGTTTGCCAAGCACGTCAAAGATGACACATATACCGCCCTCGAGCAAAACAGTGACTACAACGCAAGTGACTCTCATGATGACTCTGTGCAATGACTCTCATGATGATTCTGTGCAATGACTCTCATGATGATTCGGTGCAATGACTCTCATGATGACTCTGTGCAACGACTCTCGTGATGACTCCGTTGAATGACTCGTGTGTGATGACTCTATGCAATGGCTGTCATGATGACTCTGTGCAATGACTCTGGTGTGATGACTCTATGCAATGGCTGTGATGACTCTGTGCAATAACTCTCATGATGCTTCTTCCCAATCACTCCCATGATCACTCTGTTCAATGACTCTCATCATGATTCTGCGCACGGACTCTCATGATGATTCTGGGCAATGACTCTCATGATGACTCTGTGCGATCGCTCTCGTGATGACTCCGTTCAATGACTCTTGTGCGATGACCCTATGCAATGGCTGTCATGATGACTCTGTGCAATGACTCTCATGATAAAAATTCTCCCAACGGAACACCTGACTTTTGGTCTGCCCAAGTTGCCCTGCGCTAGCTGCTATGTGCAAGTGCTCTGTGCAATTTGCTTTGCGCAGGTTGCTCTGCGCAAGCGGCAGCGCTCTGTGCAAGTTGCTCTGCGCAAGTGCTGCCGGAAGTACTTCGCACATGAAAAGTTCCTGCAGCCGGAGCTGCAGGACTGTACTCCGCGTACTACATTTTCGCCGGAGCTGCGTCCGCGTACTACGTTTGCACTTAAAAGTTGCGATTTCTGTCTAGAAAAGCTTCCGCGGACCAGGCGGGGATCGACCCCGCGGCCGCGCGACTCCGAGAGCAGCCGCACAAACCACGCGACAACTTCCAAAGACCACTTCGCAAGCAACAAATTCGCGCGGCGCCACAGCGAGAGCACTTCGACACGCACGATCCTCGCAGAGGGTTGCGCGAGTCAGAATCGAAAAACGCTCAGTTTCTGTACATCGACCACGCCGATCCCTGCAGAAGGTTCATCCTGGAATGTCAAAAACGCAAAACACCATCAGTTTTTTGACCTCGACCACTCTCCGCAGAGGGTCGCGCGCGCACCGCACAAATCGTAAAAAGTCCTCAGTTTTTTGACCTCGACCACACGAATCTCCGCAGGGGGTCGTGCGCGCACCGCAGAAATCGCAAAAAGTCCTCAGTTTGTTGACGTCGACCACACGAATCTCCGTCAGAGGCAGAAATCGTAAAAGGTCCTCAGTTTTTCCCCAGATAGCTGAAAGCTATAGGGGTTCTAACTTCTAATAAAGAAGGGAAAGTGATTTGCGAGGGGGCATGCAGTTTGGGGTGCTGGTGGGCGCTGTTTTGCGAGCTTGACGGCCGGGTGCTAGGGGTATCCAGCTTGGGCTGCTGGTGGAGGTGCCGCTTTGCAAGATTGACGGCCGGGTGCTGGCATGCAGTTTGGGGTGCTGCTTGGGCTGCTGGTGGAGGTGCCGCTTTGCGAGATTGGCGGCCGGGTGCTAGGGGCATGCAGTTTGGGTTGCTGGTGACGGCCGGGTGCTGGACGGCATGTAGTTTGGGGCCGGGTGCTAGGGGGCATGTGGTTTGGGGCGCTGGTGGAGGTGCCGCTTTGCAAGATTGGCGGCCGGGTGCTAGGGGCATGCAGCTTGGGGTGCTGGTGGATGCTGTTTTGCGAGCTTGACGGCCGGGTGCTAGGGGCCATCCAGCTTGGGCTGCTGGTGGAGGTGCCGCTTTGCGAGATTGACACAGCCGGGTGCTGGCATGCAGTTTGGGGTGCTGGTGGATGCTGTTTTGCGAGCTTGACGGTGCTAGGGGGCATCCAGCTTGCGCTGCTGGTGAAGGTGCCGCTTTGCGAGCTTGAGGTCCGGGTGCTAGGGGGCATGCAGTTTGGGGCGCTGTTTTGCGAGCTTGACGGCCGGGTGCTAGGGGTATCCAGCTTGGGCTGCTGGTGGAGGTGCCGCTTTGCGAGATTGACGGCCGGGTGCTGGCATGCAGTTTGGGGTGCTGGTGGATGCTGTGTCGGTGCTAGGGGGCATCCAGCTTGGGCTGCTGGTGGAGGTGCCGCTTTGCGAGATTGGCGGCCGGGTGCTAGGGGCATGCAGTTTGGGTTGCTGGTGACGGCCGGGTGCTGGACGGCATGTAGTTTGGGGCCGGGTGCTAGGGGGCATGTGGTTTGGGGCGCTGCCGCTTTGCGAGATTGGCGGCCGGGTGCTAGGGGCATGCAGCTTGGGGTGCTGGTGGATGCTGTTTTGCGAGCTTGACGGCCGGGTGCTAGGGCCCATCCAGCTTGGGCTGCTGGTGGAGGTGCCGCTTTGCGAGATTGACACAGCCGGGTGCTGGCATGCAGTTTGGGGTGCTGGTGGATGCTGTTTTGCGAGCTTGACGGTGCTAGGGGGCATCCAGCTTGCGCTGCTGGTGAAGGTGCCGCTTTGCGAGATTGGCGGCCGGGTGCTAGGGGCATGAAGTTTGGGGTGCTGGTGGATGCTGTTTTGCGAGCTTGACGGCCGGGTGCTGGGGGCCATCCAGCTTGGGCTGCTGGTGGAGGTGCCGCTTTGCGAGATTGACGGCCGGGTGCTGGCATACAGTTTGGGGTGCTGGTGGATGCTGTTTTGCGAGCTTGACGGTGCTAGAATGCATTCCAGCTTGGGCTGCTGGTGGAGGTGCCGCTATTGGAGGCCGGGTGCTAGGCATGGAGTCTGGGGTGCTGGTGGTTTCTGTTTTGCGAGCTTGACGGCTGGGTGCTAGGGGGCATCCAGCTGGGCTGCTGGTGGAGGTGCCGCTTTGCAAGATTGACGGCCGGGTGCTGGCATGCAGTTTGGGGTGCTGGTGGATGCTGTTTTGCGAGCCTGGCGGTGCTAAGGGGCATCCAGCTTGGGGACGTGCCGCTTTGCGAGATTGGCGGCCGGGTGCTGGGGGGCATGCAGTTTGTGGTGCTGGTGGATGCTGTTTTGCGAGCTTGACGGTGCTAGGGGGCATCCAGCTTGGGCTGCTGGTGGAGGTGCCGCTTTGCGAGATTGACGGCCAGGTGCTGGCATGCAGTTTGGGGTGCTGGTGGATGCTGTTTTGCGAGCTTGACGGTGCTAATTAAGGGGTATTGAGCTTGGGGAGGCGCCGCTTTGCGAGATTGGCGGCCGGGTGCTGGGGGGCATGCAGTTTGGGGTGCTGGTGGATGCTGTTTTGCGAGCTTGACGGTGCTAGGGGGGCATCCAGCTTGCGCTGCTGGTGGAGGTGCCGCTTTGCGAGATTGGCGGCCGGGTGCTAGGGGCATGCAGTTTGGGGTGCTAGTGGAGGTGCCGCGTGCTAGGGGGCATGCAGTTGGCGTGGTGGTGACGGCCGGGCGCTGGGAGGCATGTAGTTTGGGGCCGGGTGCTAGGGGGCATGTGGTTTGGGGATGTTTGGGGCGCTGGTGGAGGTGCCGCTTTGCGAGATTGGCGGCCGGCATGCAGTTTTGGGTGCTGGTGGATGCGAGCTTGACGGCCGGGTGCTAGGGGGCATCCAGCTTGGGCTGCTGATGAAGGATGCTGTTTTGCAAGCTTGACGGCCAGGTGTCAGGGGGCATGTAGTTTGGGGCGCTGCTGTAGTAGGGGGGCATGGTGGTGCTGGTGCTGGTGCAGGTGTTGCTCTGGGGTGTTGTTTGAGGTGCTGGTGAAGGGGTAGGCGCATTTTTGCCAGATTGATGGAGCAAGTTTGGGGCGCTGATGCAGGTGCTGTTTTTGGGGGTGGTGCTGTTTGAGGTGCTGGTGACGTTGTGGACGCAATTTTCCGAGATTGCCGGCGGGTGCTAGGGGCATGCAGTTTGGGGCTGTTGGGTTGCTGTTTGAGGTGCTGCTGACCGCGCGGGCGCTTATTTCCCAGACAATTGAAAGTTATAGGGGTTCTAACAGAAGGCGCGGTTTTGGGGTGCTGTTCGGTTGTGAGGTGCTGGCGCAGGTGCTGCGTTCGGGTGCTGTTGGGGCTGCTGTTTTGAGGGCGGGTGCTGTTTGGGGTGTCGCGGTTGTGGCATCATCATGATTCTGTCCGCAGCATCATGATGCTGTCAACTCAATCGATTCGGACGTTGTTGCTGCCCTATCTGTGGCGCGTAGTGGTTCGTGGCTGGTGTATCATCATGATGTTGTCGACCACGTCATGATGCTGCTGGAATCATCGTGGGTGCGGTGGCGCCATGATGGTGTCAACAGCTGGAGGATGCTGAATTTCATTACGCTGTTGCAAGATGATTTGTGGCTGTGGTATCATCATTCGCCTGCCTCTACCATCACAATGATGCTGTTCGCATCACCATGATGCTGCCGGCATCATCATGATGCTGTCCGCATCATCATGATACTGTCCGCGTCATCATGATGCTGTCGAACTCGTCAGGACGTCGTCTCTGCCTTTCGTCTGCCGAATATGTAACGCGGAATCGTTCGTGGCTGGTGTATCAGCATGATGCTGTCAACATCATCATGATGCAGCGGGAGCCATTATG
>CAUJNA010001125.1:984887-989887 GCA_963377175.1 Effrenium voratum
GTTTTCTTTTGTGGGTGGCAGTTGCCTCAGCGTGCTGCAAAAAAAAAAACATCCACCGCGCAGCTTCACGCTAGGGTTCACCTCTGGCATGTGGGCTCAACATTTGGGCTGCGGGTGTGCTCTTGAACGTCTTGACCTCTGGCGTAGGGTTTGCTCTTGAACGCGCGAACCACTGGCCTGCGTGCCTAACATTTGGGCCGCAGGTTTGCTCTTGAACGCTCCAACCGCTGGCCTGCGCGCCTAACATTTTGCCCGCAGGTTTGCTCTTGAAGGCGCGAACCGCTGGCGTGTGTGTGTGTGCCTATTTGGACGGCAGGTTTGCTCTTGAGCGCGCTATCTGCTGGCGTGAGTGTGCCTAACATTTGGGCCGGTCTTGAACGCGCTAACTGCTGGCGTGTGTGCTCAACATTTGGGCTGCGTGTGTGCGCTTGAACGTCTTGACCTCTGGCGTGTGCTTAACAGATTGGTCCTCCAGGACCTCTGGAACGCTATTTTCCGTGGTTGGTGTTCCCTCCGTAAGCAAACACGCCACTTCCATTTAGAGGAAGAAACCGGGAACGGCAGCCCTCCCACATTGCCATAGTCCGGCTTGGGTTCAACCCCCAATAAGAATGGTTGACCCAATTTGGATGAACATTAGGTAAACGATGGTTTTGTTAGCTTCACCCCATAATTTTCATGGTGGTTTGAACACACGGCTTCCCCAAGCGTCCAACTCTCCGACGCAACGACGCACGCGACAACTCGCGACGCGAAGCGCCTCCGAGGCGTCGGGGGATCGACACCCGATGCGCGCGTGCTTTTTCATGCGCGGCCGCCGCGGAGCCTTCCGAGGATGTGCCAACGGCCGTGCTTTCGGATTTCCGTTTAGACCGCCCAAAACAGGGATCCCCGCAAAAAAGAGACGAAAAGACCACACAAAACAGGGATCCCCCCCAAAAAGACACGAAAAGACCACCCAAAACAGGAATCCCCCTAAAACAAAACACGAAATACAAGAAACATCTGTGAGTGTCCCTTTCCCATCAACATCCAGCTGCTTCATTAGCGCCCTGGGACAAAATGGACAAATATACAATATGTCGATCCAGTGATCGATTCTCTTCAAAACCAACAAGGGAAAATCAACCATATTCTGAAGCAAATCGAAGTTGAAAAAAGGCGGGTGCCGGGTGCCCTACAAGAAAACGCTAAATCATCAACATGTTCGATTGGATTCTACCCAAGCCCAGGATGTGATTTAGGCTCTGGCCGAATGCCCAGGCGAGAGGCCCAGTGACCCGAAATGTTGCAAAGGCAGAAGTCCTGCAACTCACTGCAAACTTACAAGGGCGCCATGGTTGGATGTGAGTCTCACTTCCCGAGTGGATGGCCCCCCAAAAAATCCCAAAAAAATCTATTTACCACTAGGGTGGTCCAAACCCCAAAAAGTGACTCTTTAGTGCATGAGCTCGGGCAGTGAGGAGTTCACTTGCCATGCCCACCCAAATGAAGAGTGGGGCCCATGGTTTTGAGGGGCCCTTCCCCCCCCCAAAGCGGTCGAAGGCTTAGATGGGAATCGGAGCCCTGAAACGCGGCTTCCTTTTGGTCACGGGGTCTGCTGTGGTCTGAGTCCATGATCCAATGCCCCAGCGCTCCAAAACACCGGCCAAGCGCTCCAAAGCACGGCCAACACCGTTTGACTTAACATGAGCCCGACCCTTTCCGGTCCACAAGGGGGGGCTAGAACACAAGGAGCTGGCCCTTTGGTAGACTTCTGGGATCAGACACATGATCAAACAGGTCCAAAATGAAGAAAGCACAGGGTGACACTTGGTCGGAAAAAAAGAATGAGCCATTTCCCAACCAAACGGGAATCAACCAGATGGTGTTGGCCTTGGGCCCCCCAGTTCGGTGGCATATCTCGCCGCCCTTTTGTCCAGTTGGCACCGAATGCTTGTGCTGTCGGGCTAGGGATCCTGCATGGCTTGCGTTCCATATGCGCGAGTCGAGTAACCTCCGGCGCGTTACCTTCCTGCGCACCCCACGTCACCTTCTTCAAAAAAAAATACAAATATATGGACGGTGAAGAACCTTCTCTGCAGAACACCGATCCAGTAGAGAGGTTAGAATAAAGGTACCCCTTTGTCTGTAGTCTATTTTAGTAGGGGAACCCTCCCCACCAAAAAAGAAACGGTGAGAGGTCGGGCACCAATTGCTGGTTTGTGGACCTAGATACTCCCCCCCCATTCCCCAATTCCCCAATTCCCCAATTCCCGTACACCAAAAAAGAAACGGTTTTCCGGGCACCTAGATACCCCCCCCCCAAAACCCATTCCCTTTGCTCAGATTCCCTATGCGTCGGATCGATCGGAATCGATCGCCTTCGTGGGCTCTGGGAAGGGGACCTTCTCGCCGTTCTGGAAGATCAAGGGCTTGAATTCCTGGCGCGATGCAGTTTTTTCACGCCCTCAGAGTTCTGGAGACTTGCAGTTTTTTGTTTTTCTCGTTGTTGTTTTTTGGGGGGGGGATTTTTTTGGGGGCCATCCACTCGGGAAGTGAGACTCACATCCGAGCCCTTGTAAGTTTGCAGTGAGCTGCAGGACTTCTGCCTTTGCAACATTTCGGGTCACTGGGCCTCTCGCCTTGACAGGGCATTCGGCCAGGGCCTAAATCACATCCTGGGCTTGGGTATAATCCAATCGAACATGTGGATGATTCAGCGTTTTCTTGTAGGGGTCCCGCCTTTTTCAACGTCGATTTGCTTAAGAATATGGTTGATTTCCCCTTGTTGGTTTTGAACGCTGCCCGAGTTCTGTTTTGACTTCGAGTGGAAACCGCCCTTTAAGATGTGGCTGCGAGAAGTTGGTTGGTTGGACTCTGAGTGGAAAACACAGTTTGTTTTCTTGGGAACAAAAACGCACATTCCATTGAATGATTGGCCCAACCACGAAACCCACTAAAACGATTCAAGCAGCTAAGCTGATGAACCGGATGGCTGGGAGCCACCAAGTCGCATTACCCATGAAAAACCCATGGCCCAGAGGACTTGGGGTCGAAAAGTTGGTCTTGCCCCAAAGTAACCAATACCAATGGGTGCATGGGGTCCTGCATAATTCTAGGAAATAACTCATGTTCAGCCATTCAGAAACTCCTGTTAACTAATAGTGTGCCCCTGGTTTCAGTGGGGGTTCATCGCTTGAGGGGAACAAACCCATATTCATAAACAAGGGTTTATTCATCCGGCGCTCCAATTCATAGAGGGGTTGCCATTCCGAGCCTTTCATGCAAGAAAGGACGATCCCCCTGCTGCGGGTTGCGGATTTTCTCGACTGCTTCTTGCTGGGTCAAAGAATGGGGTCAACAAAAATGATATTACAACGTTGTGTCATGAATCCCCGAATTTCGATGTCCACAATTCCGGGTGCACATCAAAACTCATAGCCACCCCTCCGAATTTCGATATCCACAATTCCGGGTGCACATCAAAACTCATAGCTACCCCTCCGAATTTCGATATCCACAATTCCGGGTGCACATCAAAACTCGTAGCCACCCCTCCGAATTTCGATATCCACAATTCCGGGTGCACATCACAACTCATAGCCACCCCTCCGAATTTCGATATCCACAATTCCGGGTGCACATCAAAACTCATAGCCACCCCTCCGAATTTCGATATCCACAATTCCGGGTGCACATCAAAACTCATAGCCACCCCTCCGAATTTCGATATCCACAATTCCAAAACTCATAGGATATCCACAATTCCGGTGCACATCAAAACTCATAGCCCCCCCTCCGAATTTCGATATCCACAATTCCGGGTGCACATCAAAACTCTAGCCACCCCGAATTTCGATATCCACAATTCCGGGTGCACATCAAAACTCATAGCCACCCCTCCGAATTTCGATATCCACAATTCCGGGTGCACATCAAAACTCATAGCCACCCCTCCGAATTTCGATATCCACAATTCCGGGTGCACATCAAAACTCATGTCATACCTGGATCTCCTGGAAGTTAAGAATTCCTACTCCAAAATTGAAAAAGTACTTTTTGGCCTGAGGACACGGGTATTTCCACTTTCGAACGGGTATTTCTACTCTTGAACGGATATTTTCACTACCATCGAAGTGTTCAGAAATCAGCACTGCACATAAATTATCAAAGGCTTATTGCGTAATGTTGGCGTATTTTTTTACGTACCTCCGAACGGGTCCGAACGGGTCCGAACGGGTACGAACGGGTTCGAGGGGTTCGAACGGGTTTCGAACGGGCTTCGAACGGGTTCCGAACGGGTCCGAACGGATGCCTGAGCAGTCGGAACTACCCGAACGGGCATTTTAACACGGAGTAAAAATTATCACTCCAGCATGGAAGAAAGTACTTGTGTCTTTTTGGAGTGGGAATTATTAACTTTCAAGAGATGCAGGTAGCCACCCCTCCGAATTTCGATATCCACAATTCTGGGTGCACATCAAAACTCATAGCCACCCCTCCGAATTTCGATATCCACAATTCCGGGTGCACATCAAAACTCATAGCCACCCCTCCGAATTTCGATATCCACAATTCCGGGTGCACATCAAAACTCATAGCCACCCCTCCGAATTTCGATATCCACAATTCCGGGTGCACATCAAAACTCATAGCCACCCCTCCGAATTTCGATATCCACAATTCCGGGTGCACATCAAAACTCATAGCCACCCCTCCGAATTTCGATATCCACAATTCCGGGTGCACATCAAAACTCATAGCCACCCCTCCGAATTTCGATATCCACAATTCAGGGTGCACATCAAAACTCATAGCCACCCCTCCGAATTTCGATATCCACAATTCCGGGTGCACATCAAAACTCATAGCCACCCCTCCGAATTTCGATATCCACAATTCCGGGTGCACATCAAAACTCATAGCCACCCCTCCGAATTTCGATATCCACAATTCCGGGTGCACAGCAAAACTCATAGCCACCCCTCCGAATTTCGATATCCACAATTCCGGGTGCA
>CAUJNA010001125.1:997387-1027387 GCA_963377175.1 Effrenium voratum
AGGCTTGCACCGATGCAAGGAAGCGCACTCTGCGCTGGTGGACCACAACTGCAAAGGTTTGCAAGAAGGCCCACTGAATGCCCCCAAGAATGTCACTGTGCGCGAGGCTTTGATCCAGGAGAACATGTGCCTCATCGCCGGAAGGCTCGGCAAGCAACTATTCAGCGGCTGTTCAATGACAGGGCGGCATAGGGTGATCCATGCCATGAAAAACAACAAGGCACTGAGGCTGCACATGCTGTTACCTCAAGCAAATGACGCACCATGTGCCTGAAAACTTGCACTGCTCCGAGCCAGCCGCCGGGCACCCCCCGCGCCGACAACGCCGCCAAAGCCCGCGAGCAAGATACTCCGGGCCAAGGAGAAAAAGAAAGCATCTTCCCTTTGTGACCACAGGCGCTTGCCATCTCATGCGCAGGGCATTTCTGACCAACTACTACAATCTGCTCGGCTTGCCAGCGCGCCACTCGGGCCTGCGGATGATGCCAGAATCCGGTCAGAGACACTGAGTGACTTTGTGGCAGCCAGCCACCATGTTCAAACTGCCATGTTGCTTGTTACTTAGTGGCAACCAAGTCACTGAACAGCTCCCTCTGGAAAATCTTCCATCTCTGACAGGCGCCTGGTCAGACCTGCAAGCCTTAGCATGTTGTGTGCATATGTGTGCGTGTGCAATGTGACTACACCATATTTCATTATATCTTATTTCTCCAAAACGGGTTTATCTTTTCAGCGCAAAAGACCATGTCTGCTACTAGGGCTGTCTGGGACTGGCACATGTCAAGCAACTGTCAAGCGTGTCATATTCCCCACAGTGTCACAGTACTGAGGCTGCCACTTATCAAGCTTTGCCACAAAGCTCCCACTGCACTCAATCTGGGCCTTCACAGCAAGGGCTCCATGTAGAGCACTGAATCTTCCACAGCATCCCCACCAGCCCCGCCCAGCACTGCAACCACCATCTGCAGTCACATCAAAAGCCCCAGCAAACACCGGACAAACACCAGCATGCAGCGGCAAGGGAGGCATGACTCCACAGCAAACTCAAATGACAACTGGTCAAGAGCCAAGCAGCTGCATCACTATGTGATCAAGGGTGCCAGCCACAAGTCAATTGCCATTTAGCCCAAGCTTGCAAACCAATCCAAACAACATGCCAGAGATGCACCTGTACCGGCATCAGATCTTGTTGACAGCCAAGTCAAGCGAAGTGGCACTTGGAATTGAGCCAGTGAAGCGCGCAGGACATGTTGCACAAAAGTGTGTTGTGGAGCATGTGAGCATATCAAGATGTACGTGGCAAGTACAACTATAGCTTACATCAAAGAGACAACAGGATGAGCAAGAGTCGCCGGGGGAGACATGTGTGATACTTTGAAGATAGCTCGACATATCACAACAACTACCTTTTCTGGATTTGACAAGTGCAAAGTAAAGTACATTAAAGTATGTTTTCTTGACCGTGCATGCCACCACATGTGTGCAATGAAAGTAAGTTGACTTCCACTGGTTTCCACTTAATACAATTGAGTTCCACTTATTTTCATTATTTTCAAATTGTTTCAACTTTTCCCACCTTATTTCCATTTATATTAACTTCTGTCCATTTATTTCAAAAAATCCACATATTTCCAGTAATATCCACATATCTTCACATATCTTCACATATCTTCACATATCTCCACATATCTTCACATAGTTCCACTTAGTTCCACTTATTTCAACTTATTTCACTTAAAAAAATGTTCTCACTTACTTCCATTGGAATATTTGGGCAAAAACCTCACTGATCTAAACCCTCACTGATCTGACCCCTATATCGGAAGTTCCGAATATCAATAAATATTAACAAAACTGATCTTAGACTTGCCTTCCTTGATTTTGGAAAGAGGGCGAAAGCAAGTCCACAACGTCTAGCGCAGAGGTGTCCTCTACAGACTTTTGACTTCTTGGTCTTGAGGCGAATCCATGGCCCAAGGTCCCCAAAAGATGAGGTTGGAGATCCCTAGAGTAACCGTAAGATGTCTTGCCACAAGGAGAGCGCGTGGTCAGTGAGAGCTGAACTCTCAAAGCAAGGGAGGGCCTCTCGGGCGTCACTGCCTCGTCCAGATCGGGCGGCACTCATAAAAAACCAGGGCAGTGTCCCAGGCGTGGTGTTTGACCCCAAAGATTTGGGCCGTGTTGCAACAGAAAGTTCAGGCACCCTTCCGAAAGGAGGCCGAAAACTATTGAATTTCGGTTTGTTCCCAAGAGCAGGTCATTAGAAAAGGCCATGGGAGTAGAAAAACAAAAAATCGGGCACAGGGTAAAAACCGCAGCTTGCTTCAACGGACTCCTCTCGTCCAAGTCGCTCAGGATTGCCCCAGGCCACTTCGCACACCTTCGGATCGGGGCCCGTGAGTCACAAAGACCTTGTGAACACACAGCTCCTCACTACTGTGGATAGACGAAATCCGATTCGCACCACTTGAAAGCAATGAGAAATCATTGTTTGTTTCTCGGGTTTCTTAGATGGTGCGAAATGGATTTCGTTCATCCACAGTACGGCCCATGAGTCACAAAAGGGGTTCATTCAGGTTTCTAGTGGCGAGTTCATGCAAAAGGCCTCATGGCAATTTGAGACGCGAGCCCATTTGAGTCATCCCCTTAAGCAAATGAGGGTGGACATGTTTCCTTGCTCACATCGTATCTTGTGCATCAATTGTGCCTCTCTGTGCCCTCCATTCCTGTCCACCCTTCCTTCTGGACATCCGACGCCGGACTCGCAACATTAGACGCGCTACAGGCAACGCAAGGCATTGACAATTGACACGTTAAATTACCAAAAACTGGGCATATGCAAAATCTTCTCCAAAGTCAAGACGTGTGACAAGCATGGGGATCAGTCAACATGATTTGTTGCTGGTTAGGCTCCTTCTGAAGCCTCAACACTCTACCCTCTGGATTCCTGTCAAAGAAAGCATTTCCTGGGCCTCAGACAGATTCAGACAGTATGGGCATAATTGTCTTGCGCCAGCAATAGCACATACTCTGATAGCCATACTTCTAACACGCAAACTCAGAAAAACCAGAGGATCCCTCATGAGATGGCCCGTGGATCGCTCGTCGTTGTGCGGCTTACCTCAACCTGCGATACCTCGCAAGCAAAATTTCTTTGGTCTGCAGGTCGTGTTCTTAGGTCAGCATGTCTTGCAGTGCATTCCGCTTCTCAAGTGGTCCACCTGAGTCATAATCATACCCCCGGTATGCAATCAGTCTACCCATGCTTCAAGACTTCAGGCGGAAAAAAATGGCGCCGGTTTTTGCCGGCGATTTTTGTCCCTTAACCTTCACTTCCCCGGGTTTCGAGGACGTGGCTCGCGCTCTGTGAGTTCCTGGCCTTCTGGCTGCTGACCTTCCAATCCTTGAAGCCTTCCAATCTTCTGAAGACCTCCAGGGCATCCTCGTGGCCTGGGCCGCGCCACGGTTCCCGGAAGCCGGGCGTTTTTTCCAAGGGCCAAGGGAGGAAGAAACGAGGGAAGAAGGAGGAGAGAGGAAGAAAGTAAAACAAAGCAAAGCAACAAAACACGAAGAAAGAGACACACACACACACACAGAAACAAACACACTTCAACTCCCAAGGGAGGGTGCTAATCCTTCGAGTACAACCGATGAGTCTCGAGTGGGTTAAGTTTCGGCTCGCGATGCACTCGGTTTCCCTCTAGTGACGAAAACGTTACAAGATTCAACATGAAGCACACACAGCGAGAGAAACAACGGGGCCAACAGGACTTTGTATCATCGGCAGGTACACAGCTGGACGTCTCCAACTGCCTCACCAGGGTCACGAGAGTGTCTTCGTTGGTGGCAGACTCTCGGCCCTGCTGCCACCCCCTGCGGTAATAGTGAAAGCCTAATGGTGGTGGCAGGGTATTCTGCCACTCCGCACACACACGCACACACAGACAGACAGACAGACAGACAGACACAGACAGACAGACACAGACACAGACACAGACACAGACACAGACACAGACACAGACACAGACACAGACACAGACACAGACACAGACACAGACAGAGACAGAGACAGAGACAGAGACATAGACAGACAGACAGCCAGACAGTCAGTCAGTCAGTCAATCAATCAATCAATCAATCAATCAATCAATCAATCAATCAATCAATCAATCAATCAAATCAACCAATCAAATCAACCAGTCAATCAAATCAGTCCATCAAACAAACAAACAATCAATCAATCAATCAATCAATCAACTAATGAATCAATCAATTAATTAATCAATCAATCAATCAATCAATCAATCAATCAATCAATCAATCAATCAATCAATCAATCAATCAACCAGTCAATCAATCAATCAATCAATCAATCAATCAATCAATCAATCAATCAATCAATCAATAAATCAAATCAAATCAAATCAAATCAAATCAAATCAACCAACCAATCAATCAAATCTTAAAAGAAAAGCAAAGCAAGCAAGCAAGCAAGCAAACAAACAAACAAACAAACAAACAAACATACATACAAATAAACACGCTAACACACACACAGACACACGCACACACAACGCCACAAACCAACGAGACACAGACACAGAAGACAAAGAAACAAATAAACCCAAGAACAAACACAAACAAACACAGAAACAAAAACCCAATGACAGCACAAGGATACATCAAGAACCCCAAAAAACATCTAAACCTTCCAGCCCAACAGATTGGGGCTGATTCTGGGGTTCTGCAAAACCGCTTGCCTTTCGAATGGGATAGCCGTGGCTCAAAAAATGGAATCCCCATGGCGCCTTGGCTTTATTGAAACCAAAGGTCCCAAACCTGCGGTTTGCCCTGACTCTTTTTATTGAGCCACACCCCGTATCATGA
The DNA here is from genome assembly GCA_963377175.1 of Effrenium voratum. Classification (NCBI taxonomy): domain Eukaryota; class Dinophyceae; order Suessiales; family Symbiodiniaceae; genus Effrenium; species Effrenium voratum. The sequence continues at coordinate 1,002,275 of CAUJNA010001125.1, forward strand.
AAGCTGATGTTTCATCAGTTGGACCGCGCTTCCTTTAGTATATGTATCTACTAATTAAGCAGACGAATATGGCTGTGGGTTAAAAATAGGTACCCAAACTGGAGCCCTGCTAAATGGACACATGGACCAAAACCTGCGGTCCAATTCCTGGTGGTTGAATTTTGACCCATACCCATCTACGAACCGTGGATCTATCCGGCCATGTTGCGCCATGTATCTACTCTAGGCCCTCCAGTAGAGAGGTTAGAATAAGGGTACCCTGTCTTTCTGTATTCTATTTTAGTAGGGGAACCCTCCCAACCAAAAAGGTTGGTAAACGGGCACTACTGGGGGACCTAGTACACATCTACGAGCCGTGGATCTATCTCTGCCGCGCGGCCCACCATGTTCACGAAGGCGTAGCCGAGGCCGGTGGAGTTCTTGAAGTCGATGGGCAGGTAGACGAAGTCGAAGCGAGCCTTGAAGCCCTGGAGGTTCAAGAACTCCACCACCTCGCGGATTTCGGGAGGGGGGGGTGGTCGGGGGGGGGGGTGGTCAGGGAGGGGGGGGGAGGGGTGGTCAGGGAGGGGAGGGTCCGCCTCTATTTGATTCACCACGACATGGACCGCCGGTTTTCGTCATTTCCATAGATTAACCCATTTTGGGGCTTCCCTATTTGTGACCAACACCTGACGCGATCATGGCTCAGCCATGGCTAGGCGCGACGGTCTGTCGGTTTTTGGGGCTTGGTATTCATTTGCAAGGCCTGGAGTCAGTTGTATGGACAAACACAAAGATCAAAGACCGCTTTGGTCACTTGCCGGTTGCCTAGCTGGAACAATCGAAATATCATCCATCAAACAGGCAAACAGCTCATGACTCATGACTGAATCAGTGAGCTGGCCAAATAGTTTGCAGCTGGGCTTCACTTTATATTCACTTGGGCTCATTTGCAACAAGAACACCGGAACAATTCCAAGCTTTGGCATCGTTTACAGGACTGCTTCTTGTTTCCTGCGTGGAGGAGGTTTTCATGGCATACATCCGCGAAAATTGCCACTTTTGGCGGGTGTTTCCCATCAGGCTGAGAACCGCGAAGGGTTCAAACAATTTGGGCAGGCAGGTCGAATGATGACCACCATGCTGTTGAAGACTAGGAATGTGCCCTTGGAAACGTGGGTGTGTCATTTGTTTCACTTTGTGGACACCCCCAACATGATAATTGTCCTGTTGCTTTCCCTTTAAAAACCCACACGAATTTAAAAGGGGTACCCTCAAAACAAGACACACCCAGATCTTGTCTGCTCGCATTTAATCAGTTGGCAACCTCCGTGATTCTAATCATTCAGCGCGCCAATGCATTTATCTGTATGTCACAAAAGATCCTGAACCAAGCCCGTTGCTTGAGATGGCTAAAACCAACAAGTCTAAGAAGCTGCATCAGGCGCCCAGTGGAAACGAGGTCATTGTCTCGGCTCTACGAGAAGGCAAACCGACGGCACAAAGAGTAACACCATCCCGCTCATAGGTGGCCTTCTGGAAAAATCGATGGCCCTGGTAAATGGGATAAACCCCATCCTGGTCGACCAGGGCCCTCTATTTTCTTGAGCAGACCGACCAAAAAGGACACTTCTGATCCCGCTCCAAAGAAAAAAGCCTCAACTCCAAGCGGCATCATCTCTGCCATAGTCGTTGGGCAGGTTGCGGATCATGACCGTCACCCACTCCGATTCACTGACGGCTAGATCAGGGAGAGTCCGAGCGAATGGACGTCCCCCGGCCAAACATGTGGTCTTCGGTGGATCAGCGGAAAAACGGATGGAACGTGGTGCTCGGCAAAGTAGACCACAGCCGTTTTGTCATGCACATCCAGTTGTCCGTTTGAAGGGGTCCATTATCTTGTTGTTTAGTCACCCAGCTTGCAACCAACCCGCCTGGATGCAGCCCACAAAAGGGAAAACGTGAACAGCCACAAAGGCAGACAAAGGCTGGCAGCAGTAAAGCAGTAAAGCTGTTCCTCACAACCACACTACCCCTTCCCCTGCCACGCGCCACGAAACAAACACTCCTGGCTCAGCCTATTTCAAGTCTTCCCCAAGGCCAAGGATGCTGTTGCAGGGTCAAAACGAAACAAGTCGCTTGCCAGGATGTCTCTGGCATGAAGATTGTGGATATCTGTTTTGCCTTGTGACTTGTAGGGACTTGTTCGGCTTTCTCCACGTATTTCTCAAGCTCACCTCTTCTTCATAAAAGGGATAATGGAGCTCCAAATGGGCCTTCGAGGGTCATGGCCTGTGCCCCAGCGACACACAGACACTGAGACACAGAGACAAACAGAGACACGCACAGACACACAAACAACTTCATGTTCAAGGGGTTGAGATAGACCAACCTGCCACATGCCCAGGTTCTGCATCTCAAATTCGCTTGGTCCATAAAAGTGACATCCTGCAAAAAAATACGACCTTCACTCAAGATCACGTGCAGAAAACGCCCAGCTCGTGCAAACCAAGGGGCTTCTTCACTGGAGCGAGCTCGGTCCTGAAGGTTCGGTGTGACCCTAAAGGCCAACATATCCTACCCGAAAGTCAAAAACGTTTGGTGCGGCGTCTGGTGCTCTTGGATTTCTTTCGAGCTCCTCCCGATATCAGTGCCAAAAACAAACCATACTGCACATCTTGACTGAACCTCATAAAGAACATGACAAATAACGTGAAAACATTGTATGGCCAGCCTGGTGGGTACTTTGAGTCATCCCATGTCCTTCCCAATTCAGAGGAAGAATGCAGTCCGTGACTCATGTAAATCTGATCCGTCGGGTGTATGCGGCACGTGCACAGGCATGCATGGGTTGTACATGGTTTGGAGCTGTCCAGGGTACGCCTGCGATGCAACAAGAGTCCTTGAAGGTGGCAAGAAGGAAATATCTCAATGGATCGTGATGTTTCTGGGGTTTGGAGGGAGGGAGGGTGTTGTTGATGTAGTTTCGAAGCTGTTGATTTAAGGTATTTTCGTCTCTCAAGGTGGTCTTGCGCTGGACAGAGTTGAGACGTATCCCAAGAGGCAAACTCGATCCAAAGGTTTAGGATGACTTCGCAGGGATCCATGCCAAACATGGGGCACACTCCTTGTGGTAATTCCAGCAAACCAACAATGGATTGGCAACTAGGCCAAAATAAAACCCATCTAAACCAGCACCCATTGATTTCTATCCATGTTTTTCTCCACTCACACGGATTCCACCCGAGAGGGCCCTTTTTTGTAGATAGTCAGATAGTCTTTGACCCCTCTGTCAGGTCCAGTGAGGCCCTTGGGATTCCTGTCCAATAGTAACTTGCACAAAGGGGAGCACAAATTTTCAAATTGTAGCAGCCAAGTGGGGATTTCAACCACTAAGCCACAATAAGCAACAATGTAAAATGTTTCCCAACAACAACCATGCATAAATCTGGCAACCGAATTTCGATCACAGGACTCACGGCGTCCTTAGGTCGGTTTCTCATCTTCGGGGAGCAGATGGGAGAAAATGTGTTGATTCCATGGAAGGCTCGCTTCCTGAGTAGATGACCCAACAAAAATCCAAAAACTTTCTCTTTTCCACTAAAATAGTCCAAACCCAAGACGTGCCCCAAGTCCGAAGCGGAACTCAGGAAGTGAGAAGGGGGTTTAACGCATCCTTCTACTCAAAACCGGAAAATCCTTGGTGAGTCGGCCACATCTCCCGAAGGTTCAATACCCAGAATACATTTGGAGCTAGGAGTACCAACAGGACGCCAACCAGCAAAAATGGCCCCCCAGCTTCCATGGTTGGAAACAATCATATCACAATAGCATCATAAAACACACATTGTACTATCCTACTATGAAGGTATATTATACCTATACAAATATATACATACATATACATACGCTATGATTTTTTTTAGGGGTCTGTAACGCGCGACGCGGCACGAATCTTGTTACGGAGGTCTGTAACGGAGGTCCTTGTTACGCAGGTCGGTAACGGGAAAAATCCTGACAAGCAGAATCAGGAGCGCATCAATGCAAGCCAAGCTGCGGCAAAAAACAGGGTCGCTCGCTCGCCAGGGCTGGCGTTGCATCTGTAACGAGGTGTGTGACGGCTATGTAACCAGGTCTGTAACGAGGCAAAGCAAAGCGCAGTACGCAAAGGCGCCTCCGCAGCACCAGCTATTCAACGCAAGCCAAGCTGCGGCAAAAAGGGGGGGCGCTGGCCCGGGCTGGGGTTGGGTCTGTAACAAGGTATGTAACGACTATGTAACGAGGTCTGTAACAAGGCAAAGCAAAGCGCAGCACGCAAAGCGCGCCTCCGCAGCTCTATTCAACGCAAGCAAAGCTGCAGCAAAAAGCAGGGTTGCTGGCCCGGGCTGGGGTTGGGTCTGTAACGAGGTATGTGACGGCTATGTAACGAGGTCTGTAACGAGGCAAAGCAAAGCACAGTACGCAAAGCGCCTCCGCAGCTCCAGCTTGATTGCAGCTATTCAACACAAGCCAGGCTGCGGCAAAAAGAGGGCAGTCATGTCACTGGCCCGGTTTGTTCATCTGAGGTGTGGAACGAGGGTGTGTAACGAGGGTGTGCCACGAGGGGTGTGTAACGAGGGGTGTGTAACGAGCCAGCTGGTCTTGTTACAGAGGTCTGTAACGAGGTCTGTAACGAATGTCCGCCGCGGCTCTGTTACAGACCCCTCAAAAAAATTCCCTGCCATATATATATATATGCATACACATGGGTGTGTGCTACAATAGGGCCGCCGAAACGTCGGCTTCCAAACAAAGTGCCTATATATATATCTCATATACATAATGTATATGTATACGGCACTGCCAGTATCCCTTCCCAGCATCCCTTCCCAGCTTCCCACCCCATCCCAGTCTTTTCATTCGTCTTCGCCTCAGCTTCTGTCCTGTGGGACACGGAACTGCCTCTTCCCTCTCGACATGGAAGTGTGCAGGCTCACTTTTTGAAGACTACGTGGGTGTTCGGCCAAGTTAGCAAGTCCTTGGCCACTTGGGGCTTCTCACCCCATAACAAGGTTAAACCCACTCTCATGCAGGGACCACGCGGGTTGTCACCGAACGGTTACCGTTACAACTCACTAGATCAACACTCTTGCAACGGAAATACAACCAAAAAGAAACGGGTTGGAACTTGGACGTTCAACCCTATGTCAAATACTGGATGAGCTACTGTCGATCCTGAAGTTGCCTACTTAGTGGGTTGAACAAGTAGGGCGTTTGACGTGTTTAAGAATCGAGACCAGACCAAAGCATGTTGTTCTTCCCTTCAGGCTCCAACCAATTGGCAGCTGGCCACAAAAAAAGAGAAAGAGGACAGTTGCCAGCTTTTTGCACCTAAGAAAATCTCAACGGCACAAGGTCGGTGGCTTTGCACGAGCTTGAAGTGAAGCCGCTCAAGCAGCCGGCTTTCCATGGACCCATGGCCCCATGGACCTGCGGAGAAAACCCGGCCGCTGGCGCGCCAGGCCCCGAGCCGTGGAAACGGATCCAGAGGTGTACATGAGATGACCCCCGAACACCGCGAGAAACCGCGAGACAACTTGTGGTATGTCAACCGCGCAATGGGAAAAAAAGTTACCCATGGCCCATGGTCGTTTTTGCGAGGTTCTCCAGAGTTGAGAGGTTGGAAGAAGGGTCCCCGAGACTTTTGTCTGGTTTGTCTATTTTAGTAGGGAAACCCGGAACCCTCCCGAAAAAAGGGTACTAAGTACTGGGGGACCAAAAGGGAAGAACTGGCTTCCGCCTCTTCGGCGCTTGCAGTTGACACATGGCCGGTCCTGCGGAAGTCGCCGGTCCCGGGCATCGACAACTGGCGCAAGACGCTCGAAACCAGAAATCGGATTCGAACGGCAAACGTCTTCTCCGTATGGCTGTGGCTCAAAAAACCGGTACCCAAATGGAACCCTGGTAAGTGGAAACATGGACCAAAACCTGCGTAACCCCTCCTGCTTAATTTTGAGCCACACCCATATACTACTGTTATATTCAAAAGCTACCACAAACCAAAGAAGAATCGAACCTGCAGCCATAAAAACAGGGAAGTAAGTACGCGAAAATACGGTACCAAACAGAGAGACAAAGTCTTCTCAGTTGCCCCCGAAATAGCCAGTGTGCGCACCGACCTGATTTTGCAGGGCTATGAAAAAAACCACCGCTGGGGAGGTCCCACTCTCGAAACAAAGGTACCACTGCAAGATTGAAGCGAACCAATTCCTCTAAAGTTGGAGAAGTTGGCATTGGACACTTTCCCGGGCTGGAAAGAAGTAACCCGCAAGCAGGAGGGGTGGGTTCCGCTGGCAAGCACGTGGTATCCACAATTTTGGGACGAGTGTCGTGTTTACAATTTTGATTGTTATCACTATGTTCATTTCTTTGTGTCTTCCTGATGTTTCTCCTTGTGTTTACTATCATTCACGGAGAAATGATGTTAGATGTTCTCTTGTGTTTCACTTTATTTTTGTCTTCCGGTGTTTTCCTGATGTTACTATTATTCACCAACAGAAATCGTGCTCCCGAGCGGTGAACTTCCTTGTCGTCAAGATCTCGCAAGGCTTCAGCCCAGAGAACCCTTATCGCTTGCGGAATGCGAACTCCCATCATACCTTGACACCCCTCTTATACTCATGAGACGTATGTAGGGCAGAATCCCGGCCATACCTCATAGCTGCGCGTCATACCCTTGGTTGACATTGAAAGGGGAGCAACAATTTTCAAATTTTAGCAGCCAAGTGGGGACTTCAACCACTCAACCACAATAAGCAAAAATGTAAAATGTTTCCCAACAACAACCATGTACCGCCCTTGACACCCCTCTTATACTCATGAGACGTATGTAGGGCAGAATCCCGGCCATACCTCATGCGAAAACCGGGGCAAGTTCCCTTCTATCCGGGGAAACATATCCTGCGTACTGCTTAATGTTGAACATGAGGGGGGGTAGCACTGTTTCCCAACCAAACACTGCTGGCATGTAAAGACTTGGGGACCCCCCTTTTGAATTGGCCGTTGAATAGCAAGAATTGATCCCAGCGAAACTAGGTCCTCCAGTCGAGATTTTAGAATAAGAGTACCAACTTGTTTTTTTCTGTAGTCTCTTTTAGTAGGGTCCCGCACCCTCCCCCAAAAAAGAAACGGTAAAAGGGCACAAATCTGGGGGACCTAGGACACGGAAGGACCCCGAAACATCCAGGGAGTGAGTCAACCTGAGCACCCGGCAGGATCTGGCAGTAGCCAGGGATTGATCGGCATGCCCAAGGCAGGCATCGACATATTGGGCATATTGCCTCAGATGCCCAGTGGACTTCCATCAAAAGGGGCATCCGAGTTGTTTTTGCCTGGTCGAGTTTAAACTAGCTCCTCCAGATTTGAGAGGTTGGAATAAGGGTATCCTTTTTTCTGTAGTCTATTTTAGTAGGGGAACCCTCCCCCCAAAAAGAATTGGTAAAAGTGCACTACTGGGGGACCTAGTAAAGGAATCGGAACCTTTCCCCCAACAAAAGATCCGGGATCAAGGGCTCCAGTAGGCAACACATATCGCTCACACCAGCAACTCAGCTTCTTTCTTCCGCTTTATGTCAGGGTTGTGGTTGATCACTCGGGGTTTCTCCAACCACTTCTGTGATACAAGTTGGGAATCCCCTCTTTATATGGGGGGGGTTGGTCGTTGGGTCTTTAGGCCCTTTTTGTATCACAGATTCGTGGGAGGCCCATTTCAACCACAGCCCTGCTTCTGGTTCGCTTTCATTGGGCCCGGTGAATCGCAAATTTTTGGGGTTTCGGGGCCCGGACCACGCGCGGAGTCTCTGGGCGTGTCCCCCGTTTTCCTCGGATCCCTGGCGAAACGTAGCCAACATCCGGGTTCAATGGAAACCCAACCACGAGCTAAGAACCAAAACCTGGCAGGATCCAGCTCATTCCCTGATTGAAGGAAACCCGCCATTGAACTGACTATGCCATTGGAAACCGCCTTTGACACAGGGGAACCATTGATATGGGCGTGTCCTTTTTTGGGAGACTCTCCCCAAAACTTTGGTGTTCCCTTTGATCTCCCTTCAGCACCACAAAAGAGACAAACCTGCCCTTCAACAGGCAGCACCTTCATGGCAGTTCCGTCAAGATGCGAGCCTTCAACTGCGAACCAAGTCAAAGGTCAATGGCAGTTTCAGGTATTGGCTCGGGAGGCTTCCACTTAAGGGGTATATCTTGGTTGACGTTGGAAGGGGAGCAACAACAAAAATGGCAGTGAAGTGGTTGGAGTTCAACAACTAAACCACAAGAAGCAAAATCAAAACTGTCTCCCAACAACAACCATGATATACTGCCTTAGCAGCTAAACAAATGCATGTGACATATAAGCTGCCACATCTCCAAAACCCATACCGCCCTTACCCCGGCCATTTGCTTGAGACGCCTGCCAAAAAAATGGAGAATAATTCCAGTAGTGATAGGTGTCCTTCAAAATCAACAGGGGAAAACAACGCTCTTTTCTCACTCTTTTCATTGTCCGCATGACAGAGCCTGTCTGTGCAGGCGTTGCCAAACGGGAAAGCCCCAACATCCTAGAGCGGAAAACCAATGACATCGTCTGAAGCAAATGGACACACCTGAACATGCCCACTGAGGTCTCAGCCCAGCTCGGAGCCGCGCGCCATCTCTTGCGTGGCAGCCACGCTGGCCATCCTGAGGCTCACTCGTCGAGTCGATGAGTCGCCTTTTGGCTGCGGTCTACGAGCAACCTACCGGTACATCCAGAGTTGGCACGGAGCAATGCGACTCTCTTGACTCCTCAAAGAAAAGAGGTGGATGTCAAAGATGGATGTTTAAACAATGGTCCAAAATTGATTGGCTACATATTTCCATGTTTTTTTCCTACCCAATGACTCGGTTGTTGTCTTCCCTTTGGGCTAAACACAGAGCTGGCCAATCCGAGTCTCCATTCGAAAACCACAAAGGGGACCAAATCCCTTCGGAACCGAAAAAGTACTTGGATGTTCGATTCGCCAAGTTAGGTGGTGATCGCCAAGTTAGTGGGGGTTTTGCAGCCCCTAAAAAGGTGAACCCCACTTCATGGAACTAAGTTGGTTAGAACCTAGGCTAGTTCACGGAGTTCACCTTGCTGGGGAGTGACTCAAGCGGCGATCGCCAACTTGGCGAATCGAACAGCCAAGTAACCTTCAGATGTCCCTTCGGCTAGGTCCTCCAGTAGAAAGGTTAGAGTAAAGGGTACCAACTTTTCTCTATAGCCTATTTTAGGGGAACCCTCCCCCCAAAAAGAAACGGTAAAAGGGCGCCACTCGGGGACCTAGGCTTTGGATTGGTGGCTCGAATTGGGAGTGGAACCCCTGGGTCTTGTAGGGCTCCAAACCACCAGTTCGTGGGACTGGTTGAAACAGCCCATTCTTCGGAACCCACGAAACCGGTCGGTGAGTCCGGAGCACCTTCTGGAACCCGCTGTCTTTTAGTCTAAAACCTGGGGTGCAATAGAATTGGCTATATATGTGAATATATAAATATATACCTATGTATGTGATTTGTTGTTTATGTTAGTGTATATATATATATATGTATCTCTCTATTGTATGTGAACTTAGCTGTATATATATATATACGTGAGTTTATTATTTGTATATGTGAATGTATTACATATGTGAATGTACTATATATGAGTTTATCACACATGTTAATTTATATATGTGCATATCTATACTATACATGCATATACATGTATATATATATACACTAAATACATATATATATATATATGTACAGAGCGCAGCTCAGGCACTCCGCCGCCCTCTAAACCGAGGCCGTGTGGCTGGGAGTACTGCTGCGCCATGGCCTGCAGGTTGGCGGCGTACTGCGCCAGGATCTGACTGCTGGAGCCTCCGAAACACGCCGAACCGCCCTCCGCCGACCGAATCGCCGAAACCGATTTGGATGCCCCGGGAGCGAGCCGCGGGAGCCACCGGCCGAAACCGAACTTGGCGAAAGAGCAAACCTCCTGACTTGTGCTCCCCCTCCCCCAAAAAAAATGGGGCCTTCTCTTCTTTCTCCCTCCCCTCAAAAAATGGCTGCATCGAACAAGAAACAGAGCAAACTTTGCTTTTGGGGCCTTCTTTCCCCCTCTCAATAAATCGCGTCGAACAGACCCTGTGCGCTATCGCAAAGGCCAAAAGGCAAACCTCCCACTGTTCGCCCCTTTTACCTCGTCAGTGAGCTTATTTCTACAAGATCGGATCCGTTCAAAGCGAAACCAGAAGGAAACCATGCGGGGGGGGGGTCCACATCCCTGAATGGCGCATCTTTTTTTGGCCCCTCCCAAAATGGTGGGCTACTGGCTGTGTCCAAGCACCTATTGGTCAAATACATATGTCTTTTAGGGCCTCACTTCCATTTTGGGGAAGTGGAATACTCACTTCCGATCGCGTGGATTCGATTCCCCAAAAAAGTAACCAAACAGTTGATTTACCACTAGAATGGCGTCCCAAACCCAAAAAGTGAAGAAAGCCCATGAACTCAGGAAGTGAGTAAAAAAGGAGGAACCCACATGATGGCCGGTTGTCGTTTTCAAAGACGACTTTGGATGGACATGTTAGAACCAGTTGGAACGGATGAAGCCCTATTACAACTGGGTAAACCTATACCAACTTGTGCAGGATATCGTCCATGCACAGCATGTCTACCAGGTTTCATGGGTTCCCTACAAGTTAGAAGTAGCGCAGTCTGCCAATCCCATGTCACTCTCCTAGGTCGCCTTCACGATGAACAAAGAGTGTGCAAAACGGGAGTCAAGGAGCCCCAGGGGGTTTGATCAATACTCCCGGCCACCAAATCACCACGGGCAACTTGCCGCATTTCGTGGGACACATCCCATGCTTTCCGCGGCTTTCCAACCAATGGTCATCCGATGCAAAGGATGTTTTGATCCACCCCCAAACCGCACAAGGGGTACCCACTCTATGTGTCTCTTCAAGGCTACCCTTCGATTGTTCTCGGGAAACTCTCTCATTTCGAGACAAACCGAAATCGAGCCCTGGTTGATTGGAGGGTTGGGTTAGAGGAAAAAGCTGCCTCGGGAATTTCTGCAACCGATTTCCTTGATGCTCGCAAGGGAAGTAAGGCAGGAGGATCCCTTCGATGTGGTCTGAAACCACATAAGAAACCGAGAAACTGAACTGTGGAAAAGTCAAAGTCTGAACAACAATCGGCTTTGCTCGAATCGGCGGTTTCGTGGTTAAGGAGTGGTTTCCCATGTACTCTCTACAAGAACCAGGAGTTCAAATCCAAAACCAAACCACTTAAGGGCTACCTGAATACAAGAGTCCATGTTGAGGTTCGAAGAAACATCTGCCAAAGGGAAACTACAGGGAGCCCTGGTGACCATGCCACTTAGCATGATAATTCCATTCTCCAAGGCCACGTGGACCCGGAACAAATCTACTCGGATGCCCAGTGGATTTCCATGGGAAAAGAAAGCACATCCTTTTTTGGTTGAGTTTAAAGGAATCGGACCCCTTCCCCAAAAAACAGAGAACAAAGGGGGGCGGAATCTTCTTGGTTGCTTGAGTTCCAAGGAATCGGACAATCTTTCCCAACAAAAAAAATGAGAAAAAAACAAAAGGGGCGGGAGCCACTGGGCACCTGACCCCGACCCCAGCGCCGACGACCCCGACAGCGGAACCGCACCGACTGCGCCTGCCGGAGGCATGGGCGGTGCGGCAAAGGGCATCATGGGCTGATAGGGCCCCGCACCTCGCCGATCGCCGTGCTCGCCGTCCGTTCGTCCCCCCCCCAAATGCCCCAAATGCCCCCAAAACTAGGAGAAGCACCCCCTAAAACTGGCGAATGCCTTAGTGTCAAGCAAAAGGCGAGCCATACAGCCATCAAACAAAGCAGTACAGTATCTTATGGTGATCGCTGACCTTGTTGAAAAATAGATGGCCCTGGCAGATGGAATGAAACCCATCTATACCAGTGGAAATCCATTTCTAACCAAACTATCCCAACAGGACACCTATCAGAGTGATCCTCAAGTCAAGGGCGGCCTTTACAATTGACCGGTCTTTGGCTATGGAAGGTCCCACTTGAATGGACCCATTCCGAATGATCCACCCATCAATTAAGGTCTGTCCCATCAGGGGCTGATGCAAGTTTGGGCCCCACTCCATCTTGAGAGATCCTAACCTTCATTGTCTCAGAGCCTGTACCAGTAACTCTTGCAAGCCTGCATCCGAAGCCTTCAACTACCATTCTAACTTGTCAAATGTTTTCTTTACATCTTAGTCACCTTTGCTCCATTTGAGAGCCCTGGTGAGACTCAACAAAAACCAAAAACTCCGTCCTTGGGGTTCCTGAAGGAAGGCGGATATCGCCTGGATGGGCTGTACCCTGCCCTTTTTAGACACAATCAAAGCCTGGGTGTTAAGTAAGTCTTCCCCCAAAACACGGCAATGAACCAGTGGATTCTTGCGGCTGCAGTTGCTGCAGCTGGCACTTCTTTCACCTGTGTAGACGAAGACCCGGGCTACACCCAAACTAGCTTCGCACGGGGTCCGGGACCCTTTGCGCTGAGTGGCCATTCGGCTCGTTCTTGTCCTGGTAGGCTGGCCAATTGTCCCTGACAGATCGAGCTCGGCGCTCAAGAAAGACGATTGCAGAGCCATGCGTGTGGCAAACGTTGCCACGGTGCCCCAACATACACCCCAAAAGACTCCAGTAAAAAGTTTCCGCCTTAAGGCAAGTTGAGAACAAATAAGACCACAACTTGTTTTCTTGCTCATGTCCCCGAAAACAAGTCAGGGCCTCCTGACTCCTTTGGTTCTACACAAGGAGGCAGCTAGGTCCTCCAGAACAGAGGTTAGAATAAGGCTACCCTTTTTCCTGTAGTCTATTTAGGGGAACCCGCACACTACTGGGGGACCTAGGCAGCGTGGAGAAAGTCGGTCCAGAACTGCCAAGGCGGAAACTTGAAACAAATGTGAGGGATGGTCATCCATTTACTCTCCTTCGTTGGGTCAGTGGTCAGCGATTTCCCCAGAGCGGACTTCCGTCTTTCTTCTTCGCATGTGCGCAATAGAACCAGCACATAGCATTTGCTTCGGCAAATGTGTCCAGTAAAGTGGCATTCTCCCATGGCCCTGAAACTGAAAGCGAAGAAAGCTCCGCCTAACAACCATAGGTGTCCTTTTAGGAAATAGATGGCCCTGGTAGATGATTAAACCACCAGGTAAACCAGGGTCATCTATTTTTCTAGCAAAACAACCAAACATATTGCCTATGCCAACAACCGTTTTGCGAACCAAGAAAAAATATGTTCCGCAATGAACCCGGCTTCCACTCAAAAAAACTCCTTGACTGAGCCTCTCTGGATCTTTGTTCTATGTACGTGTTAAGCGTCGAGTCACCAAATATTGAACCAGAATTAAACAAAATACTTCTGGTTGGCTCGTTCAGCTTGCTTTTGTGACTTGCCGTGCCCTCGAATCTTCCTATATACAACCTTTGGCACCTCAACATCACGAAGGCAAACAAGGGAAAGCGCAAATGGTAGGCCAGAAACTTACAACTCAAGCCTCAGGCAGTGTATATCTAGAAGTTGATGCCTTCTTGTTGATGTGGCCCTTCAGAGAGGAAAACAAAGGACGAAAAAAAGAAGAAGCAAAAACGGGGCTCCCGTTTTTTCATGGCTTCCTTTATCCATGTTGACAACCTACATAGGCGTGTCCGCCCATTGTCTGATGCCATCATTTGGGGGGGATTCATACGCTTCGACCCCAAACTTGACATGGAACCCGAAAAGTCTCTTTGGAAGGAACATGTTGAGTCCATGTATATAATGTTGACCCCGGATTAATAAACCCCTGTTTATTGGTATGGGGGTGTCCGCGGTTTTAGTGGGGGATTTATCACTTTTGGAGAGGAACACCCCCATATTACTAAACAGGTCCGGGGTCAACATTGATCAGGAATCTCTTTTTGGCGGGACCCCCTTAATTTGGGCTTACATGTTCATTGGCCGGTGAGTAGGCATCTCTCCCTTCGTTCCAGTCAACCAGTCAACTGCAGGCGGGCGGCTCTGTCTTTACCGAGCCGAAGGAGGTGGTGTCCTGTACGCCGAGCTTTGTGCGCGGTTCGGGGGTAGCGTGTTTTTAGGTTGGCTTAAAGGGAAACCAAAGCTTGGTTGACGTTGAGTTTGGGGAGCAACAATTTTCGAATTTTAGCAGACAAGTGGATTTGGATTTCAGCCACTAAACCACAAAAAGGAAACATGCAAGATGTGTCCCAACAACAACCATGAAAGGGCTGTTTTCGGGGGGTCCGTGTTTTTAGGTTGGCTTAAAAGGAAACCAACGGACACACCATCTGTTTTGGAGGGTTCCCCTTTTTGACACATGGTTGTCATGATGGTCATGGTCCCCATAGTGCCCTTCAAATGTGAGTCATGGCAAGGCAAGCACCTTTCATCACGAAACACAACTGTGCCTCTTTTCTAGGTTGCTCGGGATTCTGCCCGTGCTTGCACGGGGCCCACCCCTTCTCCCTCGTCCCCAAACCAGACCGAGAGGCCATGTGCAAAGCCCGTCTAACCCTCCATGAAAGTGGAGATTTACAATTCACCCAAGTCCAAGGGGCTCCCAGGTCAACATCCAAGTCCAATGTGCGTTTGGGGAAAAACTCTTTACTGGTAAAATATGACTAGAACCACAACAAATGTGCCACGTGCTCTCTTGCTTGCTCACTTGCCCGTCAGAATTACTCAACGGGAGCCCAAAGACGCAAATTCACCTTCCGAGTGCAACCGTGGGGCCCTTATGCATGGGGCCGAAATAATAAGACTGAGGTTGGAGGCTTTAAAGCCAAACTGAGTCATGATTGGATTGAACATAACGTGTAAGCATTCAGTCCCGTATGTTCTTGCTGAGTGGGACGTCCCCAGCGGTGGTGTTTTTCCTAGCCCTGCAAAATCAGGTCGGTGCGCACACAAAATGTTCTTTCTGGCTATTTCGGGGGCAACTGAGAAGACTTTGTCTCTCTGTTTGGTACCGTATTTTCGCGTACTTGCTTCCCTGTTTTTATGGCTGCGGGTTCGATTCTTCTTTGGTTTGTGGTAGCTTTTTAATATAACAGTAGTATATGGGTGTGGCTCAAAACTAAAGAGCTAGGGTTACGCAGGTTTTGGTCCATGTTTCCACTTACCAGGGTGCCATTTTGGTACCGGTTTTTTGAGCCACAGCCATATTTTGCCATAGGATTTGAGGCTGGGCTGCTGCGCTTCAGCCGTGTCATCTTCTTTTTGTTTTTGTTTTTCTACGGTCGGTGACGGTGCATGCCAATTGTTGCTCCTATGATTCACAGGACAGGCCGGCACAAGGATTTGTGGCATATCATGTCTCCCCTTAGGTGCCCTTTTAGATAAATAGATGGAACAGAACCACACACTGAGGTGCCATGAATTTGTTCACCCAATATGCCCCAGTGGTATCTACACCTGTCCTTTTGACCCCAAAGTTGCTGACGCCAAAAGCGAAAAACCTATCGTTCAAAGACCCGAAAGGTGGAAACAACATTTGGAACTTGCTCTTTTGGCCAGGACCCATTGGCAAGAGGCACGCCCACCAAAATACACTCCTTCCAACAATCATGGAAGTGGGCAGGAGGGTGTTGGACGATGACTCGATCGTCTTAAAAAAGACCCCTTGTCCACTTCCATGATTGGAGTGGTAACTGAAGATGTAGACAGGAGAGCGATGTGACATGCATGAGAGACGAAGATGGTTCTCTCACTCACTTCCATTTGTCCACCTCATGTAATTCCTTCATTTCTATCTTCTCAGCTAGTGAGAGGAAAGGAAGGACGGGTGAGTGGTGGTCATTTCCTTCTGCACATTGCCGTGGTAACCTTCCCTTGGTCCTCCAGTACAGAGGTTGGAATAAGGGTACCTTTTTGGCTCGTGGCGCATCCTCGGTCGGCTGCGCTGGTGAGTGGGGCGTACCGCCCCACCACCGGTAAAAGAGCCCGGTCGGGCTGTGACACGGAGAGCAGGCTCCCCACATGCAGCACCACGCAAGGGCCGAGCCCGCTGCACAACTGCTGAAAGGGCACCGCCCCAGCAGGGGCGGAGCCTGAAGAAGACTCCATGCTGGGCCCCGTGTGAGGGGACCCACCCCCCACACGGGGACCCAGGTCGCCGCCACACGCCACATAGGCACCCACCACATGCCGGAGCACCAAGTGAGGGGGCAGGCCCCCCACTTGGTGCAACCGGGAAGCATCTCTCCAGCGAAGGCCGACCCCACTGCTGAAGAGCCAGCAGGGCCGTGGCATCCACCAGGGAGGACCGCCAGGCCCCCCCCACCGCACCCCTCATAGAGCCAGAAGGCGTACCTCCGGAGGCCGGGAAGGCCGCCAGTAAAGCTGCAACCCCCCACAGAGAAAAAGGGTCCCATGCATAGCCAATGCCACTGCCAAGGCCGCAGAGGCCAAACATCCACCTGCCGGCGAGCACTGCGAGGCACCAAGCCACCCATTACAGCGACGCCAGGGCAGGCCGCTAGGCCAAGGCCCCCAGTGAAAAGGCCCAGTCCTTGGGGACGCGGCCACGGCGCCAAGCCCGAGCAAGGGCCCGGGCAGTGAAGTCAAGCCCTTCCTGCGAGCAGACCAGCCGGGCACCAGCAAAGGCCCCGCGAGGCCATGTGACCCCAGTGAAGCGGCCCAACCTGGGCCTCCAGTCTCGAGGGAAGGCCGCGTGATGCACCGCCGAGCTGCCTGAAAATGCTCCAGCAACTCGCGCACCGTAGCCGCATGCCCCAGGCGAAAAGGCAGCAGGCGCGGAAAACGGCGCCAGGCGACGAGGGCGACCTCCAAACCAGGCTGCATCTGCTCGGGCAGGACCTCCCACTGAGCGTGGGCCAAAAAGCAGCTCCACGCATCCCATGAAGCATCACCACCCCTCCAGTCCCGAGGTCTGGACCGAGGTGGCCGCGTGAAAACCAGCTCCGCAGGGCCATGGCGCAGGGCCGGAAGGGCCGCAGGAGGGGGCACCCCAGGGAGGGGGGAGGGCTGGGCGTCAACCTCAGCAGGGACCGCAACAGCAACACGCGTACGGGGCAAGGCAGCAAGCAACCGCTGGAGCCAAAGGTGCCGCCGATAGGCCGCATAGAACAAGGCGTGCAGCCGAGAACCATCGACCCGAAGAGCGGCGCGGGCAGCATGCTTGGCTGCCACATCAGCGGCATGGTTACAAACCGCATGCATAGCGCCAACCGGGCATGTAAGGGCCTCGACAGCCACATGCCCGCGGATCCAGTGCAAGGAAAGGCTGAACCCGTGAGGGGCACGAGCCGCACGAATCTCCCAGACAGGCTGCCAGATATCAGCCGCCGCGACATGGGTAGGCACCCGGTTGAGAGAACAAAAGGAAGCCCAGGCAGAGACGGCCGACTGAGAGTCGGTATGGACCGTGAGGGGCCCACGGACCAGCTGGGCAGCCCTGCGAATGGCGTAAACCTCCGCCCTGTAGTTGTCGGCAAAGACGCCCGGCACAGGGCCCGAGTCAACAGTGACCCGAGAGGAAGAGACCACCGCATAGCCCGCAGCGGCAAAGAAGGGATGCTGGGGAAGGAACACACTCCCATCCGTCCAGAGATGGACCGAGGCGCCCACAGGGAACACCGGACCAGGACAAACGGCAGGCCACTCGACCAGGGCACAACACGCAGCGACGAGGTCCGGTGGGATCTCCGGGAGCGCATGAGAGTAGAATGCAGGGCCCTGAAACTCCCGCTGACGAGGGGGAGGGCCAACCTCAGCCGGCAGGGCAGGGCACTCCACCAAGTGGCCAATGGTCTCAACGTGAGCCTCACAGTACCGGCACAGAGGGCTAGCGGCAAGGCCAGAAGAGAACAGCCGATTGGCGGTAACGGCAGAACCAACAACCACCGCAAAAACAACGGCCGGATCGGAAGGAAAGGCACGGGCAAAAGCAGTCCAGCTTGGGGCAGCAGGGACTGCCCAGGGAGCCCGGGCAAAGGACACATCAAGGAGGCCAGAGGGACCCACACAAATGTCACCGCGCTTGGCCCCACAGGCACGCTGGTAGGCATGCTGGGCAATGGACCACTGAAGAAGCCTGCGCAGGGAACGGACGGACACCGAGAAGAGAGAGATCCAAGGCCCGGAATGGAACGCCACACTGGCCGGTGCCTGGAAGCGAAGGCCACAGGAGGTAACCGACGCAACAAAGCTGGCAACCAGAGTAGAGGGCAGCACCCGCGGATTGGTGAAGGCAATCCGCCACTTGATGGCAAACACTTCAGACCGCTGCAAGTGCGAGACCACGTTGAGCACCGCCCGGTAGGCCAGGGCGTACTCGGGGTGGACGAGGTGCCCCCTGTGCACGACAGCAAGGAGCAGCTCGCGCGACCTCCAGGAGGGACGGCCATCCCACAGAACCGTGGCCACCTCAGTAGCAAGCGCAGCAAGCTGCTGCTTAGGGATAGTGTTGAGCTCAGCGGCATAAGTGAGCATGGGCATGGCTTTGCGGGCCACAAACGTAGCCTTAGCGGAGGGACCAAGAGGAAGGGCCCGAATGGCCCGCAAGGCTCTCCTGAAGCGAGCAATGGCAGGAGCACGGGAATTCCTGGTGCCCCTGAGGTCAAGGTTAATGCATACCCCAAGAGGCCGGAGCGCCCAGAGGCGAGGGGCATCGGGAAGGGCGTCCTGGAGCTCACCAGCAAACTGCTGGCCAGCAAGCGCATCAAAGAGCGAGGTGGCGCGGACCGCCTGAACAAGGGTGTCGATAGCCTGAGGGGCACTGACCGTCAAGTACCCATCATCGATGTAGACACGCGGATCAACGCCAGGGAAGTGACGAATCAGCAGGATCCAAGCGGACATGAGCACATTGACCGCGAGGACCGACATGGAGTCACCCTGGGCCAGGCCATTGCTGTTGGCCAGCGAGTGAGGGTGGACGGCCCCCCGCCAAGAGAGGAAGCGCTGAAAGGACCGATAGTTGCTGTGCCAAGCACGAGTAACGCCCTCAGGAAAACCAAGAGCAACAAGGATCGCAGCAATCTGACCGGGGAGCAACCGGTCGAAGCATTTGGACCTGTCGACCTGGATACCCGCAAAGACCTCGCCAGTCGCCTTGGCCTCATGCAGGTCCAGTGCAAGGTGATGCGTGATGTCATCAACTCTGCGGCGGGCAACGCCACCCACCACCTCAGGGGGCAGGACCAGACCCTGCCAGGCAGACGAGGCCCGAAAACGCGCCGACGACCAAGCAAGATACGAGATGGGAAGCACCGCAATCAATCGCTTGGCCAGCGGAGCCGGCCCCGCGCCTTTGTCGAGCACTGCAAGCCGAGCTGTACCGAAAATGGTCGGCATAGACCAGGTCCCGGCCTCCACCTGGCCAAAAAGGTGCGCAAGGACCCGAAAGACAGGCAAGGGTAGGGCACGCAACTCCGCCGCAGTCCACCCATCGAGGCCAGCCGAGGAATCGGGTGAGCGACGGGCGACCGAGGCCTGCAGCTCTTCCGCAGTGACAGGAGCCAAGGCAAGGGGAACAGCACGTTGCTCCAACAAATGCTGAATGGGCCGCATGAGAGGGTCGATGGGAACGCCAGCTTGGTGCACATCAAAGACCTGATTCCACTGTTGAGCAGCATGCTCAAGGGCCACCGCAGGGTGAAAGGCCGGGAGCCCATCAGGGCCCGCGAGGTGGTTGGACCCAGCAGGGGTGGTAGCACGCTGGAGGTGCCGGAAGACCTCCCGGCCACTGTGCAGGGCCGAGTGCCTGAGGCGCTCACGCCAGCGCTTCAGGGAAGCAAGGCGCCTGAGTTTGACCGCAGCTTGCAGGGCCTCATCAGCACGCTCGCAGAGATGGGCGGTACCCTCAGGAGTGAGGTCCGCCTCAGTAAAAGGGAAGCGGAGATCACGGGCCAACCTCCGGAACCGGCGGACAGTACAAAGCGTGGTGGATGCATCCGCAGGAGCGGCCACCGGGAGCCGAACCAAACGAAAGAAAAGCTCCCGAGCGAGGGAGAGGAGGCGGGTGTGCAAGACCACGGGATGCGAACCGGGAAGAACGCGACCAGGGGGCCGCATAGGGCGGATGGGAGGGAGGGAACCACGCGAACGGACTCCCCTCCCCCAGCGAGCACCCATGGCAAGCAGAGTGGCAAGGGCAAACTCCGAGAACAAAGCCCAAGCCTCCTCCCCAGACGACAGGGAGGAAAGGGCAGGCCGGAACCTGTCCGTCCACTGAGCCTCCGCATACACCTCGGAGGCCTCAGGAGAGCCCAGGTGCTCAAGGTCCAAGGGGGCAAAGGACGCAAAAGCGGTGGCGCGAGGAACCTCACCTTGGGCCACGAAGTGAAGAGTGACCGGGGCATGCTGGTACCCACAAAGGGGGGTGACCTCGACCTGATGCAGAAGCTCAGAGGCAAGCACATTGAGCAGCACCGTATCGATGGACGTAGTAGGGGAAGCTTCATCCCAGGTCTTGTCGCGGCGGAAGGTGGGCGCGCGCCCCTCCTCGGGGGAGGTGGGCTCAGAGGGGTCCAGCCAGACCCCGGTGGCCAAGGCATCCCCAACAGCAGGGTAAGAGGAGGGGCAAGCTTGGAAATCACCTGCAAACAGGACAGGATAATCAAAGAGAAAGGGGGCAGCAAAGTCAAAGGCGTCAGAGAGCAGCTCCTGGTTGCGCTGGAAGATGGCCTCATCAGAAGAGGCCCCTGAGATGCCATAGAAATTGATAACCAAGAACCTCAGCCGGCCGTAGGTGGCCCAAACGACATGGGAACGGCCAGAGGCCAGCAGAGGCTCAAGACGGCCAGTGACATCCTGCTGCGGAGCGAAATCACAGACCAGGCAATCATGGGAGATGGCAGCCAATCCCCCCCACTCAACCCGACGGACACCGTTCACGTCAGGTGTGATAGGGAGCAGCGGGCCAGGAACCAGAGACCGGCCGACCTCAGACGCATGGAAGGAAGCAGTGCGAACATTCTCAACAGACAAACGGGCCTCCTGCAGGAGCAAGAGCGACGCGGGAGCCTCAAACAAATCAGCATGGGCAACGAGGGAGCCCACATTGTGAGACCGCACCACAAAAGGGCCTTCACCAGGGAAGCCCAGAGTGGAGTCAAAATCGCGGTACAGCCAACAACCGACAGAGCAGGAAGCCGAGCGGACAAACAGACAAAGAGGCGCCCACACAAACCAACGGAAGTGGCCAGTACCAAACCCGGGGCAGGCCGCCCCATAACCCGAAAAGAGACTGAGGGGCCCAGGGGGCCCCTCCTGTCAGGCACCAAGCCTGGCGGCTTTGAAGGCCGGGGCAGCCTCGGGAGAGGCGGCCCTGGCACCCTTGGCGACAGCCCCAAGGATGCGGGTGAGCTGCGCCGAGACCTGAGCAAACTGGCTGTCCACCTTCTCGGCGAGCACATCCTGCTTGGCTTCAAGTCCACCAACCCGGGCTTCCAACGCATCCACCCGAGACTGAGCAACCGCAGGGGCACCACGGTGAGGAGCCGAGGGAAGGCCAGCAGGGGCCTGGGGGGCGGGAAGACCAGGGCGGACCCGGGGCTGCAACGGGCGTTGCTTGCCGGCAGTATTCCTCAGGGCGGGCTCAGGAGTGAGGAGCACCTCACAGGGGTGGCCAGCAGACAAGAGGGTGAAATCCCTCACGGGGGGGTCCTGGGAAAAGGCAAGGACCCACACCAGCATGAGGATGCCCGATCGGCGGAACGACCGGAGAGGGATGCACGCAAAGCCAGTGGCCTTGAGGACAGCGTCAACGATGGCCTCAGGCGTAGCACCAAAAGGGAGCCCCTCGGCCAGGAAATTGACCCGGGACACCAAAGCCCGGTTGACATCGACGAAGCGAGGATCATCCTGCAGCAGCGCACGCCTGGCAGCGGCGACACAGCGATCCCACGCTTAAGAGGGGCGAGACCGCAAAACCCATCCAGAGGCCGGGTGAGGGCCAGGGCCGCCCGAATTCCATCACCCGAGAGAGCCCAGAAGCGATGGACCACCGAGTGGTCAGGCTCAGTGCCGCGGGCCAAAAAGTCCCGGACAAAGAACTGGCCAGTGCCTGACAAACGGAGCAACGCAGGGCGGTGCCGGCGCGACACCTTGACAGTGAACTGGATGACCCTCCCGAGACAATGGGGAGTCTGCTGCAAGACCCTCAAGGCATAACAGGACTGCACGGGATGGGAAGGCTGAGTAAGGTCGAGGGACGCACACAGCTCAGTGAGGGACTGAGAGAGAAGCGCCGGGAAGTCAAAAAGAAGGCCCTCAAAGCACTCCACAACCAGCTCCACAAAATCAGCAGTCTCGATGATGATGGCATCGCTCACCTCCGGGCGGTACACAATGCCTGGGACAAGATGCACCAGCAACACCTGTCGCTTGTAGGTAACAGCAGCAACAGGGTCAAAGACCATGATCTGGAGAGGTCCATCCACATCAACGTGCGAAGGAAGGGCGACTAGCGACGCCTTGGATTGACCCGGCACCACAAGCGCGGAAGGACCCGGAGGGGACGTGGCCATCAGCTCCCCAAGAGCATTGACAGGGCAGAAGGCCAAGCCAGCAACCAGCGGGCCAAGCTGCCCCCTTGGAACAAGCACTGGGACAACCTCTGAATCCGCAAGCCGGAAGGCATGGTCAGTGGGCAGCGTGAGGTGTTCCCACTTGGCGTGGGCCTTGGGCCCCTCGGAACCCGAGGCCCGTTGAGCGAGCCCAGGGGGTGGCGCCCATGGGTCATGGATGAACAAGGGATCCTCAGGGACCATCTCCTCATCATCGGAAACCGACGGAAGCGCCCCATCCCGTGAACCGGCACCCCCACCAGGAAGGGGGAACACCCGCAGCGTGATGTGGGCATCAGCCCACGCACCAGCAAGAGCAGCATCAGGGACCGCTCTCCCTTGCACAAAAGGGCGAACATGCATCAGAAGGCGATCAGGCAAAGGGAGGGACCAGATAACCTGCCTTAGCGTAACAAGCTGAGGGACACTGCGCGAATGCTCCCTACGCATAGGGTCATGGAAGTGCAAAGTGACCTCAGGAGGCTCAAGAGCAACAGGGTCAGGCTGCGGCAGAAGGTCCTCAGGTTCACGTGCTGGCACAACCGCCAGGATATGGCCGGCCAGGTCACCCGCAGGGTCACGGGGCATCCACACCCTGGCAAAGGAGGATACCGCAAGAGCACCAAGCACAACAGGCGGGAGCCGGGCAGCAAGCAGGAGCAAGGAGACCGCAGCCCCAACAGGGAAGATGACCTCAACCCTGTAACCGCCTGGCGAAAAGAGGGCTGCCCGAGCAGCCCCCAGGCGGCATCCCCGACGACAGTGGGAGGACCCTCGGTGCTGGCCCTCTGAGGGACCTGCGGATTGAAGGCGAAGTCAATGAGGGGCCCAAGGGGCCCCAAGTAGTACCAGCCTCGCACTAGCGCAGCCTGAATGTCCGGGCCTCGAAGGCGCCTGTGCCACACCTGCAAAACCACAGGTTCCGGAGGCTCACGAATAATACCAACGGCGTGCAGAAAGATGGCCCAAGGAATGGCCGCCTGAGGCACAGAGATCGAGTTGCCCAACCCATGGAAGATCTCCGCGAGCGGCGGAACCAAAACAATCGGCCGGGTGGCCCCCAGCCAAAGGGCCCACTGGGCTGGGGAGAAGAACGCAAACCTACCCTCAAGGGGCTGCAGCTGAGCGAAAAGGCCTCTGTCCGAGAGTGAGCTGACAGAAAGCACATGCTGCTGGGTGTACCGGGCACACAACGTACGCAAGGGCTGATCAACAGCAGGGACCCGCTGCTGGAGGACCTCAGCAGGGGCAAGCCGGGGCGCACCGGGAGCCTGAGGGAAGAACTCAGGATTGGAGTAGTGCTGGAGAGTGGCCTCATCCAGCAACCTGGCATGGTTGATCTCAGGGGCCTCCGCAACCTGAAAGGAGGGATGAGTCCACGGAGCAGGGTGAGGGTCCCTGAAAGCAAGGGAAGACGGCAGAGCAGCGACCTCCACGTCATGCCTCAAGAGGACAGCCAACCAACGACGCCTAGAGCAGGGGCCAAAGACCGCATGGTCATGCACCATTGAATGATGCAGCCTGTGCCCAGCCCACTGAATAGTGGCCAAAACAACGGGGAAGTGGGGGTGAGCAGGCAGCCCATCCACGCACTCCAAGAGAAGTCCCAAGGGGGCTGCAGCACGGGCCCAGGCAAGCGCAGCGATGAACGTAAGGCCATTGGGGTCGGCCAGGCCATCTTGATCCCCCGCCCGAGACCACGGTGGGCAAGGAGGCGAGGCAGTAGCCACATGCGACCCAACCCAAGGAGCGACATGGAAAAGGCCCACATCAGACACATCCGCAAGGACCGCAATCTGAGCTGGGGTGGGCTGCCAACTGGCCAACTGCGAAGGGAGCACACTGTGCACATCCAGAGTGGCAACCTGAGCAGCTATGGCCATAGCAGAGTGGTCCACAAGCACCTCGTGGGCAATGTCCACCCCGGCCTCAGAGCGGATGATCTCCAAGCCCTGCCCCCAGCCTTGAAAGGCGCCAGCAAACAGGTGAGTGACCGCCAAAGGCTCCTCAAACGGTGGCTGGGGATACACCCACAGAGGGGTATGCAACACCACACGGGCCTCCCTGGGCATAGTTCCAGGCTCAAGCCACACATCCCTGGCCCTGAAGTGAGCGAGGGGCCGATTGAGGAGGGACTGAAACTCCTGCGGCGCATGGAGCATGAACTCAAAGCACATGCGGCACTCACGAGGTGTCGCATGAAGGTCAGGCGGGAGCCCCGTTGAGAACAAAGCACAACGCCACAGAGAAGGGGCAGCCATGGCCTCAACCCGAAAGTGCAGATTGACAGCACCCCGCCACGCCAGGGGATCGGTGTCCTGGAAAAAAGGACACTCAGAGAGAAGGGCATCCAGGGCACCAAGGGCCTCAGAAGGCAAAGCCCCCAGAACCCTCAAGACCGAGGGGTCACGCGACAGCATGGCGAACAAGAAAGCCACAGAGAAGGCAACCAACGCCAAGCAACGCAAGACCAACGGACCACAGCCAAGGGGG
>CAUJNA010001125.1:1032387-1161149 GCA_963377175.1 Effrenium voratum
ATAGGTAGATAGATAAACAGATAGATCGATGGTAGATATAGATAGAAAGAGAAAGAGAGAGAGAGAGAGAGAGAGTGGAGAGGACAGACAAATATAAGCATGAGAAAGAGGAAGAGAACAAGAACCAGGAGAAAGAGAAAGAAGAAAACACGCAGGAAGAGAAAGATACAAACAGAACGACAACACAACGGCATGAAAAAGGGAAGAAGGAGACAAAGATAAAGATAAAGATAAATAATTCTTATTTTTTGAAAACTTCTGCCCTCTGGCTTTGCCGGCTCTACTGGCAGCCAACTTTCCGATTTTACACAAATGTTGACGGGAAACCATATTGAAATTGGTAGGGCTGTTTGTTTCCTAAGTGGTCACCCATGCACCTGATGAACCAATTTGGAAAGCTGATTCTTCTTGAGCTTGCCTTGGGGTGTCAAATAGCTAACCACTAGTTGATTCGATGCGCAGCTGAAACACAGATCTCACCTGCCCAAGGCACCTGGAATAAAAGGTCAACCTCCGAGTTGACTAACAACCGGGCGACATTCGGAGCCGCAAGGTGAGAAGGATAGAATAGGGTACCTCGTCTTTGATTTACAGGGAATCCCAAGGCAACAAACCATTCCGTCTTTGGGGTTGATGTACAAGGAATCCCAAGGCAACAAACCATTTTGTTGGAGGTTCACCTAAACCATTCCGGAGGTTCACCTATGCTAACAACCCCGAATCAGCTTTTGTTCTGTTCTTTGCTTCCGAACTCACGCGCTGATTTGTGTTTCGGCCACCAACCCAAACCCTTCCAAACATAAACATGACGAACAAAAAAGAGCGCCACTCCCGCACGACTCGAACCGTTTACGTGACTGGCCATAAGTCGGCTGACCATCAACAGCCCCTGGGCGGTTCGGAAGCATCTAAAATTAATCGTTTCCCTGCAGTTGACCCCGTGTATTAATATGGGGGTGTCCCTGGGATCAGTGGGGATTTAGCACTTTTGGAGGGGAACAGCCCCCATATTACTACACGGGGGTTTGGGCTCAAAAGCGGGCAGCAGTCCCTTTTCGCACCCCCGGGGTTGCAGGGCCTGTCGGGCTGGGCTCTTCAGTCCTCGGTGGAACCACGGAATGCTCCCCACAAAAAGCGCGCAACAGCCAAACCCCGCTGGCATGCCACGGACAAAACGAGAAAACACAAACACGATCTATCGCTAGGTCCTCCAGAATTGGGAGCCTAGAAAGGGTACCAACTTTGTCTGTTTTGTGTATTTTAGTAGGGGAACCCTCCCAACCAAAAAGGGTAAGAAAGGGCACTGCTGGCGGACCTAGTATCGCCATGGCATGGCAAAAAAGGCCATGTGAAAACTTGAACCTGATCTAACCACCCGCCAAAGATAGCTCCAGGTTTGGTGAAATTTAATCTTACCCAAGGCGCTGTATGTTTTGGACTGATTTTCTTTGGGGAGGGGGGTCCCACACAGGGAGCAAGCGAAAACATGTTCATGGCGCCCACTGCTTCTAGGTTTGCTGGAGCACTGCTCCATTCCTGTTGGTGGGCCCAAAGGCTACCTTGGTGCCAAAGAACTTGACGCATTCTTATCTCCTCTGTAGACCTCTACAAGTGTATCGTGTGGATAACATGAATGGTATGCAGTATATGTTAACGAGTCTTGCCAACATGCTTGCCAACATGCTTGCCAATATGCTTGCCAATATGCTTGCCAATATGGCCTGTTCAAAGCATTTCTGTGGTACATCGATTACGAGGAGTAGAGTATTCACATGCTGGTTACGGCTGACTCCATGAGATGCGTTTTGCGTGGGTGTCTTGGGTGTTGGGTGTGTGGGTGTGTGGGTCCCCAAAGCCGTCGGAATTTTGCTTCGTCCGATGCCTAGAGCCACCAGCAGTCGCAATAGAAAGAGCCACAAGAAAGCGAGCGAGGCAAGATCGCCAGACCAAGAGCCTGGCAAATAGGTCCAACAGAAAAGAATATGCCCATTTGACGAAACAACGAGATAAATCCTCTCAAACGCTCATTTGCAAATTCAGTTCAACCCTAGGCAGGTTATGCGGTTGGCTTGGGAATGTGTTGGCGGACATCTGTGTCCAACGACTCGGACATGATGGGAGCTTGGGCTCTTCTTTTAGCGTGACATCCTCAAAATTACCCTCCCGCTGCTGGTTTAACCAAACAACGAGTGGGTTTGAGAGCACCTCAAGATGTTCACTTTGGACCCAGTGTTTGTGTGCTCATTTTGCATAAAAGAGTAGAGAGCCCTGAGCAATTATTAATTAGTTTAAAGTCCAAGTATCCTGCCCGGGCAACCTGATTTCCCCTGAAGAAATTTGCAAATGCCCCAACATGATGGGGTAAATTCTATTTTTCAATAACCCCGCCCCAGACCCTCAGACCACCGTCAGACCCTCAGACCCCCAGACCCTCAGACCCTCACACCCCCAGCCTCAGACCCCTCAGACCCCCAGACCCTCACACTCCCAGACCCTCAGACACCCTCAGACCCTCAGACCCTTCAGACCCCCAGACCCTCACACCCCCAGACCCTCAGACCCTCACACCCCCAGACCCTCACACCCCCAGACCCTCAGACCCTCAGACCCCTCAGACCCCCAGACCCTCACACCCCCAGACCCTCAGACCCTCACACCCCCAGACCCTCACACCCCCAGACCCTCAGACCCTCAGACCCTCACACCCCCAGACCCTCACACCCCCAGACCCTCAGACCCTCAGACCCCTCAGACCCCCAGACCCTCACACCCCCAGACCCTCAGACCCTCAGACCCTCAGACCCCTCACCCCCAGACCCTCAGACCCTCAGACCCTCAGACCCTCACACCCGTAGACCCTCACACCCCCAGACCCTCAGACCCTCAGACCCCTCAGACCCCCAGACCCTCAGACCCCTCAGACCCCCAGACCCTCACACCCCCCAGACCCTCAGACCCTCAGACCCCTCAGACCACCGTCAGACCCTAGGTAGTTTGAGGGTCCGGGTGCATTGCATCCCCTCAGCGCTTTTTCCCAGGCCATCGCCTCCCGTTTCGAGGCCATCGCTTCCCGAGGCCCGAGGCCCCGCGCCCAGGCGGCACGAAGGGCATGGGGTTTCCGGGGGCCCCGTAGGGCCACTCCTGCCACTCCTAGGTGCGAGCTGGGCCCCAGAGCCAGCGAGATGGACATTTCGTCCATCCACAGTCCACCAGGTTTCGTGGGTTCGATCCCAGTTCACGTTCCGAGGTTGACTCCAGTGAACACGACCAACTGCTTCAAAACAAAATGAGTTCGTCCATCCACATGAAAGGAACCAGGTCCTCCAGACTTGAGAGGTTAGAATAAGGGTACTTTCTTGTTTTTTGTCTATGTTAGTGGCGGAACTGAACCCTCCTCCCAAAAGGGTAAAAGGGCACTGGGGGACTTAGCAGAGGCGAGTCTATATAAACAATGGCTCAAAATGGGTTTTCTTGATATGTCATTTTGTTTCCCCCAAGCCTCGAGATTGCAGACACGAACTTCATTTGTTCGACCTGCTTTGAACAGGATTGCCTTTGAACAGCCCAGAATATGTATAGCCAGTCCCCTTGCTTTCACGCCTTCTGCTTGGACTTGAAAAACAAACAAAGCTGGATCGTGGAGGCCGCATCCAAAAGTTGCTCGGTCGCTTCGTTTCACCCGAATTGATCTTCAGCCCACTTACCCGTGTTGCTCTGAAACCAGAGAAAGCCTCAAAAGGTCTTCCAGGACCCCCCCAAGGCTAGGGGAGGTGCATGGTTGCCATTGACCTGGAAGGATAGGTCTGAGTTCCCTTGTAAAGCTTGATTGCTCCCCAAGTGGCTTGAAAAACCAAGTCTTCGCTGGTCCCTTTTGTTTGCAAGGCTCCATTGGCGTTTTCCAATGCCCAGGCCGAGAAATTCGGGCATGTCCCGAAGTGGCCAAGGGTTGCTCAGCGTCGAAAAACCCTTCGCTTCAGGACTTCAGGCTTCCCAAAGGTTTCCATTCGGCTTCCTGTGGGCCCCTACAAAAAGCAGAAGGGAGAAGACTCAAAGTTTCCAAAACCTGGGGGTCACGGTTTGCTTTGTTTGGCCCCCAAAGCTCAACACAAGAAAACACAAGAAACCAAAAACCTGCTGGGCCCCCATTTCATGGGTTAGAAAACACACAAAATGGTTTTCCACCGCATTTCTGTCGGGACTTCCTAGGAACCCACCCGCAAAAAAAAGCGCCGCTTGGAGGGAACGGACGGGGAGCTGGGGGGTGGGTTGGAAGCGTCTCTTCTCACCAAGGCGCAAAGTGAGTAGTCGTTGAGCCCCAAGAAGTCACGCCCTCGCAGGACGCAAATCCACATGTCGCTTGCGGTTCTTCCTCACCGAAAACCGTTTGATTCATTGGTTGAATTGATCATTTGTCTGATTTGACTGAGTG
Source organism: Effrenium voratum (assembly GCA_963377175.1). NCBI lineage: Eukaryota > Dinophyceae > Suessiales > Symbiodiniaceae > Effrenium > Effrenium voratum. The sequence continues at coordinate 1,036,817 of CAUJNA010001125.1, forward strand.
ACTGATTCGCTGACTGGCTGGCTGGCTGGCTGGCTGGCTGGTTGGTTGGTTAGTTGGTTGGTTGGTTGGTTGCTTCCTTGATTGCTTGCTTGATGGCTTCATTGATTGGTTTCTTGCTTGCTTGCTTGCTTGGTTGCGTGGTTGGCTGCTTGCTTGGTTGCTTGGCTTGTTGCTTGGTTGGTTTCTTGGCTGGTTGCTTGGTTGGCTGCTTGCTTGGTTGCTTGGTTGGTTGGTTTCTTGGTTGGTTGCTTGGTTGGTTGCTTGGTTGGTTGCTTGATTGTTTGGTTGGTTGGTTAAGCGAGCGAGCGAGTTAGCCTGCTTACTTGCTGGATTGTTTTGAATGACTGACTGACTGACTGATGGCTTGATGGCTTGATGGCTTGATGGATGGATGGATGGATGGATGGATTGTGAATGGATGGATGGATGGATGGACGGACGGATGGATGGACGGACGGATGGATTGAATGATTGATTGCGTGATTGTCATGTGGATGGGCAAAACCCAGTTTGCAGCAGTCGGTTGGTGGTTATTTTTTCATCCCGACTTGTGCAGGATTTTGTCCATCCACAGTATGTTTCTCAAAAAGGGGGGGTCCGTTTTGGTTTCCCTTATTTTCAACTAAAAGGGGGTTGATGATGAAACAAAAGCCGTAGCCTTTCAACTTTGTCTGTTTGCTATCTCTCTTGCTCTCCCTGTCTCTCCGGCGGCAACTTACTAGGAACCCTGACGCTAGTTGTCTAAATCCCCTATTAAGGGGGTGATGAACACATGTCCATGGGTATGACGCTTAATAAGTCACCCTGTCTGCATGAATACTCTGAAAAACGTCACCAAGCTTTGCGGGTGTTCCATGACAACATCCATTTGCTTTTGCGCCCTGGAAAAAATGAGAACATCTTTCCAGTAGTGAGATCGGTTCCCTTTAAGATAAGGGCAAAAAACATATCTTAAAACATATTATCTTAAATGCAAACAGAAGACACGGTGTCATCGGCAAAAGCAGAACAACATAAATAAAAACATATTATTTTAAATGCGAACGGAAGCAACCAACGTATCATCAAACTCCTAGCATGTCCTGACAGGACCAGCTCCTTAGCTTCCTCAGCATACCCCCCAGCTCCGTGGCTCTCCTCCGCTCCGCCCCGCTCCAACTAGCTGGTTGGTTCATGCTCGTTGAACACCATGCAAAAAGCTGAAAGGCCCATGACCATCCCTAAGCCCAAGTAAGAGGTTGTGACCATGGCAAATAAGGATGAATACATCCCTGCCAAGCCCAAGTAAGAGGTTGTGACCATGGCAAATGATGAATATCCGACAAGACAGTGGATATTCCCTGCCCAAGTAAGAGGTTGCGACCATGGCAAATGATCAGAATACCCGCAAAAAGGTGGATCAAAACACACAATCCCGCATGCAAACCACCTACCAACTGGTGCGGAAGTTGGCCCATCCACAGAAGCTCTTCACCCGCAATTCCAGATAGGGGATCACCCATAAACCGACACCGCACCCCGGCAACCCAGGTAAACGATAATGTCTGTTGCTCAGATCGCCGAGTTTATGCATTCAAAGACATATTCCCCACTAATGTCCATGGGCTCCCCGACTCTGTTGAGGAGTCCGTGCGCTTTTTTTAAGGGGCGCCCTGGCGGTGTCCCGATGTCCCGTTGGTGTCCCGCTGCTGTTCGGGTTGTGTCCCGGCTGGCGTGTCCTGGTGGTGTTCCAGTCGTGTTTTGGTGATTTCCCCTGTTTTGTGTTTTGGTGGTGTCAAGGTGTTTTGATGATGTCCAGGTGAGTCATAATCAAAACCCGGTAATAAAATGGTCTACCCAGAACCTTGCAAAGAATTAAGAAGGCGGATATCCGCAGCTATTTATGGTTGGGATTGTCCCTTACCCCTTAAAACTCCAAGCCCTGGGGAAGTTAATCTTTTACAGACATATAGCCCATGTTACCCAAAAAGTTGAAAAGTTGTGTTTTTAAGAGGTAAGTAAAGGAAACACACGGTTTAAAGCTCCCCCTGTCGACTTACAAAAAACAAAAACACTTCACGGCAAGGTTTTTGCCCGCCCCGCCCATTTAGTGGACACTTCCAAGGGAGATGTTTGAAGGGTCGGGGTGTTGAAGCAGACCAACCCCTCACGCCTGCTGGTGGTGGCTGTAGCTGGACATGCCCCCGAAGCTGCCGGTGGGAGGCGGACCTGAGAAAGTCCGAAGCCGCGAGGGGACCCTTGAGGTGTGTCCCTTTTTGGTTTGTTTTAGAAACCAAAAATTGGAACACCACCATTTTGGAAGAGTTGGTACTCCCTTCTAGGTGGGTTGTTTTTGAGAGGAAAAAAGGAGTACCTCGAAAACACCGAAACAACGCCAAAACAAAACCTAACAAATTGGAAGCTCTTTTAGAAACAAAACCTAGAAATTGTTTTCCAACCAACACCTGCCTTTTTGTTTGAGAGGACAACCCACAAAAACCTGTTGTAGGTTCACAAAAAATTGGAACCCCGTTTTGGCACCCCCAGAGCTGGGCAGAGAGTCGCTCCGAGACCCATAGCCGGGGAAACCGCCTTCGGTCGGCGTCGACAAAGGCAGGTAAGGTAGTAATAACCGACGAAAGCCCCCAAAACCTAGAAAAAAACAGATTTAATAACAGACTAAAAAAATAAAAAAATAAAATCCAACAGCAAAGGCCTCATGCTGAAATCTAAGAAACCTCGATAAAAAGGAGATCTCCCCCGCCTTCGGGCGGCTGTGATCGAGGAGATCTGTTTCCAACCCCTCACCCGCCTCACGCAGAAATCAGAAACTTCAAAACTACTTGAACCCTTTGTCTAGACATACTCAAAAACTTCCATAAGGGAGATTTGGGTCATTAGGCCAAGCAATACATGTCTCTGGCCTCTCGGCAAGGACGGGGTTGAAAGACAACCAGAAGTGATCATTCATGTCTTCCTGGAACTGCTTGCCCATCCAACATTACTTGCGTGTTCGATGTTCAGCCAAGTTGGTAAGTTGTTTGTATCCTGGGTTGTAACCCACTTATAAGGCTGTGGCTCCAAATTAAGCAACGGGGAGTTATGCAGGTTTTAATCTTGGCTTCCATATACCAAGATGCCATTTTGAGTACTATTTTTTGAGCCACAGCCAAGTAAGCCCCCTGTTCAGTGGGATTAACCTTGTTCGTTGGGAGTTCTAACCCAAGTGGCTAACCACTCAACCCGACCGAACATCCAAGTTAGGCCTCGTTCCCTGGTCTTTCGTGCGCACGAAGGCTCGCCGAGCTCCCGGCCCTCGTCACGCTCCCGGGCATCGTAGTCGGACCTCGGGACGCAAAGGTTGGATCAGAGCTGCAAACAGCAAACAAAAGAGGTCTGTACTTTTGAGTTACTACCAAACTGGTCCAAACCCCCCAAAAGTGACTAAAGCGTAGGAACTCCCGGAATGAGTGTTTCGGTAAGTGGAAGCTTCCAAGGAAACCACACATCTTTTGGCCGAGCCAAACCCACAGGCCCAAAAGCGTGTTGGCGTGTCTAGCCTATGCCCTGTGCATGTACGGTGTACCTGTTGAAAACGGAGGGTTGGTACATGGGTGTGGCTCGAAATTTAAGAGCTAGGGTTACGCTGGTGTTGGTGGTCTTGGTTCCCTTTACCTCCACATACCTAGAGGCCATTTTGAGTACATTTTTGTTGAGCCACAGCCACATCTGCAAAATGAAGGGTTGATGCTGGTGCGCTGCACTTCAGACTGACCGCCGGAAGCTCCCAGAAGGCTCTGAAAGGACCCAAGTCTTCCAGTTCGGAGTCCTGCTGGCTATGGAATCGCCCAAAGGAGGGTAATCCTTTGAACAAAGAGGGACGTTCATAAAGCAAAGGAGTAAGGCTGCAGCCCAGCCAAGGGTGCAAATTCAAATGTCGCCTGTGAAGCGAATCAATCCAAGAGAGCATCTTGACCATTCTGACTCACAAGTTCCGAGGTCAAAACTCCTTTAAGCCGTGGTCATGGCTTCCTGATTTGTTTTGAATTTACCATGGTTGTTCGTTCACTTTTGCACTCAAAGCTTCCCTGCTGTGTGCCCGGAAATGCCCTTAGCTTGCCCAGGACCAGCGTTCACCTACTTTAGCCTCCTCATCACTTCTCCTAGTCTCCAGCGGATGTTCAATCAGCTTCAACTTGCCATTCTGCTCAAGTTCGGTTTTGGAGCCTTGGTAGATTTCCTGCGCAGCCTGCAAAGCACAACTGCATTGATGGGCATGGACGAGTGTGTGTGTGTGTGGGCTGTCGTTTGCCCAAAAGGGGGGGAATATTACTAGGCATCTGGGCCAAGACGGGTACATCAAATAGAGAGTTTACCAACTAACCATGAGTACATCCGCTTGCTTTACCGTTGAAGTCATGGATCTTGGGCCACAAAAGCAGGGTGCAGCTCATACTAGGTACTCCAGTGGAGAGGTTAGAATAAGGGTACCCTTTTTCTGTAGTCTATGTTAGTCGTAGGAGAACCCTCCCCCAAAAAAGGGTAAAAGGGCACGATCCTGGGGGACCTAGGCTTATATGAGCCAGTCCGGGTGCAATTCTCCGGTCCTTTCATCTCCAATCGGTCCCAATGCCCAGGAACCCGCGCCCAAAAGAGTTCGTTGGAGTGCTGATCGCACGCCAGTCCTCGGGAGGGAAGAACTCAACTCGGCGTTTGCACTCCTCAACACACGCGCAAAAAATATGGCGGCTCAAAAACATGGATCCCAAAATGGCACCAAAAGTCAAATGGAACCAACACCTGCGTAACCCTAGCTCTTTCATGTGGAGCAACACCATATCCAGTTCAACGTCTGGAGAGGAACGCAAAAACTGTTGGTCGCGCAAATGGAGCTTCAGGAAACACATGTCCGCAGCAAAAGTTGTGTGCAGGCAGCAAAAGACTTGGAGCCGGCCAGGACCATTGGAAGCAACCAAAGAGTTGCATGCCAGCGGACTTCCCCTGAGTTGTTTTTCTCGAAGCGTGTCGAACGAGCCACGATACATATGTATGTATATATATATATATATACACCCCTATATATAGTTATATGCATACATACATTGAATACAACGAACATGCTCTTCCAAAATAGTTGCCGAAGTCCAGAAACTCCGAACGTGAGTGGATCTTCCCGAGGAGTTCTCAAATGCGGTTGGCAAAGAGCTTGTCAAAAGCATCCTTTAAGAAAACTCAAAGAAACACATATGGGCATCGGTCAAGATTAAACCACCAGGGGACCGCTGATGTTAGTCCATGTTTCCGTTTACCCGGGCTCCATTTTGGGCACCTATTTTTGACTCACAGCCATATCGACATCCTCAAGAACAACGGGGCTACAACATGGGAACGGTTCAAGATCCCTTTTCACATCAGAAGGGGCCGCGCCGCCATGGGGCCAATCGTCCGACTGATGTAAAAATTGAGGGTGCTCAGTAGGGAATCCCCCAGGGTTTTGGGGATGAACCGGAAGAGAACTTCCTTAAAGAAAACCGTAGGGGATGGTTTTTTTCAGGGTCGTTCCAACTCTTTCCCTGAGGACCAGCAAGAAAAATATATATGCCTGGAGTGCTTTTTGAAACATCATACTCTTTTCAGTGCTGGTTGTTTGTTGCAAGCAAAGGCCTGAGGGGATTTCCATTCCCCGGGATGGGTAAAACATTCGGAAAGAGAGCAGAGGCACCCCAAACCCGAGCTGGCTACCACGGATCTAAAAGTTTGGTTGCCCCGAAGAAGGTGACTTGTTTCCCCAAGACGCAAGCAAAATGGACGGGGCCTCGGGATTTGGTTGAGAATTGGGCCCAAGTCCTGCCAACATCAGTGCTCATATAAGCCACGCCAGACCTCCAGCCCTGAGACTTTTTTGGGGTTTGTTTAGGCACCAAAGGCCCGGGCTATCCCTCCTCCGTCCATTCCAGAGTTGCAGCCAGGCCTTGTCCAAAGGGTGGTAACCCTTTTAAAACAGCTTGTGCCTAGGGAATGACTCAGCGTCTTGGGAATGAACCTAGGGATGGTCTATAGGGCTCATTCCCTCATTCCCTGCTGAGAGCCACGTGAACCCTGCGGGCGTCCTTGTGAGGCAAGGTGAAGCTATCCGCCTTCTGCTCCTCAGAGACGAGCAAACCCAATCGCTTCGCTGGTCACTTTGCGGATACCGGTTGTGGGGTTAATTTAAGGCAGAACAAAGTTTAAGGCAGAACTAAACAACAGAACATGTTTTTGTTTGTTGTTTTCTCTTGGGGATGGCACATCCAAAGCTTCTCGGTGTGGAAACGTGACCCCCATTCCCCTCGTGGATCTCTGCGTGTTTGTAGCTGAGGAAAGATCCCCCAGACAACGACCTTCAGCGGTGAGCTGGTTTCTCCCCAGAGCTGGCTCCCACTTTTGGCTTGTCTGCCTGTGTTTTCGTGACCGGAGGCGGGTCGATGGGTCGATGGGTCGACAAGGCACACTGCGCATCCAAAACAGCTGAAGGTGAGTCGGCTGACCAGAGCAATGCTCCATCCACTGGCAAAAAAAACAAAAACCTCGCCCTCGCAAAGTTGGAAGTTTAGCTCAAAAGGCCACCTTTGCAGGAAGATCAAGGCTTGCGCAAATGCTCAAGGTCTCGCGCATGTTCGGTGAAACTCTAAACATTCTTCCCAGGTATCGTTCTTTACTCATGAATATCCCAACTCCTCTTGGAAATTTCAAGCTAGGACGTGTTGACTGTGGCCCTGTGGCCCCTCAGGACTGTGGCCCCTCAGGGGGGCCCCCCATCTTCTTACACAATGCATGGAATCTTAGGGTCCCCTAGCTTTGAGCGGCCAAGTATCCATCACAAACTCGGTGTTGGTGACATACGCTGGCGAGCCTGCGGAAAGAGAAAGGGAGGGGCAGATGCAGCGCATGCCAAGTGGGTGAAACCAGCCCAAATCCTCAGAGGAATCCCGGCTTAGGACAGCGTGGGGCCGATTCAGGCATCCAAGCGCGCAGCAAAGAGGCAGGCAGTACATGAATCCTGAAAGCTGTGATTTAAGACCCCCGAGATGGTAAAAGTTGTGTGTGTGTACGTAGACAATTGCTTGCCGATCCTTCACCTGAAAGTCATTTGGCGGGCTGTGCAAGAATACTTCTCCTGAAAAGTATACATTCCCCCTTCCGCGAAGCTTCTCCACAATTCCGCGCCCTTGCAAATCTAAAGCGCAAGTTCTTGTTGGGCTTTTGGTCATGGTTTTCAGTCGGGGATCCCTTACATAAACCAAGGTAAGGATTCACGGTTCCCTTTAAACAGCCCGACTAGCCCTTTCTACATCTCTTCCGCCGTCCTTCCTTCCGCGCACAGTCGGAACACCACAGAAACATGGTTGTTTCAGGTGGATTCCACTGGACAACTGAGGATTTAGTGTGCTGATAACTACAAAAAAAGGCATCTCATGGCGGTTCTTTGGTTTACAAGTTTGAAACCACCTTAGTCCCCAGACGGTAACATGTTCGCTTTGCTGAGTGCCCTGGTTAGCAAGGGAAGAACCGCGTGGTAGTCTCAGCCGAGAAGGCGCCACTGCCACAATAAATTCGGCGGTGCGAGTGGGCAGGGCTTGCGGATGCAGACCTTTGAGCCAGACTTCTTCCATTTACTCAAGGTACCGCAAGATGGCAAATCTTGTAATGTCAACCTCTCTTTAAATGCTGAGGATAATTTTCTTCTTGGTAAGCCCCTTAATCTTGCTGGTGCTCAGTCGGGAATAAATCATAGGGTGGATATTCCCTTTCTCATTTCCGTATCGAACCAGCAAGTAATACTGTGGATGGACGAAATCCACTTCGCACCACCGTTCACCGTTCAACCCTGGTTTCTGTTTCGATTCAACATAAATACTGTAAACAAGCCTTATGGTTATACCATGGTTTCCTTTTGCGCTGCGATTTGGATTTCGCAACCATCCATAGGAGGAAGCCCTTGTTGCAAGACCTTTTTTTTGTGTCTTTTGGACAAAAAGGAAAAGAAGGAGGTAGAAAGAGAGGAGGGAAGTGGGATTTCATGTGCTTTTTCATTTCTTGTGACATCAAACCTCCTTTCATTTCCTGGGCTGCCCTCACATCCCCCGCTAAAAGTGACTAACTTTTGGTTAGATGGAAACTACTACTCAACACTAAAAGACTAAAACTACTCAACACTACTACTCAGCACTGAGGGTATGGCTGGGAGCCACCAAGTTTCCTCAGGCATTTTAGAGCTCAAATCTCTCCCCGACTCCGGGCGCTTGCGCTGCGCCTGGCGCCTTCGCGCGGGTAAACAGCGACTCGCCTGAGGCGAGAACCCGAAGCGGTCCGACCGCTGGGAGGCCAAAGGAGGGGAAGGGTTGCTGGACCGTGCCTCCTTGGTTTTTGGTGCCCGGCGTCCTTTGGGTGGATTTCAATGGAATCCGAAAGGAACACTGTACCATTTTCGGGGGGTAACCTTAAAAAAGGACAGGGGTCAACAGGTTTGTTCTTTGGGTGCCCGGTGTGCTTTTGGTGGTTTTTCCAACGGAATCCAAAAGGAACACTTTACCTAGGTCCTCCAGATTTGAGAGGTTAGAATAAGGGTACCCTTTTTTCGGTAGTCTACTTTAGTAGGGGAACCTTCCCCCCAAAAAGGGCGGAGAAGCGCACTACTGGGGGACCTAGTTACCATTTGAGGGGGTACCATTAAAGAAGGACAGGAGTCAACAGGTTTTGACGCATGGCGATAAGGTTTGCAGCTTCAGGTTGGCCCCGGCCTTAATCATCTAACACGGTCTACCCAAATCCATGTAAAGACTTAAAAAAGGCGACGGCACCCGCTTCTGGTTGGGTTTATCCCTTAGTAACCTTCCTCTAGCCGACTTTTTTCATTGTGGCCCAGGTGGTTTTGAGGTCACGAAAAAAAAAAAAAAAAGGAAAAAAAAAAGGGGAATGCCCAAGACACCTCTATCAGTTCTCATGGGTGTGCACTTCCCAATCCTGTGACTTACCTGTCGGGTTCAACCTACCACCAAGCTCGAAGTGCGGATGGCTTACTGGCGCAAACAAATCAGATATTGGCTGTTGGCGGCAGGGTGTATTTAAATGCCAAAGGTCCGAGTTGTTGCCTTCCGAGTTGTTGCCTTCCGGAAAATCTCGATAGATTCAGCTCGAAGCACAGACATATATATATATATATGGTACCCCAACCACCTGTTTGCAGAATTCACTGGTCTGTGCGGTGAACTTGGCCTTTCTTGGGTGTATTTTGTTCTTTTAAATGTTCTTGGGATTGTCATGGCATGGCTTTCTGTGAAAGGAACCTTGACCATGACCCACAGTCGTTTTCAGCAGAAGGACCTTCATCTTGGGGCCGAGAACCAAACGGCCGATCCGTGCCAAAGCCCTCACGACCGAAGGTGTCTCAGTCCCAGTTGGATCAGTTGGATCGGATCAAGTCCATCCTTTATTGGGGGTTTCGTATTGATGTTGGCTATGATGGCCTCACCTGCTGAGTGGATGGCCCAAAAAAAGTTCAAACTTTATATTTACCACTAAAATGGTCCAAACCCAAAAAGTTTAAAGTTCATGAAGTCAGGAAGTGAGTGGCAGAATTTGGACATTTCACGATGCCATCAATACCAAACTCGATCCCTGTAGCTCCTTGAAGTCTTCTTGCGGAACCGAGTGACTAAGAATCACTTCGCCAATTTTGGTAGAGTGCCCTGGCTTTGGATTGCCCAAAGGCTCACACTTGGCCCATGTACCAAGTGATTGCTATACTCACCTCGAATCCCCCGCTAAAAAAATATTAAAGGGTTTAGCGGTTAAACTCGGAAACCCAACTAAACCCACCAAAATCAACTACAAAGCCTTCAGGAAGCGGCCGATTCGCTCCAAGGTACCCTAACATCCTGGGCGCTGCTTTCCACTGAGCCCGCGACTGTCTTCTTGGACCGTGCACAGACCTGGGCACTGCACCGCGGTCTTTCATGAAAGAGCCTTACTGGGCCAGTGAATGGTCTTTTTGTCTTAGCAAGGGGCTTTTTGTCTTAGTAGGTTGGTAAGCCTGGTCATAAGCCACTGAACGGAGACTTGTAACAATTGCCGGGTTTCAACCAGGCTTACCAACCACTAAGACAAAACAAAGACTTAAGTATTGGGCCAGTGAAGGGTCAACAAATCCAAGGCTCCGGGGCTTTGCGAACTTTTGGTGGCAAGCGAAAAACACACATCACCTTTTCGCCGTCTGAGTGCCTCATGGAATGATGCCCATAAAGGGGAAGTCATGCAAAGAATCTGGGATAGACAGGGCTTGGTGAAACGGAGCATTTTCCTGGGCGCTTCTTTGCATTGTGCGGGTTGCAAAAACAAATCCAACGCGTGTCCCTGAGATTCGAAGGTTTGCTCAAACCAGCAAAAGGGCGGCTCGCCATGCAGCCTTTGACAGGAATTAACGCGCGATGAGGTAGGTGGTTTAATACAGAAAACCACTAAAGTTAAAGTCATGACTGCTAAAAAGTTCATGGAAAACAATTGAAACCCCGTGAGTTGGCAAAACCAAGTTATTCAGTCCTAACATCCCTTGGCAAAATGCACGTGCACATCCCCCCCTTCCCCCAACTCGCCCCGCATTTCAGTGCCAGCAGGACTGCTTCCGGCAGCCACTTGAAGCTTGCGGGGCACGCGGAAACCAACACTTGATCCTTGGTTGACGTTGGACGGGGAGCAAAAATCCTCAGATTTTAGCAGCCAAGTGGATTTGGATTTCAGCCACTAAACCACAAGAGGCAAAAATGTGTCCAATGCTTCCCAACAACAACCATGAATCTGCCTTACGTACGCCACCTAACCCCTCGAAAATTTTCTGGATGCCTGCCAGGCGTGTCGCTGGCTCCTGCTTTTCCAGGCATTGCCTGGAATTCCGTCTTCTTACCCAAGCTGTGTGAAGCCCCTCTTCTTCTTAACCAAAATGCCGAAATCAGAGCTCTCTGACCGGACGAGCCCCGCCTTTGTCGGTGGTGCTCTTCTCACTGGCATCTGCCTTTGCAGTGCTATCCTCCTGACGGCTCGATTCGTCGATCCGATGTGCGATCCGCGAAGCACCGAAAGCCCTGACTCCCGGACGAAGAACGAGGGTGGAAGAACACGGCGCGGCCCATGCGCTGAAAGCTCAAGGCTTCTGCGAGGCGATTCGCACACACACACACAGATATCTCAGCCAAAACCCCTGAACCAGCTTCCTTTTAGTCACCTCAAATGGAAGCCACTTAGACCAAACAAAATGAAACGGGGCCACTGAACTGAGTGTCGGGGCCGTAAGTGGCTTCTTTTTGGCTTTTCTGGCCTCTTTTGCCTTAGAGCGTGCAAAGTCTTATTCTCAAGCGAGCTTGTAAACAAAAGCATGGCCAACTGAAGTGCAAGCAGTGGTTTGCGCATTGAATTCCGATGTGAGGGTCAACGCGTGTCATTTGAGTGTCACACGGAGGCGAATCGAGGTCACTTTGGTCACGAACAGTGTCAACTAGTTCGGTTTGTGCCCAGTTTATATAGAGGGCAAAATGTGCACTCTTCAAGGTAGCCCGGAACCACTTGCTCAGTCGTGCATGTGGCGGATGTTGGCAACCCAGAAAGCTCTTCGCTTGAGAACCCAAGAGGATTTTGCGACTGAAGCAAAAAAACAACTCATTCAACGGTCAAGACCATGTCCCATGAACTCCAACCGGCCGTGAGCAATAACAAATCCCAAGAACCATTTCCATGGAAATCCAACAGGGATGAAAAACAAATCCCTCAAGAACCTTGGCGCTGGGTTTTGGTTTTTGGGTCAAATGCGCAACGGCGCGACCGGCCAACAGAACCGTCCTGTGCGGAGCTCTTGGAAGCTCTGAAGAACCGCATCGCGCAGGCGAGCCCCGAAGCCCAAACTTCGGGGGGCGAAGCCCAAAATCCAAAGGCCTCCGGCCTCCGAAGAAAACAACAAAAAAAGTGACTTGAGGCAAACTGCCGTTTTTTCCCTTCAGAGAAAATCAAAGTGAAATGCGGATGCGCATTTCTGCAGTGTTTGCATGAGAAACCTTGTGTGGTGTGCTGGTTGCTTTGGTCCGAATTCTGGATGGGGCAAACATTGTGCTGCTCGTTTTTCCGACTCGGGAGGATGGCTGGGAAAATCCAGGCGCGTGCCACTCATCCTCATCGCATGGACCTCAAGTAGGTCCTGTAACAGCTGCAGCAGGCGAACAAGTGAGTCGGCCTCAGGTTCCTCCTTTCTTGCATCTCTTGCATCTGCACTTGCTTAGCGCGGAGTATGGAAACAACAGTTGACCAAGCATTGGTTACTAGGTCCTCCAAATTTGAGAGGAGGACCAAACAACTTTCTGTAGTCAATTTTAGTAGGGGAACTCCTCCCGCCCCCAAAAAAGGGGTGAGAAAGGGCACCTGGCTGGGGGACCTTGGGTTTCTTTCACAGCGAGTTGCTTTCGGTATTTGCCAACTACCCTCAGATCCCCTGCTAAAAGTGACTAACTTTTAGTGGGTTAAATGGAAACCACCACTAGATACTGAAAGGCTCAAAAGCTAAGGAACTGGATGGCTGGGAGCCACCAAGAAACATCACACAGTGATCTACAAAGGCAGACACATGTTCTGGAATTTGACTGCCCAGTGCCCACCCGAATCGGTTTTGGCTTGATTCCAGCAGGGTTGCGCCTGCTTTAACCACCGAAGAAGCCCGTTGAGTAAGCACCCGTTCGATTTCCCTGAGGATCGCAGGCTACCTTTTGCATCCATCACAAGGACTCCCATCGCATGCGGATTCGCTGTCTCGCCTTCCAAAACGGGGGATGGGCACGTGGAATCTCAAGGAAACCCTAAGAAACCTCAGGGAACCCTAACGGACCGTCAGGAACCCCAACCCCGAAAGGAATCCTCTCGTGATACAGAATATCTTCAATACCATCACAATACACCCGAGGCACTTGGCCCAATTCCGTCTCACTCAAAATGCCCCGAAGGGTCCAAACAAAAGAGTTGCCACCACAAACTTCCCTCTAGGGACTCAACAGGTGAGAAACAATCAATAACGATGGGTATTGAAATGGTCGTAGTCCCAGAGAAATGTAAAGCAGTAAAAAGGCGGCGAAAGCAACCATTTATGGTTGGGATTTTCCGATACTAACCTTCTCTTACCCGGACTTTGATTATGGCCCAGGTGTTCGCGTTGAGGGTTTTTTGGCCAAATCTGGCATCCAAAAGTTCAGAACCTTGGACAAATTATAGAACGGTCCTTACCTCAAGATGAGGTCAAACGCGGCTCTCATAGAAGGTAAGCAACGACCCAGGCTCGTGACTCTGCAACGTCCTGATGCAACTGGTGACTGTTTGCCATCCGCTTGACCTTGAGTCGATGAGCACCCTTCTCTTAAACATCTTCTGCAAACGTCAAAGAGGCATCCATTCGTTCCACATTGCGGGAGTGCAATTGGTGGCCGCATATTTCCCACGCCAAAGAAACAACTTGGGTCCCGATGTACTTCCATGGGTCTGGGCTCATTGTTTTCAGCCTGGAATTTGGTCATGACCCACTCCAAGAATGGTCCCAACCCTTAACGGGGTGGCGGGACCATCATGCTTGTGGTACATCCCTTATCGGCGAGGTTTTGGATTCATGGATCTGAGCACCAAACATGGAACGAATGGATGGCATTCGATCTCTTTCCGCTCCTTCACTTGACACGGGTGCTCCAAAACCCCCGTAAGAGTAGACCGCTTGGCGAGACCAATGGGGACCAAAGGAGACCAAAAAAATACCAACGGAAACCAAATATCTTTGCTGTTGACTTTTCAGCTCGGATTTCAAGAACCCCATCCCAAAGTGTTACTTCTCCGTGCCTGGGACATCTCTGGGCCGGGACCCTCGGCCTCGGACGCACGAACGTCCAACGTCAGGTTGGCTCCATGTTAATTGCTGGGAGGCTTGGTTGCCGTTGACCCCCCCTGCAAAAAGTGAACCACTTGTTGGGGGTTTAGTGGAAAACCCAACTTGATTTCCCAAAAAGTTAAAGTCTAAAGATCCAACCCAATAGCAGTTAAGGAGGGTAGCTCTGACCCCTAAGCGCTTTCCTTCTTGGATATTTGTGGCTCAAGTTAGTAAGGTGGTGGCCACTTGGGGTATAACGCCATGAAGAACAAGGTTGATCAAACTTAGGGGCACTCAAAAAGTGGTTTATGACCTAGGTTACCAACAAATTACTGCTTCAATTGGCCGAACCCCCAAGTAGGGTTTTGAGAATGAGCTGTTTCAGGCAAACGAAAGGGATGGCGCATAGGGCTCATTCCCTCATTCAGTCCGAGCCAGCAAGTGCTGAAGGTGTGACTATTTATGCACGCGCCCTGCTTTAAAGGTATGTATCGACATCTTTTGCTGAACACCTCAGTTTAGATTGTTAGACTGAAAAGAGGAATGTCATACCGAATTAGGCTTTGATAGATATTAGGATCTAAATACAGGTCAATAAGGACAGAGTTAATTTAGGATTTCGGGTCTTAAGCAGAATTCAACAGCTGACTGTAAATTCTGGAAACCAAGCCTCATAAAGCTGCTTATAAGGTTCCATACGAGGCTCCGTATAAAGCTCTCTTCAAAGCTTCTTGTAGGGCTCCGTACAAAGCTCCTTGTAGGGCTAGTTATAAAGATCCTTGTATAAGATCTTTTTCAAGGCTCCTCTCCTTGTGCAAATCCACCTAAAACTGCTTGTTTCCTCATAAGACCTCTTATGAAGCTCCGTCATAAACCTCCTTTATCCTGTCAAGGCTCCTTATACCAAACAGGATGTTGATTAAAAGAATGTTGGACAGAATTTAATGAACTTAAATCAATTCGATGTTCTATTCGCAATGATCTATTCTACAGAGGAACTCCTTTCCAAACATAATTGTCATGCTAATAGTTGTAGTATAATTTCGTAGGGACGGGAACGAGTTTAATCAACATTTCAGTTTTGATATAGTTTTCAAATAGGAATTCCGTTTCCAAAAGGATTTCGCTTAAACTTAGAAGTTGAGTAGAACTAAAAAACGATGAACTCTTGTTAGACGTTCAATTTTTGAACATAATGGAGTCGATATAAATGTGCAAATGGGACACAACACAAACAGTAATTATATTCAATGATCTGCAGGTGGGACATCTTTCCAGAAACATTCGCATTACATTTGAGGATGTGACAGAACACAAACAGGAATGATGTGCAAAAGGTAGATGATGGGGGGGTCGGCTCAGCATGTGTATATATATATATATAATGTATATACGTATTGTCATATAGGTGCATACTACGTTTCTGAAAATTGTTTATCAGCCAAGTGTCGGGACTGCAGTCAACCATCTGTCACAGCTCAACCCACCATGCTTTCGTTCCAGGACCTCCTTCTTAGGAACCCGGGACCACTACACACGGCATATTTCTCAATAGGCCACCGCGAACCGGCTCAGCCAACCGAAGCCACAACATGGATGCTTCACGTCATTCCAATTCCCAAGATGGCAAAAATGAACGTATTCCGCAGGGATCCCCTAGTTGAAAACAGAAGGGTTCGTACTGTGGAAGGACGAATCCATTTCACACCACCTAAGAAACCATGGTTGAAACCGGTGTGTGTGTGTGGGTATTTAAAGGGGGATTTTATTTCATTCCAGGGTTGCTGAACGGTGAGAAATGGATTTCGCGAACATCAACAATAGGGCACAGCTACAATGTCCTTACAGAACTCCTGGTAGCTCCTTGGATACCCCCAGCTCCGTAACGGCTCCCCTCCAGCCAGCTAGATAGGGCTCTCCCCGACTTGGGTGTTCGATTCGCCAAGTAAGTTGTTGGTTCGGTTGTATACCCATTGGAGCTGAAAAGTCCCAATTGCTAACAAATTGCTAACTCGACAACTATAGGACAACACAAGGGTTCATACTATTCTCCCACCAAATAACATGAGAACCTGACGTGCGGGGGGTCCACAAAGACCATGTTCCTTTTAAAGGGACCGGGTCCCGTTCGTCAGGTTCGATCTTGAAAGGGTGAGGGTACCATGGTTGAATCGTGTGGGCTGATCAAAAGGTCCTTTACATAGGATGACCGTTGGAAAAACCAACTAAAAAGGATGATATGTCCCACTAAATGATCAAAGCCTTACCCAGGGTCATTTCGGGGCCTTTTACGGAATATGGATCCCGGATCATATCATTTCATTCCGAGTTTCTCAACGGATTTCATCCACTCATTCCCCCAACAAATACCAAAAGACATCTTGGGGCTCTTTCCCGGCATATGGACCCCCATTTACAGAAGGATCATCTCGTTTCATGGAGCTTTCTGAACGGATTCTTCTCCGCCGGAAAACAAATACGCTCAGGTGATATCCCCAGCAGCATGCGGTGCTCTTTTTAGTGCTCGCACCTCGTGAAACCTGGTGGAACCCTGGTGGAACCCTGGTGGAACCCTCGTGAACCTTACCTGGGCTGAGACCCCAAAGCTTTCAGCTGTTGGGGAAAAAACAACATCACAATCATCGAGTATGTCCATCCGAGTTTCTACACGGATTTCCTATCCGCTCCCAACGCCCCGCCGAAAAAACCGCCTCAACAAGCCGCGGGTCCCCGGGTCCCCGCGCCTGCGTGCCGCTCCGCAAGCGCGCCAAGGGCTCCGCCAGGGTGGTGGGCACCGGTCTCAGCTCCGCCTCCTCGCCGTGCGACGCCACAAAGACGAAGTCCGGAGCGAACAACGCGGCCGGCGCTCGGCGAAACAGCGAGGCGTGACCTGGGGAAAACCTGGAAAATGGGTGCAAACCAGAATCTAGTTCGATCCAAAATCGATGCAAATGGATGGAAAAGCAAATGAAAATCCTTGTGGAAGGGACAAAACCTGGGGGTTCCCCGGGTAAATCCATGGATGGCATAACCAAGCTCGAATGGGACCCCATAAGCATAGGTGACCTCTTGAGGAAAGCTAGATGGGAAGCCCTGGGAAAATGGATGGCGTCAAGCCAATCTAAACCAGAATCTAGTTCGATCCACCGTGTATGGCGTCCCGCGGCACTAAAGGCAATCTCCAATTGGTGGTGGAACCCACTAGCATACGTGACCTTTTGAGGGGGGGGGGAAAAAAAACGGTTTTCCTGGATGGCTGGATGGCACAAAACCAATCTCTAATTTGTGGAACCAGTTTACCTGGAAAAAGGATGTGGCATAAAACCAATGTGAACTGCGGAACCCATCTATCTCGAACCAAACCAACCTAGAAATGACACCTACCTTTGAACAAATATTTTTCCCGGTACATGGATGCCATAGAACCAATCTTTAATTTGTGGAACTCATTTATTTCTACCCAAACTAACCGATCAAAAGGACACCAATGTCCATGGACTTCCTCTGAATTGGCGGGCAGCTTCTCCCACAAGGGCTTCAAATCCAAATCCACACCGCCAAGAACCAAAGCTTGGTTGCCCTGAGGCCTCTGCAAAAAGTTGATGCCCCCATTAAAAGAATGGCAAAGACCCAGTTTGGATGATGAAACTGAACGTCAAACCATGGTGGATATAGGAGTTATAACAAACCACCATCTCATTAATTGTTCCCTAAGGCCTCCTCTGCAAAAAGTTGATCGCTTGTTGTGGGTCCAATTCGGAAAAGCCGAAGGTTTCAACCCAAAAGGTTAAGACCCAATCCGTTGCCAAATGAGTCCCAGTCAAAACCCGGTACTACGGTTGACCCAGAACCTTGTAAGGAAATACAAAGGCGGCCGCTGAATTTCTGGCGACCGTCCCGTAAACTTCATCTACCCGGGTATTGAGCAAGTGGCTCAGATGGCCAAGGGTTACAAATAAATGTACCAAAATGGCACCTTGGTAAATGGAACCAGTGACTAAAACCTGCGGTTTGCCCTAGGTCTTTAATTTTGAGCCACACCCAAATGGCCACAAAGCTAAGGGTTCCCTGATCTCCTGATCCACGAGCTCGGTTACAAAAAAGATACGTCGTTTGACAACTTCTTGCCTCGACGATTGCATCTCTCGAGGGAAACTCTGCTTGGAGATACCAAAGGCTGGGGAATCACAGCAGCTCAACTAGGTCCTCCAGATTTGAGGGGATAGAATAAGGGTACCAGATTTTGTTTTTCTGGTTTGTCTATTTTAGTAGGGGAACCCTCCCAACCAAAAAAGGGACGGTAAAAGGGCACAAATCTGGGGGACCTAGTCGAGTCAAGGTAAAAGGCTATGTGCAATGTGACTAACACTGTCGGTCCTTTGATCTTGACACAACTGTGCCAATCAAACCCTCACTTGCATCGGGAAATCCCAAGCCGTATCGGGTGCATGGATGAAACAAGTCACAACCTTGGAACATGTCTTTGAACCACCTTGCCCCAAACTGGTGTCTTTTTGTAGGGGCCGGACCCCCTTTGTTTGGTGATCTTTGTTTCAGGAAAACCACCCACCGAATGGCACAAGTGCTCTTGAAAAGGGATGCACTTCCATGCTTGGTGGAAGTTTTCTCACAGTTGGTTGCTTAGGTACATGCCCAAATGGTCATGGGATCCCTCCAAAACACTTTTGAGACTAGGTACATGCTCACCATAGGAGCAGTTTTCTAAGAGCGCGACCTGGTATCCGTCATCCAGAAGCCATGCGTTCTATCTGGGGAAACTCATTCTGGTGCGTCTTTTCGAAGAGTACCCCTTTTGTATTTGTGTTCAAGCGAAACCAAAAGGAGAACGACGATTTCGGGGGTCCAACCTGAAAAAAAACCTTTTGACAGCGGATCCAGAACTCCTAACGGCCCCTTCAGCAGCAGTTTCCGGGTGCCACATGTTGTTGGATCAAGGTCATGTAAGGGCCAAATCAGTACTGTTTCTATCTTGTGGTCACGATCCTGAATTTGGTTTAAGCAGAACCCACAAGCCCACACCCCCACTCCAATTCTTATTCTCAGTTGCTCAGTGACCCTGCAAAAAAAATGAGGGATACCTTTTTGGGGAAGACCATATTTAGTGGGGCAGCCACCAAAAAAAAAGCTCAGGTGATATCCCCAACAGCATGCGGTGCTCTTTTTTTAGTGCTCGCACCACCCCGCAGCCCTCGCAGAACCTCGTGGGACCCTCGTGGGACCCTGGTGGAACCCTGGTGGAACCCTTGTGGAACCTTACCTCAGGGCCGCCCCGGACCACCCCGGAGCCTATCTGGGCTGAGACCCCAAAGCTTTCAGCTGTTGGGGAAAAAGGGGAAACCTAGTTGGCGCCACTGAACAACTGAGTATTCAATTCACAAAAAGGACAAAGCTGATTGCCGCAAAATTCCCCCCGCAATTCGGGCTGATGGCACGCCTGCTGGCGCTGCTGGAACGCCTGTACGCACCGCAGCAACAAGACCTCAGTGAAATGGAAAGAAGGGACTGGCTGTTCCGACTAGGTCCTCGAGTAGAGAGCTTAGACTAAGGGTACCAACTTTTTTAATGGTTGTCTATTTTAGTAGGGGAACCCTCGCAACCAACAAGGGGCGAGAAAGGGCACTACTGGGGGACCTAGCCAACCTCAACCGGTTTTGTTGACCTTGCAAGTTTATTGTCCCAAAACAGCAGGTTGGGGCTCAACGAAACAGGGTCGGCATTCGAAACGCCGTATCATAAGTATTTCAGTAGGGCTGAGGGTCCGGCCAAGATACGTTTAAACTTTATGGGGGATGATTCATGATTCCAACCCACACTTGTCAACTGTTTGGAGGGGTCGCTTCTCCCGACCAATCAAGCCCCCTTCCGGAAAGGACCTTCCAATCGGAGCACCTTCCCTCCGTTGCATGATTTCCCCCTTTGCATGCCGCTTTTTGAGTCCAACTGATTCTTTGGGGCCCATTTTCAGCCTGCGAGTCTCCAGGTGGGGTGCTACGGGGTAGTTCTGCTCCAACTGCTTCTCGGGCCCGGGCTTGAAACTCTCTTCGTTGATTCGGATACGTACTAAAACGAATCTTTCAGGCTGTCTCAAATCCTGAGTGGATGGCCCAAAAAGAGTCCAAACTTTTTGTGTATATACCAATTTTAGTGGCCTTCCCAAAAAGTATCAAGTCCAGGAACTCAGGAAGTGAGCTATGGCGTCCTAAATTTCCCACTCGCTCCAGTCGCCCTGCTCCAGTCGGACCACAGCTTTCCGCAGCTCGACTTGCCTAACTCCGGCGCCCTAGGCACCGGGCTCTCTCTTGCTTGATCTCCCGGACCAACACGGCGGTGATACCTGGGCCCGTTTTCAGATCCCCTGAAAGGCTCTAACTTCTAGCGGGCTCAATGGAAACCCACCCGCGAAACCCGGAAAAAAACGGGAAAAACTGACAAAAAACTGAAAGTCTAAAGCCTCCTGTCCATCATTTTTTTCAGGGACGAAAACATGGCACGCTGCACAAATCCTAGCAGGTCCCCCAGCCTCTCTCAACATTTGCACAATTTGTTCGCATGGAGAAACATATCTGACTGATGAAAGCTCTGCGTTTCCTGCCCACGTTGCCAAAGTCAACACCCCCGCCGCCCAAAATCGCCCAGAGACGCCAGTTTATTCAAGGCGGCACATTCTTGGGGTTGTGTTCCAACTCCGGAAGAGTAGTCCAAATCCCCTCTAAAAAAATCACCGGGTTGATTGCGTTAAAAGAAGAAAAGCGCAGGTGCCACTATATGAGAACTAAAGGGCATCCCTGGATAAGCCCCTCAAAAGGCCAACCTCGTCTCCTCCAGCCGTCTCAGAGTTAGGGGACCTCAAATTTGGCGATTGCCCTTGGCTTTGCAACAAAAACCAAAAAGCTCGAGACAAATCCAGAGCCATCCACCACCCGAGCAGCCAACGGACAAGGACAAGCCGTTGGAGCCATCTCCCAAGATCCAACGGCCGAGCCGCCATCCGTCCCTGTGAAGTCCATCTCAGACTCCGCCAGGGGCCCCGGGGGCTCCAACATGGACAGCAGCTGCCCACACGCCTCTCACCGCGCTCGCCCGACTCGCGCGCTTGCGCGCTCGATTTCGCCAAGTCCAAGTGTGCTAAGGAACCCGAAGGAACCTCTCAACTACTAGGTCCTCCAGATTTGAGAAGTTAGAGTAAGGGTACCCGTTTTTTGTTTCTGTTTCTTTTTTTCTGGTTTGTCTATTTTAGTAGGGGAACCCTCCCAACCAAAAAAGGGGCGACAAAACTCCCTACTGGGGGACCTAGCCAAGGAACCCGAAGGAACCCCAAGGAACCTCTCAACATCTCACTTTGCTGGTATCTACCCTAGAAAAATTCCAGAACTAACGCGCCCCCGCGCTTTAGAGGTCACCATGGCTTTTCTTCAGGTCTCTGCTCCCCCACCACTGCACTCGATGCTGCTACCCCTTTTTTTTCACTTGGGGTCCACATCAAACCGAGGATGGTACTGCGTGCACTACTGTTACTATGCTTGAAGCAACGTACCTTCTCCCGAGTCCTGTGGCCACCGAAAGTCACCAATTGAACGGACAACGGTAAATACTTCTTTCCCCCAAGAAGACTTGGGAACATCGGGCGGGCCCCGTGGACGATTTGCGTTTGCTCCCCCACGTCCGCAAACGAACAATCGCCTATAAGGATTTGTTGCTGTGATTGGACCCTCATTTGAATCCCACTAGCCACCAAGCAGAGACACGTCATTGCCGCACTTTCGCCCGCAAAGAAGCATCCACAACTGGGACAAAAGGGCTTGCTTGCGTTGACCCGCAAACAAAAAAAGGAAAACCAAAAAACAACTTGGACAGGCTTAGACTCACAAAAACCTAAACGGTTGTTTTTGCTGATAACGGAAAATGAAGCCAACTCAAAAGAACAA
Organism: Effrenium voratum; assembly: GCA_963377175.1. Taxonomy (NCBI): domain Eukaryota; class Dinophyceae; order Suessiales; family Symbiodiniaceae; genus Effrenium; species Effrenium voratum. Next base: position 1,058,663 of record CAUJNA010001125.1, read on the forward strand.
ACGGATATATGTGGATGGGTGAAATCCTGCACCAATTGGAAACCATGGCAAACTATTGTTTGTTGGTATCTAAAGGGGAATCGAATCATTCTAGGGTTTCTTAGGTGGTGCGAAATGGATTTCGTCCATCCACAGTATGTCGGCAATGTAATTAAAGGAGTCTTCCTGAAAGTCCCAGAAGGAAGGTGGGAGTTGCGGGGGAAGCACATGGTGAGTCACATCGGAGCGAAGCGGAGCCCCAATTGCAAGGTTGGGAATGATGCCCAACTTATCTTGTCTTGCCCTGTAGCTTTTTTTTGTCTCGTGTGGGTGGAAAAAAACAAAACGCCCTGTCCCTGGCTTTGTTTGGCTGACACCGAGTAGACAAATGATCAACTTGGTGGGAAGTTCCCTGCGGACACGCCCGCGTTCATCCCTAGATTTTCTGAGGCGATCAACCATTTGCATGGGTCCTTGCCTACTTGCGCAGCGACCAGTGGAAAGCAGGACCTCCTTTGTTGGTTGACTTTCAACAGTGACCGGGCTTCCACACCCGTGCGTGGCAAAAATACGACCTCTGAAGGTTGACCTTCAAATAAGACTCACCCCAAATCAACTCCGAGCGTTGGCAGCCGCCCACGATTTGAGTCATATCAATAAGCAGGTCATATCCCCAACAGCAGTGGAACCCTGGTGGAACCCTCGTGGAACCTTACCTCAGGGCCGCCCCGGACCACCCCGGCACCTATCTGGGCTGAGACCCCAAAGCTTTCAGCTGTTGGGGAAAAACTGGTATGCCAGAGGTCTATCCAAAACGAATAGAAAGCAGTCAAAGGGCCTTTCGTTGCCGCAGAAATCCATGAGTGAGACGACCCCCTATAAACCTCGTTTCTCCCGGTTGAATTGTGCCTCAAAGCCACCAAATTGGCTAGAATCACTGTTGTGCCAGAGTTTCAAAGCATTTTCACGCGCCCAGGTCTCTCACACACCACGAAACGTCACCAGAGAGGTTCAGCACGGAAGTCCCTTTTCACTCCCTTTTCACCCGCCTGCTCCACTGCTTTGTAAATGTAGCGGTCCTCCGGCGGCAAGGGGGAGGTTCTGTGTTCAAAGGGGAGAAATGTGCCAAAACCCACTAAAGAGCGTGAACAAGTGGTGTCTGCCGGCTGATTTAAAAGGACACCCTGATTTCAAAGGAAAACCAAAGGAGGATGCAGTTGGTCTGGGGACTCTTTCTGTGCATAAGGTGAAATCTGTGGCCTAAAACCGCTACCAGACTTGGACCTTGGCAGCCGCTTGTGAAGATCCGAATCAGATGGTTTTTTTAGGGGAACCCTCCAACATGCTGGCTTTCCTTTTGAACTCCGTTTAAAAACCACAAAAAAGGGGTACCCTCACAAAAAGAAGCACCAAGATGTGCAGTGTGCGTAACTTGGAAGCAGCAACACGCTTGCACAAGTTGCTTTTTAGGTGGCAGGCGGGGAAACGATCCCGCTTTCTAGCGTTGATAACCCGAAAGCAGTCGAAATAACGGACCCGAAGGAATGATCAGCAATAATCAGTACATGCCTTCAAGCATCTACAGTTCATACCCCGACAAATGGATCATGGGCGAACTAATTTCCAAACTTCATCTCAGGTGAACTCTTATGAGTGTCTTGAACGGAGGGCAAACTGTTTTGTGTTTTAAAGGGAACCTGCCTCATTTCGAAGATTCCTTTTTCCCATGTTGAAGACAAAACCAAACTGCAATGATTCAAAGTCAAAGATGCAGACAAGCACATGGACTTAGTGCCATCCAAGGGATATATGTTCAGTCTCTGTATTCTAGACGATTTTGGGTATGGGTACTGCCTAAGAAAGAGAACCTCTACAACCGGCCTTTGATTCCCTTGTAAACCAACTTCCAAAAGAGCCCCCCGATTTTACATCCCCGTACGCAATTCTTGCATGGGAACATTCATACTTCCTCCTGCCAGCTTTCACTGTCTTGTTGATAACATCTTTTGACAGGAAAGCAGGTTCTACTCTTCTACAGGATTGCCAGGGAAAACCAACACACAAGTGTAGATACTCAGTTGCCCCAAGGACCCAGAAATAAAAAGTTAATCTTCCGGGACCTGACTAAAATGTACCAAACAAGGCAAACCAAAAGGTCGAAGGGTCGGCTGGGCGAGTGGGGATACATAAATCACTTTTGGGTGACGCCCTCGTGCTGATTTCAGAGAAACGCCATCTTTTCTTCACGGCCTGTCCGGTCAGAAATGGATCCCCAAGTCCAGATCATAGATGTTCGCCCGTTTTAGCTGCCAATCAGTCAGCTCGTTTCCACAAAATCGGATCCATTCAAAGTGAAACCAAAACTCACTGCCTGAGTGGATGGCCCAAAAAAAGTCCAAACTTTAGATTTGCCACTAAAATGGTCTTCAAGCTGGTCTTCCCAAAAAGTTTAAAGTTCATGAACTCAGAAAGTGAGAAAAGGAACACCACCATTTGTGTTGGGTCCAAATCCCTATCTTGGTGTCTCGTTGTTCAGGTGACCCCCAAATGCTGGGTCGTCCTTTGGCCTTCTTCTCTAAGAGACACCGAGCAAAATGGGATTGCGCCAAACCCGAAATGGCCAGACCCCCTAAAAAGTGAGTCAAGTCCGAAACCGGAACTCAGGGAGTGAGCAAAAGGGGTAAAACCACCCACAACCAGTGGCCAGCGGCCCCCCCAAAAAAACACAAACTCCAAATGGGCGTGGCCCAAAAAACCGGCACCAAAATGAATGGGTTGCCCTGGGAAGTGGAAAAAACATGGCCCAAAACCCGCGGTTTTTTGCCCCTCCGATCGTTTCATTTTGAGGCACCGCCAAATTTTTCTCTCCTCCCTGAGCTGCTCGTGCGGCTGCAGCTCTCCAAACTGCTGCTGGAAGGACAAGTACCGCGCCTGCGGCACTCGGACTCGGATCGCCGAAGGAGTGGGGCAGCTTGGAGCGGTGGGTGGGTCAAAAACCCTCCGAACCAACCCCCCCTCCAGATCCCCTCTAAAATGGGCCAAACAAAGCTCCGGAGGGGCGAACTAGCCAATATTTCGGCGCCCTCCGGGTTTGGAAGGCTCTGCATGAAGTGAGTTTTGGTGTGCTCTGGGGGAATACGGGAGACTTGCACCAAGGCCGTCCGAAGAGAACAAGAGCCTTGGAGGTTAACCCCAGAGACACCGGTGGTTTCCGGCCCGTTCATTATCCTGTGGGGGGTTGCTGGAATGGACACCTTTTTCGCAACGGGTTGAACAAAAACAAAAAAGGCGCCCCCAGCAAGGAGCACGAAATTGAGAAACATGGGGTTGGGGACACTGGTGATCTTGGGGCTTGCGAGCCTGTGAGGGGGTTGCTTGGAATAGAAAAAGTTCGCCGTAGCGGAAAAGTTCGCCTTGGAGTGCTGAGAAACTCGTGCGTTGCGCGACTGCAAAAGGGGCCCTTTTTGATCACCAGGGTGGGAGTGCCTCAAGCTAGGTCAAACAACGATGTCTCCAAATCTGATGGCTCTATTTGGTCAGGGTGCAGCCCTGATTTCATAGGCTTTCAAGGGACAGCAAAGGAAGTTTCGACTCACCATCGCCAAAGTCTTCATCCTCAGGAACTCTCTGATTTCAGGGGTCAAGTTGCGAAAGGGACTCGAAAACGAGCGGAAGTGCGGGTCCTGTCTGTGGCAATCGATGATGGAGTTGTCGATGATGTCTGGAGAATCATAGCGCAAGATGTAGGCCGGACAGTGCACCTGCAACTTGGCCACGTGCGCTTGGCAAACGGGCAGCGCAGGCCAGTGGCAAGGCGTGGCAAGGCGTGGCACGCTGGCGATGCGCGCGAAAGCGAAACCTCCAAAGCCCGGAATTCCCTCTGGTTTGACAGGGTTCTGCTCAAACGGAAGCGCCAAAAGATGTTTCTAGGGGAGAATGTAGGGCGTTTATAAGGGCGCTGCAGGCTGGTCGCGTATCAATAGTGAGCCGAGAAATGTTCCTTGAGGGCAAATTGAAAGGAACTCGGTCACTGTTAAGGTTTGGTGAACAAATTGCGAGACCCCTCCAGCGATTCCGATCCACCCTGTCCGGCCAAACCGCTTCGTAGGTCTCTGACTTATAACCATGGTAGGTGGATTATAACCAAGCTTACTAACCACTAAGTAATATGCCCCTTTCAGCAGGAGCTCAACATGGAAGGCTGACATGTTTAACACAGGCCAGCGTCAGTCACAGCTAATTCAACTGGGCCAGCCAGCAATGAGTTTGGCGAGGCCAGAGGTTCCTTCCACCAACCCTCGAGCCGAGGTCGCAGCTCCTTTCATGGGGGGGGGGGGAGGGAGGGGGAGGGAGCCCAAATAAGCCCTTAAGCCCCTAATTGGGGGTGCCCCCCCCCGCCCCCTTCCCTCCCCCCCGGCCCCCATGATCCTTTTCTTTGACATCTGGCCAATTCGTGCATTATCCCGCGCAGAGAGAAACCCGCGCGGACGAGCAACTCCAGCATCCACTGCCGCTCCGGCACGCGTCTGAAGCATCTTCACTTGACTCCGCGTTGGTTCTTTGGGTTGGTGGCTTGGCTTGCTTTGGTTGGCGCCCAATCTAGACAGTTCTCGCTGTCCGCATTTTTCGTTGGTTCTCTCCCTTCCTGAGTGGGCTGCCCAAAGAAAGCGCCCGAACTTCTTACTTACCACTAAACGGGAGCGGGTTCTTCACTTGGATGCTGGATGCAGTCATTGACAAACCTAAGGCGGCTGCATCCTACTAAAGGCCCAACAACCGAAGAAAACGCGACAAAGAAACCTCACAGAATCCATCCAAAAGGCTGGCTCTTGTTGCGCCGTTTGAAGGGTTGGGCCTGTGAGACTTTCGCCACTAAAACCATCCCCGACGCCGCAAGGCGCCGAAACCCCCAATGGCCCTCACATGGGCCGGAAAATCCGGGATGGGAGTGCTCCTTGGTACAAAGCGGACCAACGTCGGTGATCCCCGATGGACAGAATCCTGCAGTTGGGATGGACCAAAAATGGGATACACCTCCTACCAACTGGTGTAGGATTTGGTCCATCAGTATGACAGCTTGGTCACTTCAAAGGGGAATTTGCTTGGTATCACAGAAAGTGGCAGCCCGGACAAGAAGGGGAAACCCGTCACCAACACAACTTCAGACACCCCCCACGGCTCATTCTTTTCGGATAGTGTCGCAAGCATGGGCGGACCAGCCCCAACAAAAGCCAAAAGACCACATACAGTAGACACCCTGATGAATCCCGGGCTGACACGCAAGACACGGGTTGGGACCCCTTTCGAAGCTCACCCGCATGTGTCATGGACTGAAAAACCCACATGCGCATCGTCCGAGCGGAAACCGGGAGTCACCAGATTGGCAAATGGGCCTTGATTCCAAAGACCCCCGGCTTGCCCCGTCCCTATACCACCCCCTAAAACCAAAACGGCCACTGAGACCCTGAGGCTGTGCATCGGCGCGTGCATGAGTTGGGGTCCAAGGTGGTCGACTCCAAGTGCTGCGTTCGACATCCCAAGGCGCGATTTGCCCGAAGCCTCAAGTCAAGCCTCATGCAACCTTCTCACAGACAACCGGTTATATCGCTATTGAAATATCAGTAGAAAAACCCGCCTGCCTGGTTGGTGGACATAAATCCGCACCGAAATGATGACCAAACACAAAGTTGGGCCAAAATAGAGAAGATATATATGTCTATTATATAAAACCAATAACAATGGCTAACATTTGCAATTTTAAGTTTCTGCTCCAAGCTCCGTTTGACGGAGACCATAGGGGCCAACATGGGCCAACCTTTTGGGTTGGTAAAGGGGAACCAAGAGAAAACCATCCGGGGGTCTTTTTCCCCCCAAAAAAAAACAGACTGAATGGTTCACTTGGGGGCGGGGGAAATCCCGCCCCCAAAAAAATACGCATATTGAATAGTTCACTTGCTAAATACACATATTGAATGGTTCACTTGGTCCCTTCTCCCCGGAAGGAGGATTTGGAAGTCCCCGCATGTCGGCAAACGGTCAATTAGGCGCATGTCTGTGTGGGTGTGTGTGAAAACTTGGGCCCCTTGCTCGGATGCTGAAAGAAAGCAACGGCAAGGAAACCACTCCTTTGGGGATACGGGCGGGTTTTTTTCAAAAACAAGTGCGCCTTTCGAGCAGAGTGCCTCTTTCAAGGCGGGGCACAATGCAAGCGTGGTCATACAACAGGCTCCTGTTAATTGAATTGGGAGGACTCCCAAGGTTTTCACACACCCTCTCCGAAAGCCCTCATCGCACCATCTAGGTGCCAAACCCGCCCAAACATGTGTTTGTCCCCTTCCTCCAGCACCAGTCATACCGTCGTACCCATCTAAACACCATTTCGAAAAGAACAAAAAACATTTAAAGAAGTTTGGCAAAGGTGCGCGCTGCTCCCGATCGATCGGTGAGTTGGAAGTGCCCGTCCCCATCAACTGGGGACCACCGGGCAAACTGGCCCCTTCTTACAACCAGCTTAGCGCCCGCGGGACTCCCTGGTGAAAGTTGATCAATTTTTACTCGCGGCTTCTGAAACGATGGCCACTTTGGGGGTTTTTCTTGGTGGTTCCAAACAGGAAATGGAGGAAGCCCTGTTCTTGCGCTGAGTGAACACGTGCCACGGAGTACCCTCATTCACGAGGAGACTCATCCAGAAGCCGTGTTGGGAGGAGTCGGAAACGCTGGGGACTCCGCCGTCTGCCAGCATTCGCAGCATGTCGGGGCCTTTTGACACCGGCCTGGCCATGCGAGTCGGGTTGAAAGAAAGTCTTCTCACATGCCCGGAAGTCAAGACCCAACTCCTGGTCACCTTGTTTTTTCGGATCGGCGGTTTAGATTGCCCCAGTTCGTTTCATCAAGAAGTAGGGGTTCCAATTGCGGGCAGCCCCGCCGGAACAAAGTTGAGCATTTTGAGCCTTGACTGTCAACAAAATAATGAAGAAGCCTATCAAGCGCCAAAGTCTCTGGGCCCAGTGGTTAGGGGAAAAGGAGGGAAAAGGAGGAAAGAGGACATCCTTTTTGCATTCTTCAAAGGGCCCCCCTCACCCCCCTCATGAAGGTGCAATGTTGGCCGGGCAACCCCCACCAAAAAACCCTTGGGTTGCTTATCCCCCTCAACGCTTGGGTTGCTCTTTTTGTTCTTCCGAAGCCAACATGACTGCAATACTATCGGTTGCTCATCATGTGTTTTCGTTTAGGGTTGCCTTGGAAAAAACAATGAGACGGAATGGCGATGGCTCCCTGAATCGGAATTGCCGTTGCCTTAGTTCCCGATTAAGGGAACCCTGACCAGCGCTACCAAACGCAAGTACGTAGGACCTTGGACTTTCGATCAAGGCACATACATTTACACACACAAACAAAAAACATATATATACTCCCACGCGCAGCAAACAAGAAAAACTAATCATGAAAGAGAGAGCAAACAAGTAGCGCATGTCAGGCCGCTGCCCGATACTTTTCTTTCCATGGCCGGTTGGCTTGATGCCAGCAAACCATCTGTTCTTCGTCGAGCAATGTCGCTGCTGCGGCATTTCCTTCGCACTCAGTCACCATGTTGGCAAATGAGCGTTCTTGCTCTTCTGTTGTTCCGCTTTTCTTTCAGCGAGAGCTGCGCAAATGCGGGAAAATGTGTTTTTTCCCTACACTGCGTCCGGTAAGTTTGCCAACTCAACATAAGCTCGAGTGATATCCCCAGCAGTGCTCGCACCACATCGCAGCCCTCGCAGATCCTCGTGGAACCCTCATGAAACCCTGGTGGAACCCTGGGGGAACCTTACCTCAGGGCCGCCCCGGACCACCCCGGAGCCTATCTGGGCTGAGACTCCAAAGCTTTCAGTTGTTGGGGAAAAACACCATGATAACATGGACGAACATAGATAAGATCGACACACAGGTATACACAAACATACTCATAAGGTCAACCACAAGCACAGCGCTGCTTAACAAACGTTGCGCTTGATGTTTGCTCATGGTTTGAGCACCTAACTTACTCAGCTGCAGCGAGGCGACTCCCTCGTCTCCTTTGGCGAGGCGGCTCCCTCATCCTACAAGCCGCGAGGCCGTGCCCCCAGTTGATCAATTTTCCCGTACAACGTCATCTTCGCGAGAAAAAGTGTATTTTGCCAATCTTCCGCAACTCCATCACCACGGCCTTGTGTTTCCAGCGTGCGCTCTGGAGCCATTGTGGCCGCTGTTCTGCTCACAAACGCCGTACGCAGTTCAACTGCGCTGGGAGGCTTGCAGAAAAGTTAAGTGAAAGCAAAGCAGTCACTACCATTCGCCCTTGCCACTTGAGCTTGCCGGGGATGAGCGGAACCTTGCAACAAGCTCCACGGGCTTTCGCCGGTCTTTCGCGGATAGCCCAGCCAACGTTTTGGTTCGCATTCCTGGGAAGGATGCAAGTAAAGGTGCTGCGTATCTCCCTGTCTGCAAGCGCACAGGCATGTCTGCACGAACCCAACGTGGATTGTTTTTGCGGAACAACATCTTTCGCGAACTACAACACGCATCTTTCGCCGAGGGATTCAAACAAACACCAATGGTCACCAAATACATACTAGGTCCTCCAGTAGAGAGATTAGAATAAGGGTACCCTTCTTTTCTGTAGTATTTTTAGTAGGGGAACCCTCCCCAAAACAAGGGGAGAGAAAGAGCACTACTGGGGGACCTAGCACAGCTTTTTGCAAGGACCTTTTTGATACATCTCCATATGGCCATGGGTCAAAAGCCCGTACACCCAGTGAACATCCCAATCCAACCACTAAAATAGGTTCTAAAATGGGTGGTGCACCTGCCCCAAAATGGGATCCCATTGGTTGATGTATGCTCAAAATGGAACCCCGGTAAATGGGACCAAGGACTAAAACCTGTGAATCCCCACTTACATTTGCGTTTTCGCCCCCGGAAAAATATAAAGCTATTTCCAGTAATGAAATCGATTCCCTTTAAAACCAACAAGGGAAGAAAAGAACATATATATATATATATATTTAAAAGAAAAAAAAGCACTTGGAAACCCAAATCCCTCCCCCTCCCCCGAGCCCGGCATCGAGCCCGACCCCGAGCCCCGGCCTCAGCTTCGGAGGCCGTTTCTCGCCGCCGCGCTCAGCCGGCGGCAGCAGCGGTGACTGGGCCCGGCGACGTCGCTTCGCTTCGTCGCTTCGTCGCGAATCCGCGGAAAACCGGGAAGCGTCGAAGGCTTCGAACCCCCGAAATGCGGAGCCCTAAGGTTCAAAATGGATGGGGCAAATGGGGGCAACCCTACGGCCAGGTTCAAAACAAAACTTAGCGATGCTTGAGTTGTTTGGAGCTGTTAGACTAGGTCCTCCCGTAGAACGAGCCCTATGAACCATCCCCTTGCTCCTTGAAGGGAATCCCCAAGTTCATTCCCAAACCCCAGAAGGTCATTCCCTGAGAACCAGCAAGTCAACCCAGCTCCTCCAGATTTGAGAGTTAAGAAAAAGGGCACCCGATTCTTTTTCTTGTTTGTCGATTTTAGTGGGGGAACCCTCCCAACCCAAAAAGGGGTGAGAAAGGGGACTACTGGGGGACCTAGTCAAACAAGACCTACATGAAAACTGGGCAGCCGGGGGCGAAGACAGAGCCGTCTGCACCACTTGCGGGCTGGCCCCGCTGCCCAAAGCGCCGCCCGAGGTCACTACATCGGCTAAAGACCCAATCCCAATGGGTGAAGGCAAAGGGATGGTAGGGCTCTGGGCAGCCCATTTGTCGCGAATGCTCTTCTTGGACTCGTCGATGGCCTTAACCTCCTGCTGGAAAACGATGTCCCTCTCCTCTTCCAAATGTTTGCGCTTGTGCGCTTCAAGTCTAACCATCTCTTTGGCTTCCGCAGCCAACCGTGCCTCTTCGGCCTTCAGGATTCGCTTTGCCTCCTCCTCGCCCTTGCCGTGGGCTAGGAGTTCATAATACCGGCCCAAGGCCCCGTATTGATTGATCGGATCTCAGCCTTTGGGATGTGAACCGTTTAAACTTTATATTGGCCACTAAAATGGTCTTCCATTTTTTAAAAAAATAGAGTTCATGAACTCAGGAAGTGAGTTAATCAAACCGCACATGCGACTCGTGTGTTGTCTTGGAACGGCCCGGGTATCCTTTGATTAGTGTGGGCCACCCTATGTTTCATCACCCCCCCCCTCTCCCCCCAATATCGAGGGTCTGGACCCCCATCCCCGAGGCTTCTCCAGGGGACCATGCCTTCTCAATGCTTGGAACCGTTCTAAAGGGCACTATACCCAGACATGAATTTACGTGATGATTGCTTTCCCAGCTGCCCCCCCCCCCCCCCACACGAAGGCTCAGCGCACTGAGTACTCTTTCTCTTTTGGCGCTGTTTCACAAGCCATCTGGGCCTCTGGGACTGGAAATGGAACCCTGTTGTTTCCCCTGTGGTCCAAAACCAGCTAGGATTAGCAAGAAATCAAACACGGGACCCGATCAGGCCGACCCAGAACCAGCTGGGGGGGGGCGAACCGCCCGGGGAAAAAAAAACAACTGAGAAGGCACGATACCCCGGGGAAAAGTTGATGTGCCTTTTTACTGTAAGGTACCTCATTTTTGGCCATAGGCTTTTCCCAAGTGGACGGTGCCTTCTCAACTTTTTATATGTTTAGAACATTAAAGATAAAAATGAGCGAGCACGCAGAGGTTGGGGGAGCACGCAAACCCGGAGAAGGCCCGCAAAACCCGGAGAAGGCCCGCAAAACCCGGAGAAGGCCCGCAAAATGTGGAGAAGGCCCGGAACAAAATCCGAGTCTGTTTTGTTTGGCGATGTGCGACGTGCAAATCCGCATCCATGGCTGCTGGTGATGCCTGTGCTGCTGCTGCTGGTGATGCCACTGATGCTGGTGATGCCTCTGAACCGGTGATGCCTAAAAGTATCTAGCCAGAGCCAAGGCTGGCAAACAGACGTGCCAACCCTTGAGAAGGCACGCTTTTCTGGGGGAACCCGCAAAATCCAGAGGACGCGTGTCCAGACTTCCGACAAAAAAAGACATTGTAATGTTGGCACAAATTTGCCAACATTCACGAACGAGAAGTAAGATTGTGGTTAATGGAAATGCCTGAGCAGCATCCACGCAACATGGGTTCGCCAAACTCATATTCGACATACCCGTAAGAGCAAGTCACAGGTCGGTCGTGGACGAATATACCCCCGAAACTTGCCCATACAAGTCGGGGTCGAAATTAAAGAGCTAGGGCAAACCGCATTTGTTAGTCTTTGGGTTCCATTTTACCTTCTGGTGCCATGTTGGGGATTCAGATTTTTGGGGAGCCATTCACAATCAAAACCCGGTATTGAAATGGTTGACCCAGAACCATGTAAGGAAATTTAAAAACGAATATCCGCAGCTATTATGGCTGGGATTGTCCCCTACTAACCTTCATCTACCCTATTGAGCAAGTGGCTCATTTGAACACCTTCAGCTCCATCTGTCTGCCGGTGCTTGAGGCTCCGCGCACTTTGAGTTGTGGGCCTCTTGGAGATGCCCTTTGGTGAGACCGCCTGACGGGCGGATGCTGGGGTGGGTGTTGAAAATTTCTGAAAAGGGGCGGTGGCGTGCCCCAGACGTGGAACCAACCCCCCCAACAAAAACGGTTTGATGGGCAACCAAGAGGAAACAAGTCCCAGTTTGCAGGTCACCGGATTTGTTGACAGGTTGCAACTTCCTGGTGCTTTCCATAGCTGGCGCTAAGGGAAATGGAGGCTTTGAGTCCTGTCTGGAGACACGAGACTCTCACAGGTTCTGAGTGCCTGCCGCCCAGCCCACGCCTTCCGAGCGCTTGGGGGAGAAAAACAACCGCACCCAACAATTCAGGCATAATCAAGACCGATCGGTACTAAAATGGTCGTAATCCCAGACCCATGCTTCAAGAATTAAGAAGGCGGCGAAGGCGCTCAGAAAATGGTTGAGATTATCCCTGACCTTCTGCCCGTGCTTTGAGCGAGTGGCTCACTTCTACTTGTATTGGAAACGGCCCAAGGAAGGCAAACACAGCTTCCGATCCCTTTCGGTCTCGAGGTCGTAAGTTGGTCTAAAGGGCACCAAAGTCCTGGTTACTGTAACGACCCCTCTGCAACAAGTTAAGCTTTGCGCGAGTCGGAAATCCGACCTGTTTCAACAAGAAAGTTAAGGTTTTTGCAAAGATCCGACCAAATAGCCATCAAGTTGTTGGGGATCTTCTAGCGGGAGGGGTTAGTAGACCGCCTGACAGGTTAGCCAAACGATGCCGGTTGGTTTGCAACCGCAAACCAGTGATTCAGCCTGTGGATGTGTTGCATCCAGGAATCGCAGCACTCAGAAACTCTGGAATTATACGAGTCCCCAACGTACATACCAACAAACGTTGTGGTTTCAACCTTGGTTTCTAAGTGCGAAATGGATTTCGTCCATCCAAAGGATTTAAGGGTAGGGTACACGAGCGCGGCAAACCCACAAGTACCACGAAATCCTATCATTTCGGGCGTCTTCTTGCTTAGGAATGGCCCGCAACAAAAAGCTATAGCGGCAACAGCACACAAAACAAGGGTCGGCAAAAAACAAGGGCACGGCCAGGTTGACCAAAACTTATGATGATGCTTGAGTTGTTTGGAGCTGTTAGAGACATCTTCCCCTGAAATGATAGATGGCTGTGGGTCAAAACCCTGTACCCCTGATTAACATCCAAATGTGGAGTACATGGGTGTTTATCCGCCCCAAAATGGAGAAATGCATAGGTTATGATGGCCAGATACCTTCGAAACGGGAAGTACATTCTGCTTTTGGTGGGTTGCCCCGTTCAAGTTTTGAATCAGATTCAGGAAGCCCAGGCTTTGGACAACTGGGCTTCCTTTGGCTTTCGGCTTCGGGCCGCTTCGGTCGGTAGAGTTGGAGGGTGCTTTGGGTTTGGTTCAAGGAGATTCGTCAATTACAGATTCTTCAAATCGTCAAATACAAGAGAGTTGGAGCCCTTCATATCCAAGGTGTCTACTTCAATAGGCCAAGCGGTTCCTCAAAACAGCTAGGTCCTCCAGTAGAGAGGTTAGAATACAGGTACCCGTTCTTCTGTAGTCAATTGTAGTAGGGGAACCCTCCCCCAAAAAACGGGTAAACGGGCACTACTGGGGCTCAATAGGAAGCCTACCCTTCCAGAATTGCTCACGAAACGGGATGCCGAGGGATGAACACTGCAGCTTTTGCCCCGAACCAACAACCACATGGGTCTGCCTTCTTTTGAATGTACCCCGCAAAGCCTTTTGTTGTGGTTTCAAAAGGGCACCAGGAGCAAAACCAGAATTTTGGGCGGGAGGGGCAAAGAGATGACACACTCACATCTTTAGATCATGGTCCACAACGTCTCAATCAAAAGAACCCAACTCCCCCCCACACCGCGTTGTTTACAGAGGGGTCCCCAATGTAAATCCACATTCCGTCCATAGTGGGAGATTGGCACAAGCAGAGAAGCCACTGCCTTCTCAAAGCCTTCCAAATGGATGTTGAGCGACCCGGGAGAAAACGGCTAATTGTGAAGCGGACACCATGTTAATTGGTCAGGCAATCCCCGAAAACAACCAAACCATTTGGGTGACAAGGGATGGTTACGGCTCATTCCCTTCCCTTCAAGAGCCGGCTCTCCCTGGCGCCTGGGCCTTGCGGTTCGCAGGGGGGTTCTCGTACTTGCCCGGCACCGCTTGGTAGGTGACCTGAGATCCAAAATCCGAGAAATGGACTCCTTTTCAGGAGTGTTTTCAAGGGAACCCGAACACAAACCACATCCATTTTCTGGGTTGACGTTGGTAAGGGAGCAAAAGCAGTTAAGTGGGGATTTCCCGCAAAAATGTAAAATGTTTCCCAACAACAACCATGTTTTGGGCTTTCCCCCAGCAAAAACCGATTTCAGGGCAGTCCTTTTGAAGCCTTTATTCGGTCCGGTTTGGCAGACCTTTTGGGACCCATCTGTTGATGGTTGCCACCCCCACCATGGTTTTATGGCAACACCTGTCCAGACAGGCGATCCGGAAGTGGCCGACACCATCTCGGATCCAGATACCCACCTTTCTTTCCAAATCATGCTGTGGGCGTCCCTTGGCCCAAGGCATTTGAAGCACCCCAACGCACGCCAGCATTTGGTCCCAAAGCCTGGAACTGTTTGGATGTGTTTTTTTTCCTTTTCTCCGTGGGGTCAATTGGATGGTCTGACGGGTTGCCAAAGGACGCCCCAGGCTGCTGGCAAACAGTGGCACATCTGGTCCACACGAAGCCGAGATGTTACTCGGATTGGCTGGCCAGGTGCTTGGAAATATCTGGGCTGTCCGCTTTCAGATGTTCTGCTTAAAGCGACGAACTTGCTTGGTGGTTAAATGAACACCCAACCACTAAACCAACTAAAAACCTGAAAACCTAAGGTCCAGATGGCTGGAAACTACCAAGATATGCAGAGAGTCGATGCTCCAAATTCGAAATCAAACTTAAAAACACGGACATTGAAGGAAGCTAGGGACATGCTCCGGCGATTAGGGCGATCAAAGACACCCACCGGATATGCTTTATCCCCTGTGAATGTCCCATCCTGCGTGACAACAACACCTGTACGATCGAACTAGCTCCCCCTTCTAGCTGGCAAGCCTCCCGGCGAATGTCTGTTTTAATGTGTCGAAAGGGGAGCGGGGGCCAACGGATCATTTGCGTTTGGCGGAAATTTGGGATACCCGCCCCCTCGCACAAAACAACAGGGACTTCTCTTTTGGTGTCCCTTCAACCCCAAAAAGGGTGCCCTCAACCAAGACACCTCCATTTGGGTGCTTTCGGAGTGAGCTCGGTATGTTTTTGGCGCGGTGATTCTTTGCCCGAAGCGTCAAATTTCAAGCCCCGAAGGTTCATGGCGCCCCAACGCGCTGCCGCAGGAAGCGCTTCTCCTGCATCTCGGGGTCATGGTGCATCAGATGGTCCTCGAAAGAATTTGCGCTGGGCTCGCGTCGACAAATTACGACGCTACAATGGGACATCTGGATGGTTGCGAGGTCCAGACATCGCACCGAAAAAGAAAAAAGCAACTGGAATGATGACTCCCCTATTAATACCAGCAAACAGTGGCTCTCCCTGATTGATACTCTGGATGGACAAATTCAACTCGCACTAAAGAAACCATGGTTGAACCCGTACTGCTTCTTGATGTTGACAGGGGAATCCAATTGTTTGAGGGTTAGGTGGTGCAGGATTTCGTCCATCTACAGGCTATCCTGTGCCAACATTCCGTGGGAGTTGATTGATGTTGTCGGATATGGGGATGATTGGTACTGTGGCTTTACACTCTGTCCAACGATTCTGGAACTGGACAAAGCCACGGGCTCCCCTTCAAACGGCTATCTTCCAAAACCCTCCTGTCCGAGTCCATGCTTTTTGGGGGAAAGGTACATATGGGTGTGGCTCAAAATTAAAGAGCTGGGTTTACGCAGGTTTTGGTCCATGTTTCCACTTACCAGGGTTCCATTTTGGTACCGGTTTTTTGAGCCACAGTTATGACAGTTGTGCTCTGCTTGTGTGCCTCTGGATGAAGCCAAGGCGAGGCGTTCAGATTGTCAACCGATCCACGATATCCACAGAAACCCCGGTGCTCAAAAGGAATGAGCTATCAACACTCCATCAGGGGAAAACCTAGACATGGAACAAAGGCGTTCAAAATATACTGGAATGCTGGTGATTTACTCAACACCTCCCCACGAAGCTCCATAGCCATGTTTACTGCTTGTTTTGGGAGAAATCTGTTGCTGCCTTTGCCGGAATCCACAAAGAGCAACAACCATTTCAGGTGTCCCCTAGTTTGAACCAAACCCATAATTTAGTCTGGCTCTCGCTGGAGAGAAAATGCATATGAAATGCACATGCAAAGCTTGCCTGGGTAGTGAGTCCCCCTGTTTGTTGGATTTAGTGAATCCTATCTGCCTGCTGGACAGGTGGTTGCTCACATCATGGGGGCATGACCATGGTTTCCCCAATTCCGGAAGCCTCGCAACCAGTTCCCAAAACCAACTTCCGTGCTGGCAAAGACGCCTTTTTTGGCGCCGGGTTAGCGTGGGAAAGCACGCATGGGAGTTCTCCAAAAGTTGGTCTTCCCCTGATCTTGCACCCAAATTGGGTAAAAACATGTCACTCCCTATTGTTTACACAACCACGATCGACGTTTATGAGCCCATTTCCTCGGTGTGTGTCGCTTTGTTGCAGCCTCCAAACATGTTGCAGCCCCCAAAGCATGCTGAGGACAGAGCAAGCAATCATCACACGCAAAAGGACTGTGAGGGATTTTAAGGGTTTTGGGGCCGCCTTGATGCTTGGTACATCATATCCGGAGGGGTCCGGTTTGGTAGGAAGGGCCAAAGAAGGGTTCCGAAGTGGCAAAGCCGGACCAACATGGAGTGGATCTTCCCGCTATTCAAGTGAGTCACTTGCTCAAACCCGGTACTAAAATGGTCTACCCAGAGCCATGTAAATTAAGAAGGCGGCCGCAGCTATTTCTGGTTGGGATTGTCCCTTACTAACCTTCATCTACCCCGGTTTTGATTGTGGCTCAAGTGTACTCATAGTAAAGCCGGTTGCCGTAAAATGCAAAGTGCAGGATTGAAAGCTGGTTGCATGTTGTTTGCCATTTCGCATCTGCCTCACTACAGCACCTGCAAAGTCCCGCTGCGCAGGTGCCATGTTGGAGCTAGTAACGGTAGCTCACAAAAAAGATAAGGGTCCACGCTGGTGTGTTTCCTTTATTTGAATTCCAATCGTGTCAATCGTGTCAATCGTGTCATCGTGTCATGTGTGTTTGTTTGTTCGTTCGTTTGTTGGTTTGGTTGTTTGTTTGTGTGTGTGTGTTTGTTTGTTTGTGTGATTGTTTGTTTTTTGTTGGTTGGTTTGGTTTGGTTTGGCTTTGCTTGTTTCTTTGTTTGCCAACAACACCGGTGTCGCTCCTCCCCCGGAAGGTCCACGTCCATGGCGGGCCTCGAGCGTTCTCAGGGTACCCTCAAAGAAAGACACGACCATGTGGCTGTGGTGGTCAAAACCG
This sequence comes from Effrenium voratum, assembly GCA_963377175.1. Taxonomy (NCBI): domain Eukaryota; class Dinophyceae; order Suessiales; family Symbiodiniaceae; genus Effrenium; species Effrenium voratum. Next base: position 1,075,727 of record CAUJNA010001125.1, read on the forward strand.
TTTTGGGATCCCATTTTGGTTGGTAGGTAAATTCACCACCCATGTTAGAACCTATTTTAGTCGGGATTGGGATGTTCGCTTGGGGCACGGGATTCTGACCCATGGCCATGTGTCCAGTTTTCGGTTGACGGCTTTGAAAGCTCACCGGCAGGGTCTCTCGCAACTACCCAACTATCCTTACGAGGATTCGGGTCTAAGGTGGGGGTTTTGAATGGGCCTCAAATATCATAGGATGCACCTGCCGCCGCCTTCCCCGTCTGGTTTCCCAACAAAGTTAAACGACCCCCTGAGGCAGCAACTTACTGCGAGGAAAGCTAGAGTTTGGATCCGCATGCCGGCCACGGTAGGTTTCCTCAGGAATCTTCACACTAGGGGAGTTTGAGAGCTTAAGGAAGGGGAGGTTGGGAGAGCTTGAGGGGTTGAATATGGGTGTGGCTCAAAATTAACCAGGAGGGGCAAACCGCAGGTTTTGGTCCATGTTTCCACTTACCAGGGCAACCCATTTTGGATAATTACAGGTTTTTTGAGCCACAGCCATATGAACAAACGGCTTGGGACCATCCCAAGCAACCCCGCAGCTTTTGCCCCGGCTGGGGGAGGTTGACTGAGCCTCACGAGCGAGCTGAGGCCTGAGCTTGTGCCGGTGCACCTCGTAGACGTTGGGCGTGCCAGTCACCCTGAGAACCAGAAGCTCACCCTCCCATGAGGAACTGCTCCCGCACATCTGGGCTGCCTGAAAGTGACGAACTTTTTCGTGGGCGAAATGGCAACTACCACTCAACACTAAAAGGCTAAAAAGCTAAGGAACCGGATGGCTGGGAACCACCAAGACATGTTGGGAGAGATGTCTGGCTGTCTTTTTAGATATTGGGACGTCTTTTTTGGACGTGGGGCATCTGACATGGAGCCGGAAGGGGCCCGTTGTCATGTTTCATGGGAGGATTCCGATTCTTTGATTGTCCCAAGGCGCACTGAACCAAAAGTCTTCTTTGAGGGTAACAACTTTGGCGAAAGGGAGCCTTCTCAAACTGCCTTCAAGCAAATATGCCTCTCAAAAGCGAGTTTTGAGAGTGAGCCCTCAATCGACCCCTTCTTTCGGAAGACACCCTGCTCGCTTGATCCGCAAGGCAATCATATCCCACGGTACCGTGAAGAAATATGCTTATCTTCCCGCTGGCCGCGGCAAACTAACTTGATTTTTGCGCAGGTGCGTCCCACGGCCGTAAACCTACGTGAACTTCGCAACCAACATTTAACACGCCTTCGCCGAATCCCCCATTTACGGGCCGAAACTCTCATCAAAGCAGTCTAAAACACAAGCCCCGCAAAAATATGTCGCTCCACAATACAGAAACACACCGGGGCCCCTGCAAGAGTTCACTTGTTCCAAAAAGACCAGTTGTTCAAGCGGAAAAGCCGAGTTCGACAATGAGCACCCTGCAGGCCTGTGGTAATTTAACCGAAGCAGGCGCTTCGTCTCATCCGACGCCTGTAAGCCGAAGCCGAAGCGGATCCAGCGAGGTCTTGGGGTCTCGGACTTGAGAGCCCCTTCACCTCCAGTAGAGAGTGTGTTTGTGTTTTTGTGTTATTGTGTTTTTGTATGCTTGTGTGGTTGTTTGCTTGTGTTGGAATAAGGGTACCAGTTTTTTTCTGTAAGTCTATCTTAGTAGGGGAGCGCTCCCCAAAAAAAGGGTAAGAGGGTACTGGGGGACCTGGATATGCACAAGACAACAAACACATGCAGCCAGGAGCCTACGTTCGCCGTGTCGCTCCACCACGACCGCGCAGGTGGTTAGCGTCACCACGCGGGGTTGGGGGGGTTGGGTAAATAGCGCACGCGGTCCACTGCGCGCTGAACGCTAAGCACCAGTCTACCCTGAAAAGCCTTGCCACGACTGGGTATGTCTGTCTATATATTTATATGGCCATGGGTCAAAGTCCCGTACCCCCCAGTGAACATCCCAATCCCAACTAAAATAGACTAAAATGGGTGGTGCACCTACCCCAAAGTGGTACCATTGGTTTTGACCCACAGCCATATCCGGGGGCGGGGGGGGTTCTGCTCAAAGGACTTGCGCCAGTGTGGCGCGTTTCCCACCAGTGCTTGATTTCCATGTTGAAACGTTGCATTGGGAGCAAGAACTTGAGATTCTAAGACCTCTGATCAGGTATCCACGTTTTCATGTTTGCTAAATCGAGCCACCGCCACCACCATCACCGCCACAACCACAACCACCACAACCACCACCACCATCACCATCATCCCTATCATCATCTTGCACTGGCTTCAACCGAGAAACACGCGTAAACTCGCCATTCGGAGGGGCAAACTGCCTTTCTTCGACGGTTTTCCTTTCGAATGGACCCTGTGCCCGGTGTTGCATGCCGGTGGGAACTCAGTTGCTCAAAAACTCCGACTTTGATGATGGGGCGCCTTCCTGATCGTGCTTCGAAATCCGAATCAACTGATCGTGTCTGACTGCTTTAGAGGTACCTTTGTGGGGCTGTTTTTAGAGAAACCTCCTTCAACCTTCTCCCAACATGGGGGGGGACACCGTTAAGGGCAAGGCATGGCCTTAGCCGATCGACAGCTGGGGACCGTTTGACTAGGCCAAATGGCCCTGGTACATGTGGGCAGAAAACCCATCTAAACAAGTGGAATCCTTCTATGTCTAGCCGAACTAACCCAGAGAGGACACCTAAATTGCGGCACGGGAAAAAACCAAACAAAAAAGGGGGCCCTGGTTCCCTTTGATTATTTCGGCCTACAACCCCTCCGCTTGTTTCAGAAAATCCTTCCCAACCCATTGGAAGGCCCAATTATGGTTGCCAATTACTCCGAAGCCCTCCTTGGCCCGACCACTTAGTGGACCTTACAACTACATGTACATGTGTATATATATATGGGGGGGTACCATATATATATATATATACTGTGGCCCTTTGTATATATATATAATACGTACACCTATATATATATATATATAAATGATGAAGTCGGAGTGGACCCAATCAGGCTCGTTTTACCGGCTCCCCGCTTCGGCCCCCGCCTTCTTGGGATCCAAGGCGAGAGACGGCAAGCTGTTCGAGACCTCGCAAAAAAAGGGAGAGAAAAAAACACCGGCATAGACCTCAAATAGCATAAACACAGGCCGTCAATCTCGCAAATCACTTTCCCCTCTTCATTAGAAGTTAGCACCCCATATTGCTTTCAGCTATCTGGGGAACAGCACAAAAACCGACAGCGGTCGCGAGGTCTCGGCGCGTGACGGTCTCTGGGGGATTGTTTTCACCTGTGGTTTGGATGTCTAAGACACGACCTTTCTTGTCTGTGCTGGGCGTGTCTTATGCAACTGATGCCGAGCACCAACAACTTGTCTTGCCGGGATAGGCAGGGAATGAATTGCCGAGTCCGGGTGGTGGGAAGGAAGGCCGTTTTGGGGAGTCCCTTAAAGAAGAAACCAGAGCGCTGTGTTGCTTTTTGTGTTGCAAAGTCAGGGCGTGGGGTGGGTGAGCAAGTAGAAGAACAACCAGGTGGTGCTGGCTGTTGAGCCTTCGACCGCCTCACGACCCCTCCAAACGGTTTGGCTCTAAGGAAAAGGGGCGATATGAGCTTCGGCTCAGATGTTTGGCTCCATCGATTTGGGCAGGGACGCTTTTTTGGGCTTCCATTGAATCATTTATCACGAAAGGCAATCGTTTCCCATCTCCCTTGGTAGCCTTCACCTATTTGACTTGAGAATGGGGCAAATTCGCCACCGGCGCCCGGCTTTCGTTGGATTTTCCCTAGAAAAACACGCGAGAAGAAGGTACTCCAAACTCCAAAAGCGCACAGCGTCCCTTCAAACAAATCCAAATCACTACTCGAGCAACTTGCTGGTTGGATAGGCAGGGAATGAGAAATGAAACACCTCAACTAGCATCCCCAGAAAAAAAAGGAAAGTTAACACGGAAAAATGCCGCGGGCTGGGCAGCCCCATGGTGTTTGCTTTCATCAAAAGGGGGCTGTCCTCAGTTGACCCAAGGCTTTTTCAGCTCCTTGAAACCGACACATTTAGCCGTCAAATGTCAATCCCATACCGGGGATGGGCGACATCCAGAAAGAAAAAAAACGCGGCACCGTCTCGGAAACCCTGACATGGTTTGATTCCCGCGCAACGTAAATACCCATCAACAAAGGGCTCAAGATGGTTCAAGCATGGTTGTTCAAGTGGTGCGAACGGAGTTCGTCCGTCCACAGTATGAACCGATTAAAATTCCCTGTAGATCCCAATAAACTATGGTTTCAACCATGTTTTCATGGTGGTGCAGGACTTTGTCCACAGCATGAACCAGGCAAACTGAAACATCTGCCAAGTGTGAAGCCATGTGAAACTATCGGGGGGACGCAAGGGCTCATCCCTTTGACCAATAGCGCGATTGGGGCAAGCAGAGTCAATGATTGCACCCTTCTGGGTTGGGATTCCCACCAAATCACAAGGAATGTTTGAAAAAGCGGGCCCCATTCCGCTGCCCATGGGCTGTAGGGAGTCTGAAAGTCATCAGTGTTCCAGAACATCTTAGTAGTTCATTGATGCCTTGCTAATAGCTAAACTTCGAGATTCTGATGTCTAACAGTGTTCTTCAGAACAGGGGCCCGCCTTTTTTGGATGCCAAAAAGAATCTAGAAGGAAGCACTCCTTCCATTGCTTAAGTGATGGATTCCCTTGCAAACCAACAAAGGAAAAGAACAAATACGCATTTCAGCACAGGAACCTTATGGAAATCCCCCCCCAAACAAAAAGGAAAACCAAAAAAATGGCTTTGACTTAAGTCCTTGTGGTTGTGTCTTTGTTTTTCGTTTGGTTTCCCCTTTAACCAGGCCCAACAACGCGGTACCCGCGCCCCCCCCCCCCCACCAAAAAAAAGAGAAAAAGAAAAAAGCTCAGGTGATATCCCCAACAGCATGCGGTGTTCTTTTTAGTGCTCGCACCACCCCGTAGCCCTCGCAGAACCTCGTGGAACCCTGGTGGAACCCTCGTGGAACCTTGCCTCAGGGCCGCCCCGGACCACCCCGGAGCCTATCTGGGCTCAGACCCCGCTTTGCTTTCAGCTGTTGGGGAACTATTTTCAGTGATAGACTCCTTTTAAAAAAACCAAAAGGGGGGAAACAACTATATTCTTGAGCAATGGCCCCCCCCTTAAAAAAAACACGACGCCCCGTTTCGCCCCGCGCCGGGCAGCTGAGCCCTCGGGCCGTGAGCTTCGTGCCGGGCACCGGGCTGCGGAACTTCCGCTGCAGCAGCGCCTGCGCGGTCGAAGCGGCGAAGCCGGGCGAAGCCCGGAACCCGGTCAGACGGGTGCAAAGAGTTACCTGAAAGGAGGCAACGAGTCCTGGATTTGACTAGGTCCTCCAGATTTCAGAGGTTAGAACAAGGGTCGGATGGGGTGCCAAAACCTTGGTGCAGGCGATTCGTGGACCTGGCGGTTGGAAAAAAAAAGAAAAAAAGAAGAAACAAACGTTTTGGGACATAGTGCAGAGCTTGTGTTCCAAAAGCCCGGCCCACGATTTGGTGTATGTCTCAAGAAAAGCTGGCTCGTCTTTCAGGAAGCCCAACAAAAAACCTAGGGGGGGTGGTCCAAGGGGAAGGGGGGGGTTCAAATGTGCAAAGAAAACCACCTGCGGCAGCGGCTGACTGGTCTTTAAGGAACCCCAAGACAAACCTAGGGGGGTTGGTTCAAGGGAGGTCTTCAAGGAAAATCAAGACAAACCTAGGGAGGTTGGTTGAAAAAGGGAGGTCTTTAAGGAACTTCAAGACAAACCTAGATTTGGTCTCGAGGGGGAGGGGGGTTCCCCAATCTTCCTAAGGAATAAGGATGGCTGACTCATCTTTTCTTTAGGATTCGGATCCCCCAAAGAAAATGCGTAAAACCACAAACAAAAGGGGGAGCAACTCTAAAAACCATAGGCTCGTGTACCTCCAGTCAAAATGGCCATCAAACCTAAGGCGCCTACAACTCTCCAGGGCAAGTCCTTCCAATACCCCTCCTTTTTGCTACATCCTACCCCCGGCAATTGCGTGAGGCAAGGTGACACTGAATTATATATTTATATATTCAAGGCTTTCGATATTGCTGAACCATGTACCAATATAATCATGCTTAATTTAAGATTAAGCCATGCGTAATTTAAAGGTGTCTTGCCGCACAATTTGCTAATACGTGCATTCTACCATATTTATGCTTAAGATAAGACAAAGACACAATGTAATATATGTTCTTATTTACCAATATAACGATGCTTACTTGAAGATTAAGACACAATGTTAAAAAGGTTTCTTCATTTATACATCACATCTAACACAAGTTGCATTTTGATATTTCGTTGAACCACACATTGGGACCTCCGGAGCTTCCCAGGCCGACCAAAACCGCGTCGCCCATCGACTGCGACTGCTTCGCCTGCAGCTCGCGGTTCTCGAGCTCGTGTAGCTTCAACAAGCCTGGAGGTCGCAGGGAAACAGCTCGGCATCCCAACTAGGTCCTCCAGATTTGAGAGAAGAGAATAAGTTGGTACCAACTTTTCTTTATGTTTTGTCTATTTTGGTAGGGGAACCGAATCTTCCAACCGAAAAAGGGGATAGAAAGGGCACTACTGGGGGACCTAGCAAAGAAAAAACGATTTGGCGTCCGAAATACCCAAAGCTTGGTCTTCCAAGGACCCGGCAACAACCAGAGATAGGTATCCAAAATAGGTACCAAAATAGGGATAGGTATACAAATGTGGCTGGTCAAAGATAGGTATCCACAATGGCTTGCCCTTGGAAAAAACACCCGTCATCCAAAGTACCCAAAGCTTGGTCTTCCAAGGACCCGCTTCAAGTTCGCCATTGCCCTGCAAATGTAGGAAGTGGCAAAACCTGAAATACACTCCCTCAGACTAACATGGAAGTTCCCAGAAGGCCTCTGTAAATGGAACCAAGTCTTCCAAAGGGGTCCTAGGAGCTTCCATGTTAGTCTGGGGGAGGGTAAGGGATCACGACCTACATGGTTTTCGTTTGTTTTACCCCATCCGTGAGAAAAAGTACCAAGGTCCTATCGGTGAAGTCCCCCCACCCATCCCCGCCTGGAACGCTGCGCTCGTAGAGTCGCTTGTTCAGCGCGACAGCGGCTCCTCAACAAAGCAGCCAACGAGATTCAACTTTGGACATCTCACTTCTCAAGCTTAAAACCATACTTGTAGATCCACCTACCTCTCTTGTCCCTCGCAAAACCGTGGTTACAACCTACTTGCCAAGTGGCTTGAACAGATGTTACTCTTGTGCTCCAATTGCCCCCAACTTGTTTGGGCGAATGTCAACCCTTGGCTGACAGAAGGAGGCCTTTGCCATCCGAAATCGTGTGTTGTTCTTAATATACCCTGAAAAAAAGGTGGGTATCTGGAGTAGACCATCCAAACACAAAGGGCCCGCCCACAAGCGTCCTTTAGGGTTCCATTATTTCCTGAACAAGCAGTCCCGAATGATGGCGATATCTATCCCCTTCCTTATGGTTTCTGTTTTAGTGCCATCCAAAAGGGGATCGGCCAGTTTTGGAACAGCCAAAAAAGGCTTACTCTTTTTCGGCTAACTTCAAAGGAAGACTAAAGGGACGAACCCCAATTGCGAGATGCATTTCTGGACCTGACATACCTGTCTCCGTTTGGATCTGTGGCTTGATGCACCTCGCAATGCTCCGGACTTCATGGTCATCAAGCCCATGTAAAAGGGTGTCACATGACCATGGCGCACATGAACCACGTTCAACCGCTAAGATTTTGGCTAGGTCCTCCAGTAGAAAAGTTCGAATAAGGGTACCCTTTTGGCTGTAGTCTATTTTAGTAGGGGAACCCTCCCAACCAAAAAAAAGGTTTTCAGGGCACTACTGGCAAAACCTAGCTGGGCATGCGTCAAGCAGTCGGTCTCCCTGGATTCTGTGGAGCCCATTTGACCGGGTCTTTCGCTGACATCCGCCTTCTTTGGCTCAAGGAAACCCAAAAGGAAGCCAACTATTTAATTTGGGAGGCCCCACTTCCTTTTGAAACAAATCCCATAAGAAGCTTGGAATCTTGCTGGTGCTCAGGGAATGAGTGCACGACCCCTAGGATTCCTTTTTCGGCTTTAAGGGAATCAAGTTCATTCCCGAAGCCTGGGGCATTCCCTGAGCACCAGCCAGTCAAACGAAGCCCAAGACACCACGCGATCCAACTCTCCTGATCCCACAGGGTGTCGCACAACCGAGGATGGTGGCCGGAACACCTCCTGCGATCTTAGCGGATCGCGAAAAGGGGAAGGTCTCACGGGAGCCTTGCAAGCCGAATTGTCCTTGTGGAAAACCCCATAGGTCCCACTGCGAAATGAAACTCGAAATAAACTCAAACCCGTGGAAAAATAATTTATCGCCAGCCAAGCTGACTTCAAGGCATGTCTCAAGCCGCTTTCAAACCCTTGCAGGTTGAAAGGCTGTCACTTGGCCACGTGAGGTGCAGTTCCATCCACATAACCCCCCAAAAGGACACCAACATCAGGCTGGCAACCGCATCCTGGTCTATGCAATCCGCGCAAGTGAAGGGGCCGGTGGATTCCTATCCAATGACCAGTGATCGCTCCGAGGTGGAACATGGTCTGTTTCTTTTAATACTGTTTTGTGGGGTGTGCCCGATCCCCCACGACTTGATTGAGATAAAACCCCGACCTTCCGAATAAACCTTCGGATGCATCTGCGCAGTGCTCCTACGAAACCTTGACTACAACCCAGAAAAGTGATCTGGATTCCCACTAAACAGGGACAGCCCCCGTTTGGACAACCCGGCATGCCGAATGAACCTTAGCTCAAACACACACTGCTTGAAACTGCCGTCCCCGTAGGCATTTCCCCTGGTTGCCAGCTGCCGCAATTGGAAGCACGCATGGACTATGGATCAATCAATCAATCAACCAACCAACCAATCAATCAATCAATCAATCAATCAATCAATCAATCAATCAATCAATCAATCAATCAATCAATCAATCAATCAATCAATCAAATCAATCAATGAATCAATCAATCAGACAATCAAAACGATCATTCAATCAATCAAATCAAACAAACTCGAATAAAATCAAATCAAACCAAATCAAATCAAATCCAGTTAATGAACCAATCACTCACTCACTCACTCACTCACTCAATCAATCAATCAATCCATCAACCCTTGCTTTTTAGAGGGGCGGGTGCAACCCTTTACCTGGGCTGTCCGTTTTCCGATCCCCGGCTACAAGTCTATAACCTGTAGTGGGTTAGGTGGAAGCCCGACCACTAAACCAACTAAAAACACGAAACACCTCAGGAACTGGAGACAATGGCAACAACCAGCGGCAACTTGGCTTCAGCGAGTGCCTCAAGATGTGCACCCTGCCCCATGCCCCTTTTTGGTCAGGTTGCAAAGGGAAGCCAACAAGAAAACCACTCTCTCTCTCTCTCTCTTTTGTGTGTGGGGGGGGGGTCGCCTCAAAAAAGACGCTCATTTATGGAGACACTTCCTGATCAAGATCCGCTAGGACCTATGGGTTAACATGTCCAAGCCCAGGTGCTGCCTCCCTGGGAACTGTTCCAAAGCGGCAGCCCCAACCAATAGCACTCCCAGGCAAATGAAACCAGCCCAGGTCAGAATATAGAGAGTGAATTCCTTGGTTTGAAAAGGTGTGGATCATGGCTCCCTTAGCATCCAACAACCTCTGCGCTGAAAAAGTTGACTGCGACTTTCCAAAGCCAAGATTGACACGAGAAACCTTCTACCAGCGACCTAAGCCGGACCCAGTGCCCAGCCACCCTTCGACGAAGAGCGTCCTCTTCCTCTGGATTTTCTGGCAAGCGCTGGACAGTTCAACGCTGACAAGCTTTCTGGTCAAGCTGCAAGTTTCTTTGACTTGTCGGGATGTGGGCACAAGCTGGTCTTAACTCGATCAGGGAGGACTAGCTCACCTGCAGTGCATTGACCTCTCCAAACTAACCTATCCTCTCACCACTTAACATGGAACCTGACAGCGGGTCCTGGCTTGAACCATTTTCCTTTTAAAGGGACCGGGTCCCGCTCTTCCAAGCCCCATCCATGCGGTCTGAGCTTGAGAGCCGAATGAACAGTGGGGGAATGGTCGCAACTTACACCCTTTGCACCTGGCCTCTGCCATGTGACACCGCCAAATGCCACCTCTGCTTAAGACGCCATCACCAAGCGGATTGATTAGTGAAGGCCGGAGGCCACCACCAAAGTGACGAGAAATAGGTGGATGCTATCCTCTGATCCGATTCGTGCATGTCAGGATATCCAGGAGCAATAGATGGCTGAGCCGAATGAGGAGCTTCTCAGGTTTTCCCCACGGGTAAATTGGCCTGCCTTTGTAGTAGGTTGACAAAATACCCAACGACATACCCAACGGAAATGTGTGTATTTGGACCGGGCGGTATATTTCCAGGCAGCGAAAAATAATTTGGCCCGTGTTCTTCCATACCCGTGACGAAGCCAGGGCAAGAGAGAGTTGTCCAAACTGACACCAGCGAGTTTGAAAATGACGCAGCTGGTGGCCGGTGGCATCCCCAACAGCCCCTGGAAATCCACAGCTGCCCCAAACCACAGTCCCTGGGCAGAGACCCCAGAACTTCCAGCTGGGGAAAACATCAGAGACAAAACACTAGGCCTTGGGTCAAAAGCCGGGTTGCCCAGTGAAGATCCCAATCCAACCACTAAAATAGGTTCTAAAATGGGTGAATTCACCTACCCCAAAATGGGATTCCAAAACGGTTTTGACCCCCACAGCCGAGCAAGTGGAATCCAGCGCAAACAGCCCCAGTCAACAGCTATACTACTTGAGTGTCCATTTGCGCACCGAATTTACCGAAGGATGATCCCCCTTTCGCACCCCTCAAGCTGAACCGTAGATTCTAGTAGATGCTTCCTCAAATTGGTAACCCATTCGACCGGCGTGTTCCCTTTGGTATCCCTTTCACCGAAGGCTTCTTTAAACAACCCGATCCTGGCCCCCTTCAAAAGGAAACCAAGGAGAGGCTGCTTAAATGCATTCAAGATGCTACAAGGGCTTGGATATCGCAACTTACCAAAGACAATACGGGACGGCACTCTGTTATTGTGTTCCTGGCTTGAACCAAACGGAAATATCCAATGCGTTCTTTTTTCACCCCACCCCCCCCCCCCGCCCATTATATATACAGTCTCAGAGGCAAAAGCAAGGGGACCCGTTGCAGCATAACCTACTTGCAAGTCCCTGCAGGATATGTCCTAAGTATTGACAGTAGAAAGGAAACCCGGTACTTGCCATACAAATATGGGTCATCCACGGTAGCCACTTTCTAACTTGGCCGAACGAAGAGGTCAAACATGACATCGGGTGTTCGCGCCTGGCTCTTCTTCCGGCTCCGGTTGCGGCACCTGACCATCGCTTGGCTCTTCTTGTGGCCAGACTTGGTTGTTGGCTCCCCGCGGAAAGTAAACTTGAAAGTGAAGATATGGGGCCTGTCGATGTTTGACTTTCTGGGGTTGTTTTAAAGGAAAACTAGAAGGACAACCTCAGTTTTGTGGGTCCCAGAAAAGAAGAAGGGGTCATATGATTCAAGGGTTCCAGGATCATGCCCCAAAACTGCGAGCAGTTTCTGAACCACCTTTTTCACCCTACTAAACAAATGTCCAACGGCCACTTACTTTTGGAGGGGTCAAACATTGACAGGGGTCACCGGTCTTCCCGATGAAAAGTTGATCAATTTGCTGGGTGGTGTTCATTGAAACTGCCACTCTTGGTGGTTCCAAAAAGAAATGGAGGATGCTATGATTGAGACTACAGCTCGGGAACCTTCATTTTTTGAGGAGGGAACCCTATGTGAGCCGCTAGCCATGGTCAAACCTGTGCTGTTGGCTACCTACTTTGGACAAAAATCGGTCTTGCCCCCCCCACCCCCCCCCCCCCGTGTTTTGCGTGAAATGAGTCCCTGCCCCTCGCAATGGACCATAGACGAAGTATTCTGACCCTCGGGTATACCTCCAAGAGTGACCCCAAATAATTGACTTCCTTTTGGTTTCCCTTTCAAATTCAGCCCCAAACGGTAGACATACACCTCTTGTTCTTTCGTCCACCCGGACACTGGCTGCTAAGTGGGTCATGTGCACTTTCAAATCGGTCGAGGGTCATGTGACCGCAGTGCTCACGTTATGTGAATCGCAGAGTTCCCTACATTTTCCCTTTAAAACTCACCCCACCAAACGACACTGGGCTCCATGTCCTCGCGACTCGCGACGCGGAATCGCGCGCCTGCGGCCGCAGCGTGACCTCCTTTGGCTCCTCCGAATTGGAGCTTCCGGCAACCAGAAACTTGCTGCTGCGATAGGTGGGGAATCACCCCATCCGGGTACTGCGAATTGGGGATTCCCTGAAAGGAAACCATAGGGGATGGTGAAAAAGGAGCCATTCCATTTCTCATGCCCTGCTGAAAACAAGCAAGAAACATTAAGTCGAAAACCCGTCCCGTTTGGGCTTCCTGGGGAGAATGAAGTTCATGATTACCCATATTGCTAGTGACCACATTTCCTTTCAAACCAAAAGGGAGAAAAGACCCCCTTAACACAATTTGGCTTAAACAAGTAAGGAAAACAGGAGAACCTTCAACTTGGCCAGTCCGGTGCCCGGTGGCGAATTTGAAAAATGCCCGGGCCCGCGTCTCTCGTCCGCAAAAGGACTTCCGATTGATCAAGGTGCCGCAAGCATGGAGTGTGTCTCCTATTGGCCCAGACAGAAAGCGTTGGGTATTTAGTGTTAACCCTCCAACAAGCAATTCTGAGGCCGATCCACACATATGCAAGGGTATATGTGCATTTGTTGTACTGACATCTACTAGGGCAATCCTCACTGACCACGCCATATCCGTGTTTGGAAAAAAACAAAAAACAAAACGGCTCTGCATTGTCCATTCGAACCACGCCATATCCGTGTTTGGAAAAAAAAACACAACGGCTCTGCATTGTCCATTCGAACACCATGCAAATGAAAGACTCCTATTTCTACTGTTGAATATCCATTGGCACAACATGGCGGGTCTCCCGCATGTTGACATCTCGGCGCACTCCTAAACGATAAGCCCGGGTAAGCAACTCCCGGACGCAACATCTCGGCGCACTCCTAAACGACAAGCCCGGGAGTAAGCAACCCCCGGACCCCTTCCGAGACCTTAGCCCTCCCAAACACTCCCGTTGCCTATCTGGGCAGAGACCCCAGGCTTTCGTCAGGTTTCCCTTGTGGTTGGATTGGTGGTTTGGGATTTGAATGGTTCTTGTGGGAGTGGGGAACCACTCCAGACCTCCAAACCGGTGGGCTCCAAACCTGGGAAGCTGACTTCGGCGCAAAATCCGCAGCTCTGAGGCTGATTCCCGGCAGAGATCCATCGAGACACGGCAAAAACTCCGTCCAATGCTCACCTCTTCCTCAGCTGTTGCCCTCAACCAAAAGTCATACCGAGCCAAGGTCAATATGCGTTGTTCCCAACCACCAACCCACATGGGAATTTGTAGATGATGGCGAATGCTGACCCTTGCTCCTATATTTGATTCTGTTCCATATTTGGTGAACCATTCCCAGACTCTGTGCCCCACTCACTCGGACCCGCTTTGGGGACCGCGAAAGCAACACGGACATGTCGCCTGGAGTGGTCCTATTAGCCACCTTGTATGGCTCACCTGAAGGTTGAGACCCCCCCGTTTCTGGATTCTCCCTCAAGAAACCATCCTCTTCTTGGCCCAGAGATTCCACGGAAGCTTTCACGACCCCTTTGAAAGACTTGGCTCCATTTACAGAGGCCAATTGGGGAGCTTTCCGGCTGCTAGTCTGAGTCAGTGTAGCAACATCAGCATATGTTTTAGCGATCTTCTTTCTGCTTGTTCCTTTACAGGACGCACGATAAGGAAACATGTGTCAAAGGCCCCGCAAGAAGACAAGGTCGAATCGCTTCCAAACTTCTGACAGGGATACGTTCTCATTTGGCTGTGGCTCACAAAACCGGTACCAAAACTGAACTCTGGTAAGTGAAAACAAAAACCCAAACCTGCGTAACCCCTCCTGTTTAATTTTGAGCCACACCCATTTGTAGCTTCGAAAGAAGGTCCTAACCAGCCACCTTGGTCAGACAAAACTGAACAGCTCAGTGTGCCCCCCAAAAACATGGTTGGGTTCCGCTTTCAGTTTCCCAACCAAACGCAAAAGATGGCCCAAAAGACACATGAACGAACCTCTGTGAGTAAAGTGCCCCCCCCCCAAAAAAACCGGTTGGATTCCAGTTGGAGGTTCCCAACCAAACGCAGGTTGCTCAACTAGGTCCTCCAGTAGAGAGGTTAGAATAAGGGTACCAATATGTACCAATTATTTTTGTCTGTCTATTTTAGTAGGGGGTTCCTCCCAACCAAAAAAGGTAAAGGAGCGGGCACCAATTGCTGGGGGACCTAGCCAAAGAACACCTCTGCGAGACTCCGCAAAAACGACCAGCCAAAAGCGTCCTCCTCGACCTCTTTGGACAAGACGTCCTGCGCCAAGGCCTTCGGCAGTTTGCGCATGGCACCCTGCAGTAAACCTACCGACCATTGTGCGAAATGGGTCTTGTCCAAGGGATGGAATGTTTTGTTCTAGCAAAAATGGTTCCAAGGGATGGAAGGTTTTCTTCTAGCGAAAATGGGTGTGAGGCTTTAGGCAGACCTGACATTGACATAACATTGGGTAAAACGCCCTATGGCCAGCATTCTGGGCGCTTTCTCGACACTCTTCAATGGTCCCGGACAGATTAAAAAACAAAAAAACTTGCGGTTCTGGTGGGTTCAACTCGTCCAGTGTCAAATGGACACTCCCGACCATGGGACACTCCCGACCATGGGTTCGTGACGGCTCATTCGAATCCGAGGCTATGGTCCGTTTGGTGTTTTTGGCTTTGGGCGCCTTTCTGGATCAACATCAGCCCAGTTGCCAGCTGCCCAAACACGGGGTTCCAGGAACCCCAGGCGGCTCCGGCTCCGAGCCGGAGAGATGCAAACAAAAAAAGCCACCCCCCCTGGCGTAGAGAAGAATAAAACCCACCAGCTGGTTGCTGTTGGGAATGTCGACGTCAAAAGTTCAACAACACAACCTGCAACGCACTCTTGGGGTTGCGCCAACTCTTCTCGTAAGCCCTGCTTCAAACATGCATATGAGGCGGCTCGTCTTTTTTAGTTGATACCCCCCTTTTTGGGTTGTTCTGTAAAGGAAAACCAAAAGCAAAGCCGCCATTTCTTTTTTGGGGTGGGTCCAAGCTTCCTTTCAAAAAGGGCCAGGGTCCCCTGGTCTGGTCGTTTCAACTGCCCACTTCGAAGAGCTTCATGGCAAACACGTGGAGGTTGTCACTGTGAAACTGTCGCCGCTTGGAATACAATCAACTCCTTGCCCCCGAGTCGTCACTTGCTGGGATGCAGGGAATTGGTCAAACAAGCACCCCAAAGAGGGTTGTTGCCGCGTTTCTTGGGGAAGCTGGCTTTCTTCAAGAAGAACTCCGGGGTTTATGCCTATCTTAAGAGAAACAAACAATGGACATCTGCTTGGGACGATATTGCCATACCTCGAAGGGGCGTACATGGAGACCTGCACAAATATCTTTGGCGAGTGATCCTTCCGCACTGTGCATTGTTATTTGCCAGGGATGCTTACATTGTACACCTGAACATTGTCTTGTAAATGGTGGTTTCCCTTTATTTTTGTGGAAAAAGCCATGTTTCAAATGGGCAAAATGTATCTTTTAAGGAGCCCTGTGCAGTAAAGCCCATAAGCCGAACAGCCGCGAAAGCATCCGTTTCCCTTCCCACGACAGCTGGAAGGCCGTCCTCAGATGCTATGGCGATCAGGTCCGGTGCCTGCACAACTCTATGCCGATACATTCATCGAGTCATGAAATGCCGGGTGGCCTTTGGGAAAAATAGATGGGTTTCCCTGGTCAATGGGCAATAAACCCCATCTAAACCAGGAATCGCCCTCTATTTGCAAGCAAACCAACCAAAAAGGACACCTATGGTCATGAAATGCCAGGTACACCGATCATTTCTGGGTCTTTAGCGCCCTGAACAGGCTAGCTTCCTCTTGGCTTCCCGTTAGCTGCCAACCAAAAGGGGGGGGGGCCCACCATGTTGAACCCCCCGCAGGTCCAGATCACCAATTCACGCCATGCCTCCTCCTCTTCCTTCACGACATCGGCAGCAAGGGCCTGCGATCAAGTGGGCAGCATCTCCCCGAAAGCAGCGTCTCAGTGGTTCAGTGACCCTGGAAACAAAAGGGGAACCCTTTTAAGACCATTTTTAGTGGGGCAGCCACCCAAAAAAAACATGGGGAAAATAAAGGGTACCACTGAACAACTGAGATTTGTGTGTTTCCCCATGAGTGGGCGCTACGAACACTGGACACCGCTTGGGTGTCTGGCCTTGAAGGATGGATCGAGACACCCCTTCGGTGCGCCAATCACTGCTAACCAGGTCTGAAGAGGCAGCAAAACCAACAACTGCACCATGCAGACTCCAAACTCAGATGAAAGACAGCTACCAAACATGAGAGTACCCGTCGACAGTAGCCATTTTGTCTCCCTTGGCGTGCAGCTTTTCCCCAAAACCACGACAATGGGAAACACTTTGAACAAATCGAACACCCAACCAAGGATCCAAATGGCACCTTGGGTTCTCCGGCGACTCAAGTTTCCCTGTGTCTGAATGGGGGTCGAGATCTGCTTCAAGGTTGTCCACACAGTGATCCACAAAATCCCTCTGCGAGTCTTTGGCAGTTGCCCTGGCACAAAAGAGCATGATGCACCGACTTGAATACTCAACTCACGGCTAAGTAGGATTATATGGATACAAGGGAAGGTTGCCTCTTCACTATCCCAGCAAGCATGGTTCTCACCCACATGCCTGCCGTAGGCAAGGAAGTGTCTCAAAGTCCTCTATGACAAAATGGAGGTTTTGGCTAAGAGGGATCTGGGCCAAATGGAAACCCACCTCCGAACAGGTAGATTCCCCATGGATTGTCGATGTTCAGGAAACTGGGCTGTTCAAAATGGATCGTGGCCCATCCTAATCCAGAATCCCTATTGGAAAGCCACCACAAAACCCAAGGATTCAGGATTCAGGCTTGCCTTTCAGCCCAGAGTATCTGCTAGGTCCTCCAGATTTGAGAGGTTACAATAAGGCTACCAACTTTTTTCTGCTTTGTCTATTTTAGTAGCAAAACCCTCCCAACCACAAAAGGGGTGAGAGGTCGGGCACCAATTGCTGGGGAACATTTTTTCGAAGGAAAGCTCCTTCGACCCCCCATGAAGGCGCCTTTGCGGCCAAGGCGGTGATGTCCACCTGGAATCGCCGACGGGACTGACTTGCTGACTTGCCGGGCCGGGGGGTACACGAGGACTTTGCAGGGCACACCCCTTCACACAAAAGCCAAGGATTTGTTCCAGGGAGAAATGGGCGGAACTTGGGGCTGGTCTCTTTTCGCTCTAAATCCCAAAAAAAAGAGAGTCCCCCAGTAGATCCGCCTATGGGATGCGCCAAAGGCTCAATGTTTTCGCTGATTGGGAAGCCGGGCACCTCGTCCTAGGCCCGCCTTTTTTTTTTCGCGGCTTTGAGCCTTCCCAAGCTCCCAAGTGACAAACCCAAAATCCCCAGGTTTATTCCCTCATTCCCTAGCACCAGCAAGCTATTCCAAGTTGGACAATTCCCAAATGGTTGATTTCCTTTGGGTTTCCCTTCACCACCCATCTGGTCTCATGGGCCGTTGAAGCAACCTGTGGCAAACAATACCGTCCAACCCCTCAGAGACCCTGAGGGGTTTGGAGCCATGGATGCAACAAAGCCATCTGAATAATTACTCTCACCTGCTGGGTGGATGGCCCCGAAAAGGGCCACCCATATCTCACCTGCTGAGTGTAAAACTTTATATTTGTCAAACTTATGTTGGATGTCGGTCGAAGCTGACAAATCCTATGTGCAAAATTGCGCTTGACGGCCCTAAAACTTATCACTTTTCAGGTTGCTCTTGGTTTCAAGTGTAATCTCACTTCCTGAGGGGGCTTTGGCCAGAACAAGGTATGAACATGTCTAGGCCTTTTTGAATTTACCACTAAACTGGTCCAAACACAAAGAGTGACTCAAGCTCAGAAGCCTAGGGAGTGAGTTTTTAGAACCAAAGGGTTCCCTACTTGATCGAAGGATGGGACCAATCTAGGCTCGTGCCTGAACTCTGGAGGCGGCGAACTGTGCCAAAGCCTCGCAAGCCGGGGGATCGGCGAGTCAGCGATTGCCTATGGATTTTGGGGTGAATCAGTATTCCTGGCCCCATGGCTGACCATGGGTAACTCTGAGACGTGTCAAGTCTTTTTAGTGGTTCTCCCCAATGGTCATCCCTATCGCGGGCCTTTTGATCAGCCCCCATTTGCCTCAGGAAGCGGTACTGTGGATGGACAGCCACACACACACACACACACGCACATACGTATGGAATGGGTGGGGCAGGGAAAGGCACGGCCTATTGGGGGGAAGTGTTCTGAAAGCATGAGAGCGGCTTGGGGCTGGTTGGAATCGGTTCAGGCTGGCGCGTGGCTCGAGCTGTTTTGGTGGGTTCAATGCTGAGTGGGTCAAAAATGGGCATGGCTCAAAATCAAACCACCAGGAATTGGACCGCAGGTTTTTTGGCCCATGCTTCCACTTCCCAGGGCAAGCCATTTTGGGTACATGTTTTTGACCCCCAGCCAAACGAGGTCCGGCCACCAGCGGAAAAACTCCCACGCGTC
This sequence comes from Effrenium voratum, assembly GCA_963377175.1. Lineage (NCBI taxonomy): Eukaryota > Dinophyceae > Suessiales > Symbiodiniaceae > Effrenium > Effrenium voratum. Next base: position 1,094,570 of record CAUJNA010001125.1, read on the forward strand.
TTTTTTTGTCGCTGCGGGCGTGGCGTGGCCATGGTTTCTACTCCTGACCAACCAACAAACTAAGCGACGAACCCAAAGGACTCTACATAGCGACCCGACCGGTCAACACCAACTCTCTGATCCTGTCAACAGACACCAAGTGATAGGCGCCAAAAAGGACACCTTCTGCCTGGTCAGCCGGCGCCAAACGCTCATATGAGCCCCAGTCAAAATATGCGATCATCGCAAAGGACATGCGGAACTGTCCCCAGCAGTTCTGTGGGAATCGTGGTCATTTGTCCATGCCCCCTTCCAAATGGATTATAGACGACTGGATGTTCTCTCCGAACCTGATATGGGCCTCTCAAAATGTGTCATGGGCGCCATTTGGACCATCCCAAGAAACAGACCTAGGTAAAACAAAGCCACCCACAAGATTGGCCTGTTCACCTGAACAATCATTCAGGTAACCCGTAGTTGGTGGTTTGGATTAGTGGTTTGGATTTGGATTTGAACCCTTGCTTGTTGTAGAGGGTAAATAAGAAACCACCCCTCTCACCACTAAACCACCGAACTACCAATTTATCGATGGAAAGCTGAAACATGTAATTTTACTTTCTGGTGGAAACGGTCTTGCCCCCAGAATTCGGCCTTGGACGCTGCGAGCGTGGCATCATCATCGGCCTGCGATCTGTTACTTGGGCGAAAGGGATAGTCATGGACTTGTTGATTGGGAATTCAAACGACCACTCATAAAGGCTTCTCGTGAGTAAAGAACAGTGACCATGACCCCACATGTGGAGCTTTCATCACACATGTCGAGATCGTAGACCAATGTAAAGTGTTCTCGTGTAAAAGGTTCTTTGCCACGGCACATGTGAGTGCCCAAAACAACCTGCCAACTGTCTCTTTCAAGATGCGTAAAAGAAGGTTGTTGCGGCTTCACTATGTTCCCTGTTGGGCCATGTTCTTGTGCGACCATGTTTTAACCATCGCGCTCAAAGGCATGCATCCACGGGTTTGAACAAGTGAAATTCAAACAACCTCTTAAGGAATTGGTATCCTTTTATATCGGGGTCCAAGGACTTGTAAAAAACCACCTTTCGATCGATCTTTGGTGAGTGAAACCGAATTGCTCCGAAACTTAGACAGGGATCCTTACATTATACACCTGAACATTGCCATGTAAATGGCGGTTTCCCTTATTTTGGTGGAAGAAGCCATGTTTCAAATGACCAAAATGTATCTTTTGAGGAGCCCTGTTAGAACATGCGCTTTTTGCCCCCGACCAAATTGGGGATTGTTCATAGGACCTGAGGATCCAACCCCCGGCCTGCGGCCCCCTCTCGGAGGGTGCGCTGTGGGCGGGGGTAGTTTGGATGTGAATTGCTTTCCTTGAAACCCTGAAAAACCTGAGTCATTGTCGCTTGCCAACTGGTGCGGAATGGATTTCGTCCATCCAAATGAACACGTCTCTGTCGACACATCTGTCCGCTGCAACACTTCGTAGCCCGCGCCACCCGCACGGGCGAAGGAACGCCGAAAACGCAGGCGTTCCAGGTGACTCTGTGTGACGTCGCGCTCAGCCATGTCGTCTATCTAAGATTAACCATGGCTTCATTTCGTGGTGCGATTTCTGGATTTCGCAAACATGCGCAGTATGTCAGTCTCACTTCCGCAGTGGACTGACCAAAAAAAGTCTGCGCTTGCATTTCCGACATACATGGTCCTTGCAAAAAGTGACTAAAGTCCTTGAACGCAGTGAGTGAGTTTTAAGAACCAAAGGGTTGCCTACACTACTTGTTCGGCCAGACCCTATGGCTTGCCCGAGAGCGTCTGCCGCCCATCCTGACCGCGGTTCCTGCGCAATGTGTTTTCCTAGCTCTGTGGCTGATCTAAGAGTCATCATACATCCACTGGCCCTAAACCACAACCCTAAACTGTTCGTTTGGGGGCGGTCTTAGGAGTCTTAACCCTACACACAAACCTAAACCCTAAACAGTTGGCTGGGGCGGTCTCAACCCTAAACCAAAACCTAAACCTTAAACAGTTGGCTTGGGGTCGGCCAGCAAGGCTCATACGTCCCCGGGCCAACCGCAGGGTCTGGGGATACTTGTTGATCGAAGGATGGGACAGAACCGAACGCAGTCTAGGTCCTCCAGATTTGAGAGGTTAGAATAAGGCTACCCGTTTTTTTTTTTTTTGTCTTGGTCTATTTTAGTGGGGGAACCCTCCAACCAAAAAAGAAACGGTAAAAAAGGGCACCCAGCTGGGGGACCTAGTGGTAGAACTAGCAGAACACAACGGAGCGGAGTTTAGTCCCACGCCTTGGCCACGACATACTGCGCCAGCGCCTCTCAAAGCACCGGGCCACTTTGGGCTCTCTCCAATAGAAAAGCTGTCTCCCCCCGAATGGAAAAGCACTCAAAAAGTTTACGTTGTGGCCATCCTAGGTGTCCCTTTGCACAAAATCGATGGATTTCTCAAATGGATGGCATACCAATCCAAACCAATGGAGCCCAACCTGAAAAGGATCACACCAATTTTTGTGAAAGGGCTCCCCAGGTCGAGGATCCCAAGGTGAGGCCAGTTTTGACGAGATGGGCCCACACGCCAAAAGATGCAAAAGGGTCAAAAGATCCAAAATCACGGATCCAAAGGGTCGAAGGTTGAAAGATCCAAAAGATCTTTCAATGATTTTGTCAAAAGATCCAAAAGGGTCAAAGGGAGTTGCACCTTTCTGGACAAGAGAGGCTCGACATCAGCGGATAGAGTGAGACAGGCCGATAACCACTGTCTATCAGCTTCGTGTACCACAAGGGGCCAGTTCATCACCAAAGGCCCCGGACGTCAAGTTATTATTAGAGCTCCATGGACACCAGCCGAAGGAGTATACCCAGCCCCGAGACCCTTGGGAACCTCCCCCAAGGCCACCCCAAACAAACCTACTGATGGGCAACATGATGCATCCACAATGGATAAAGCGTGGATTTTTGGGCAATGAGTATGTCATTCTTCAGGTTGGCCGCCCCCCCAAAAAGGGGCAGCGGTGGTTTTCCTTGGGTTCCCCTTTAATCAGCTGGAAAAAGGGTAACCTGAAACACTACCGGGCTGCCGGTCAAAAAGACCTTCAACCCCCCTCCCTTCCCGCCCATCCGCTCCTTGGCCACGACAGTGTTGAGGTCCTCCTCGTCCTCGCGTTTCGGACCCTTTGCCGGACTTGTCGTGAGACAACCTAAGATGGCTTCCCTACCCCAAACCACCTCCAGGGAGCAGGGGGTACATAACCTTGATGAAGGGGGAGCTAGCGGGGTCCCAGCGAAACAAATGGCACAAGGAGCTGACTGTCATCCTTCAATGGAAGCCGCCCCCAAGTAGTACACACGATGCTTCATTGCTAAGTTCTCATGAGCCATGGGAAACTGTTGCCGTGGCGAAAACTGGCATCTCTAAAGGTGTATTGGGCAAATAAAAGTATGAGTTACACCAACCACATAAGTGCAAACGGTGTAGGGAACCCAAGCTTTTGACACGTGTACCATGTACCGTAGCGGCTTCTGGGCTCATTGGAGGGACCTACCAACTCCGGATTTAGTGAATTTGGGCTGTCCAGCCGTTGTCCGGTTCCGTGGTCAGTGAAATACGCATGTGAGTGTGTGTCTCAACATAGGAAACCTTTTTTTGGACGTTTAGGGGGGCCCCTGAATTTGAGACACACCCATATGTGATACTCAAAATCCTTTGCGCCAGCATACTTCCCCTCAAACACACAAACATATATACATATATACATACACTCAGCAAGGCGGTCTAATTTCCTTACCCATGGGATAAATATCCTTGTCTTTTTCTGGTGTCCGTGTGGACACACATTGGCCATCTTTGGAGTTGTCGGTTCCCTGCCATCTCTCGGTGCTCGATCGGCGTGACATGTTGCCTTGAGATCCCCATGCCATGGTAAATGCACCTTTTCACCTGGCATGAGCAGTGAACCCTCGCAAACCATCATCTGTACGACATGGACTTCTTTTTGTAAAGGACATCAGATCCTGCTAGTTGAGCCCTGAAACAACCAGACAACAGCACCTAAAGGAATGTTTATTCTGATAGACTTCCAGGAAACTCCCAGGTTCCTTTCGACATCTCTCCTTGGTCAACGTTCAACCCTTAACCTAGGGAGTTTAGTCTCCTCTAGTACCATCTGTTCAGACCAAAGCAAGTATGGAAGATGCTCTCAAACCTTCTCACCCAGCCTCTCGCACCCCCCCAAAAAAAAGAAAGCGCGGGGCGCCGGACCTGCATCTCAAGGACGTACTGCGCCAGCGCCTGAAAGGCCCGAGCAGAAAAACTGACGGTCCAGGTACATCCGCAACTAGGTCCTCCAGTAGAGAGGTTAGAATAAGGGTATCCGACTTTTTTCTGTAGACTATTTTAGTGGGGGAACCCTCGCCCAAAAAAGGGTTAAAGGGGACTACTGGGGGACCTAGGTAAAACATGACCCTCTAAATGATGGTTTCGTATTAGTCGTGCGGGTTATTCCTAGAGCCACTGGCAACTCTTCAATGGTCATCCCTTCCAACATTGAAAAGTAGCTATGTAAAGAGGATCACCTCGTTGTGATGCAACCAAAAGATTGGGAAAGCCACAAAGGGCTTGCCTTCATACCCAGGTTGGGTCATGACCTCTGGATCGCCTGCTCCGCCCGTCGCATTCGTGAGGCCAAGAAAGCCCTTGGCTCACATCCATGCGTTCTTTGCTGTGAGCCTCAGCAGCCTGTGCGCCGACTTGGAGGTGTACGCATAGTTCACCATACTCCAGAAATCTCGGCTTTTCCCGAGCCACAATCAAAACCCGGTGTTAAAATGGCGAACCCAGAACCATGTAAAGAACTAAGCAGCGGCCGCAGCTATTTATGGCTGGGATTGGCCCTTACTAACCTTCATCTACCTGCGTTTTGATTGTGGCTCACCTGATAAGCCGGCAATCTTCTTGCTCTTGACCCACTTGCTCGTGAGATCTCCATGGGACTGTTAGACAAACAAAGCCTGGGAGACAAGTGCGAGCGGTGAAATATAGCACCCTTTGTTCTCCTCCGCAAATTTCGGCTTCCCTCTCGGTGGTTTGGTGCTGAGGTTTCCCATCCGACCTAGGAGCCAGGAAATCCGAATCCGAATCGAATCCAAACCTCCAAGCGGGTCACCCAATGGAGCCAGAAAAGCAGAAAAAAGAAGAAGAAGAAGAAGAAGAAGAAGAAAACAACTTTTTGGGAACCCTAAACTATGGAGCCAGAAAGAAAGAAACACATTGGCACAAAGTCTGACCCCGTCAGCCCAATCTCCTCGGGGGATGAGTTTCGGGCCCTTGGGAGGGGCCCAAAAAGGTTCCATGCAGGAGACCTTCCCAGTTGGGCGAAGTTGACCTGTTCCAGTGGGGGGCTGGTCGTTTTTTCAGGGTGCCCCTTTCACGTGGTTTTTGCAAGGGAACTTAAAACTAGGTCCAGATTTGAGAGGTTGGAATAAGGTTAGAATGAGGGTGATTCATCATTCATGTCAGGGCAAGGCTCAAAGTCTGCACAAGTCTTCGGGCCAGAAACACGGAATCACTTCTGCACAGTCGAGTAAGGCATGATCAGACAAAATGCCTTTGGCGGTGGTCATGGCTTCCTCAGGACGCCAAAGCCAGCCCTTTGCCCCGAGAATCCCGGAAAAAATGGTTTTCATGGAGCCCTAGCCCTCTTGGTGAGCTCGCTCTCGCGGTGCAAACGAAGGGCCCATCACTTCGATAGCCGGGAATCCCAATTGCTGTTGTTTCCACCAGTGACCGCTTCACAGCTCTGTCAGCCTTTTCGAGGCAAGGCGGATGCAACAAACTAGCAACTGGGCAAGCTGCAAAGACACCCATTTCTTGCTTCTGCATCGACTCTCTGCAATATGGGCACCTAACCGATTTCTCGAGAAAAAAAATCAATTCGAATGTCGCGCAAAAGGTGGTGCTCGAAACATGGCAACACACACAAATATTAGATCAAAACAAACCAATGTCGCCGAAAACGTGATGTTCAACATGCAAAGGGGAAATACAAGCAGGGTCCTCACCAGGGTTGAGCCAGCGCCCAGTTCAAACATGTTTCAAGTGTGGCAAGCTTTGTTGTCCATTGAACTTGCTGGTGCTCAGCAGGGAATGAGGGAATGATCTCCCACAAATTCCCTTAAATGAAACCACAAGAGATGTTTTATAGTGGTCATTCCCTCCTTCCCTGCTGAGCACCAGCAAGTGAAAGGTCCAGGGCTTGGCAGTTCAAACCAGTTTCGCCCACTGGTCCTGTCAGGTACCCCTAAATTGGTTTGGATTGGTGGCTGACCAAACCACCGAACCGCCGGGCTCCACCAAGCCACCAATGGAGGAAGCTCATCCAGTCCGACAAGCACCTCCCCATTGCACCGGGAAAAAACAAAAACGGGCCTTGGAGGCGGTCGCCATCTTGTCCTCCTCAACCGCTGAAGAAAAAAAAACTGCGGGTTGGGAGGACATAAGGAGGGAGAAGAATGCACCGAATGAGCACAAATGGGCCCTTCCACACATGGAAGCCCAGATTCACAAACAGCAGCAAAACATGAGCAGAAATGGGCTCCACTATATAATTAGGGATCCGCTGGGCCTCCTAAGCAGGTCTCTCTTTGAACATTATCCATTTGCGTTTCGGAGAATGTCCGCGTGTTGCTCGCTTCACTCTGGGTTCTCGTTCTTCCCAAATCAAGAGAGAGATGAGAGAGCGAGTATATACCTTGTTTTTGCGAGTTGCTCTCGTCATTCTGAAGGTACTACAACCCAACAGATTCTGCCAGCTTTGAGATTCTCCCACACCATTTTGGTGTTCCCTTCTTCTAGTCTCCATTTTCGTGAATTTGAGGCCAGGCAGAACATGTCACGGACATGAGGCCCCACGCCTGACACTTGGGCGTTTCAACTGCCGCAGACCCCAGCCAAAAAAGAAGAAGAAGGATCGGCGCATTCCGAATTGAAGTTGAACAACACCCACGAGTGTTCTCCACATGAAAACTTGGGACATCTTTGCGGTCAAACTGCATGAGGAAACTCCCCCGCTGCCCTGTCGATCCAAATCAACAGTGAACCAATGTGGCCAGCGGCTAAGAACAAATCTTCAGAAAAGGCCAAACAAGCTTGCGTTATTTTTGCTGGCGCTGCCGCCCACTTTCTCTGATACCACTAAAGTCCACTTAGCGACAGCCATGGTTTCCGTGTGTGTCCAACCAACAGGCAAGCTGAAGTTTTTTGCGATGGCCCAAACAGGTGCTGCAATCCTCCCGAAACATCGACGGACACCTGCCGTGTATAGACTGTGAAAACCTTGGATCAACAAATTCCTCATGCTTCGGGATGTGTCCCGTACAGATCCTTGAGGGCAGGGCTGTGGGGAATGACCACTTCTGTGATACAACGGAAAGGGCTTTCCAAAGACTATTGTGTTCATAGAAAGGGGGATTCCAACTTGTGTCACAGAAGTGGTTGGAGAAACCCCGAGTGATCCCAAAACCCTGCTTGAGGGTAAACCACCCAAAAAAACATCCACGAGGCCAGTTGAGTCATCCGGGTGGTGACAGAAAGGCGGCTGATCAAACTCCCAGCTTGCAGGAAAAGAGGCAGGAGCCTTTCGTGGATGCCTACGTTCGATGCCAGAGAGTCGCGAGATCCCCTGTATACTTGAGCAGCCTCCATAGAAGCAACTATCAGTGCTTGTCTTTTTGAAGCTTGGACCCCCCCAAAAAACAAAAGAACGTGGTGTTCCTTTGGGTTTCCTTTTATAACAAAGCCTTGTAGGGGTACCAACTCAAAAACAAACACCCCCATTCGGGCCCAAAATGGGTGGTGTCCGCTTTGGCTTGCCTTCAAAACCCAAAAACAAACAGGTACCCCCAAAAAAGAGAAGAAAAGATTGGCTTGCCTTTGAAAGCCCAAAACAAACAGGCAACCAGCTAAAAAACGAAAACTGAGCTCCCCATCTCTCGTCCTTCACTTCTTCTCAGCCCCAGATCCCCCCCCATCCTGCGCCATCACATCCCGCGCCAGCGCCTGGCTTCGAAGCCCCAAGGCGTGGGAACCCGCGCGATATGAATCCATTGGCGTCCTTTTAGGTTGGCCTTGGATGGGTTTCCCTGGTAGATGAGAAACAAAAACACCAGGTAAACCAGGAATCGCCCTCATTTTTTGCTTGAGCAAAACAACCAAGGACACCTATGGCCAAAACAATTCGCTGGGAAACACGTCCGTTCCTTCAACTTGCGCATGCCTTACTTCTTGGTTTGGTCTTGCCCGAGATGTTGCAAAGTGGGTTTTTCTGGGCCCTGCCAGTGGTGCGAGACACCCCGTGTCATCTCCTTTGTGGCCAATGACACATGATGAGCCTTGCTTAGCAAGCCACCGGCACAGTCAACATGGTGGTTGAAACCGGTTTGTGCCGCCGTGAAGCAGTGAGTGAGGCAGTGAGTACCGACGGAACGTGTTGACAGAATCTCACTGTGGATGGACGAAACATACCCTCCCCCAGACTAACATGGAAGCTCCCAGGATCCCGTTGGAAGACTTGGTTGCATTTACAGAGGCCTTCTGGGAGCATCCATGTTAGTCTGAGGGAGTGTACTGTGGATGGACGACATCCATTTCGCACCTCCGTTCAGAAACCCTGGTGATTGATGATTCAACGAAAATGTTCAACCATGGTTTCAAAGCGATGCAAAATGGATCTCGTCCATCCCAGCATCATAGGAACGGTTTCAACCATGGTTTCCAAGCGATGCGAAATGGATCTCGTAGCATCCACAGCATCATAGGGAGGTCCACGTTGATTGCTGTTGGGCACAAACCGAGAAAAAAAAAAAACTTAGCAGCCGTTGTTTGAGCATGCCCCATATCATCCCCTCTCGCGACAATCACGGTTGGCATTGGCAGTCCCTTGGTGCTTCTTGTTTTTGTGAGACCCCGCTCTCGTCGCTCTCATGCCGCGCTCCCGGCCTTAGATGCGATGGCTGCGATATCCACCTCCTCCTGCCAAACGCGTGCGTGCGTAATCGTGTGTATCTCAGTTGTTCAGTGACCCTGGAAAAAAATGGGAGCCCTTTTTTGGGGCTTGGACCCATTTTTAGTGGGGCAGCCACCAAAAAAAGGAAGAAAAAAGGGCGCCACTGAAGAACTGAGGTATAGCCCGCCGGGGAAGGGATCGAAACACACCCTGAAAAAAGAGAAAAACACTTTTGGGACGCCCGAGCACACGCTCAACCCCTTGGGATGCAAAAACAACAGCCGAAATGGAGACAGCGGAACAGCTCCCGGACTCCCGGACCGCGCCTCGCCGTTCGCGAAGGTCAAGCGCGAACGAAACGGCCCGAAGTGAAGAGTTACTCGGAGTCAATCCTCAAAAGGACCTGGTTCGCTTCACCTTTCTAGGGGTTGATTCCATTTCCATTCTTTCCTACCATCGTTCTTGTCGAAAACCAGCCGTTTTTCTTGGGTTTCTGGAGGTTTTCTAGAAAGATTCGGATCCCTGGAAAGAATGGAAATGGGCAGCCCAAAGCACGCTGTCTTGCCACAATCATTCCCAGCCATCGAGAAGCCAGCGCCATCTACGGAAATCTTCACCAGCCAAAGGCACAGAGAAAACATCCCCGCGGCGTGGGGAAAAAGCAAGGACCCATGCGGGCTTCTAGATCCTCCACCAAAACCCAGAAGGGTCTGAGCCCTGATTCAAGTCCTAGCTGGCTTCTCAAGCCAGAATTTTGCGAGGTGCTTCACATCGTCACATTTCCCAAGAGTGCGTGGAAATGAGGCTTTGTCTCCAGCTTGGAGAAGCTCAACGGACCACGTCCATTTCGCTTAACTAGTCCCAAACAGCACTTGTTTACGACCCAGGCGTGTCTTGTTTCAGGGTGAGATTTACTCCACTGTGAACCATTGGGCCTTTCCAACTCTGGTTCTTCAAAGATGGAGTGCTCAATATGAATCGCAACAACTCCCCAAGCCCCCAACCATCCCGCCATCCCAAGTGATCAAAACCTAGCTCGCCTTCACTTCTTTAAGCCGATTCGCCCCAAACCGAAGAGAACACATCTATTTCCTGATAGAATTCCCTTTGAAGCCAAGGGCCAACAAAAAAGAAACAACCATTGGCTGCTCAAAAACATGCGACCATTTGGCTGTGGCTCAAAAACATGTACCCAAAATGCCCTGGTAAATGGAACCAAAGACTAAAATTCCTGCGGCTTGCCAGCTAGCTTTCAGCCAGAAGCCGCCGATGCTCCGATTTTCGCTTTCTCCTTCGGCTCCGCGAGGACGTACTGCGCCAGGGCCTACGAGCTTCGAGCTGCGAGCTTCGCTTCGTCGAGAACCACACGAAAGGAAGAACCGAAGGCAACGGAGACCAGAAGGAAACCCAAGGAAACCAGAAGGAAACCCGAAGGAAACCAGAAGGCAACCAGAAAAAAGAGAAGGATTGCATGGGAAAACATAAATTTGATGGACACAAAAGAGGGCACCTTACAATATACACCCGAACATTGCCTTGTAAATGGTAGTGTCCCTTTATTTTGGTGGAAAAGCCATGTTTCAAATGGTGGCAAAATGTATCTTTTAAGGAGCCCTGCAAAAGGGAGCACCTCAAAGCCCAGGTGTAAGGCCCCCAACAGCCCGAAACCCCCGGCCAGAGACCTCCGTGAATGTCCCAAACCACCCCACAGCCTATTTGGGTAGAGACCCCAAAGCATTCAGCAGTTGGGAAGGAAACAAAAACCTAATATTTCGGCCCTCTGCCTTTATACTACTGTTTGCGACCCACTCACACTCTCTCAACAACCTGCGGTGGATGGGACTTCCATGGAAGGAAGTCAAAGCGAACACGCGCAACAAAGAACCGAGCCCGGAATCGATTCCCATGGAAGCTCAAAAAACAGCATACATTCCATGTTTGGAGGAATCTTCTTGTGGGGAAGGGACTCCCTTTTTGGGGCTCTTTGGCTCCGTATCTTCAATCCACCCGGTGGATCCCAGTTGCCACTTGCGCAAATCCGCCATTGTCCCTTTGGCTTTGAGACCGGTTCTGGTTGCCTACGCGCAAGAAAAATTGAAGAAATTATCGGGCCCCCTGTGAGGGTAGTCTTGGGCATATTTCGGAAATAGAAAAAAGAAGAAACAAAGAAAAAGAAACCAAACAAAAAAGCAGTTTTCAGAGGCACATACTGTGGATGGGCAAAATCCATTTCGCCCCACCTAAGAAACGGTGTCTGATGCTTCCCCAACGCAAATACCAACAAACTTTACGGTTTCATCCTCCAAGTGGCTCAAATTGGATTTCTTCCATCCACAGCACCTCTTGCTCGTACTCGGGGGTTGGCACCATACCAAACAAAAGATGCTCGAATGCTACCAAGAAAGCAGTCTTCCTGCGCAAGCGCGAAGTATTCTACCCCCGAGCTAGCTCACAAGTTCATTGTGCAACCTGACAAGGCTACAACCAAGTAATGAGTTATGGTAATAGTAGCAACTGACAACACACAAAACCCAGCGAAAGCGAAAGCTACAACAACCGCATCTGGTCTTCGGAGCCACGAAGCTCGCACGCCTTGCACGCCACAGCCGACAAATCCACCTCCTGATCCTGGCGTGCAGGGGGCGTTCAAACGGAAAGGGTGCGGCTTGTGCGCTTTGCCCGCGGTGCCAATGCTACCCTTCCTCCAATAGAAGCTGACAGGAGAAACCTGAAAGTACTTGCCTTGGGAAGACTTTTGTCCACTTCTGCAGGAAATTGTATAGCAATTCGGCGACTTAGGAATAGGGCACCCGGCTCCCCGGTTGCCTAACGCAAGTGACCAGCCGAGGACAAAGCAAGCATTCATTTGGGGTCTGGAACAACCATGTGCAGATTTCTGGGGGGGGCCGCCCCAACCCAAACGCGACGGCATTTACCATCCTGTGTGTTTCTTGTGTATCTTCCTTTGGGGGAAGTTTAACAGACCCCATTGGGTGCATGCATTCAGCCACCTTTGTCAAGTTGCCGCGTTGCCCGCAATTCCCCCGATTCATGGTATTATTTCGAGGGCTGTCTGAAATATCGGGCAAGAAACTATGTCCCATACAATGGAAAGGAACCTGGTGTAAGAGACAGGTTGTATCCCTATGCGATCCATTCTCTCCTGGTGAAAGAAACGTGATCTTCTAAGGCCCTTGTCAGTTGGGAGAGAAAGGACGCTACTTTCAGTTTGGCTTCCATCAAGACTCGCCGGCAGGTGGGCCCCACGGTGGTTCCTTTCACTAACAAACCCCCTCCCAAGGTGCGTCGCTCGTGGTTGCCTTTGACAACCTAAGCCCTGGGAAAGCCTTCTAAAGGCTGAAGTGTTGGGCTTCGACTCTACCATGCCTCTGGTTACCAGTGAGGAAAACACCACCCAAGAGAAGGAAGCGGATCGGGCCTAACAATCTTTCATGGCTATAAGAAACCTATCACCTCGCGGTTTGCCGGGGAAAAAAAAAAACCGCTCCCTTCCGATTGGTGGTGTGGCTTGCTCGTTTGGTTGTCATGGACGGCTTCCCCATTTCCCTCTACAACCAGCAGGGCCCCCAAATCCAAATCCAACACCGATCCAAGCCGCCAAGCTTAGCCTGACTTTAAGAGCACAACCCTTGGACCTTGAACTAAAAGCAAGGCTTCAAATCCAAATCCAAGCCACCAATCCAACGCACCAAGTTAGGCTAACCTGAGTCACAATCAAAACCCGGTCTTAAACTGGTCCACCCAGAACCACGTAAGGCATCAAGAAGGCGGATAGCCGCAGCTATGTCTGGCTGGGACTGCCCCTTACTCACCTTCATCTACCCGAATCCCTTTGACCTAAAACACCTCGTGCGGCAGCCAGAAATTTTTCTCGGGCCTCTTGCGCCGAGAGCACGAAGTGCAAGAGAGCCTGAGCCACGGGCTCCCTTTCAGCTGAAAAAAAAGGCAACGAGAAATCCGACCACCGAAAAACAAAAAGCAACTGGCGGCTGGGTCAAAAAAAAGAGGCTACCAACTTGGCAGGGCAAAAGGAAAGGTTGACTAAAACCCGCTTGGCCCCAGCTGTTTGATTTCGAGCCACGGCCAAATACAATAGCATAGACCCCAGAAGGCATGGGAGATTACAACACGACGCTGACCAGCACCCTGGCTGCATCGCTAAACAAGCAAGAAAAAACAATGACGGCAACCACTCCACCTTAAGCACACCAAGATGCACCGAACAAGCACTGCCAGTCACCAGCACCCTGACTAGCACCCCGACCTGAACCGATTTCGCTGAACAACCCCCAATCGATAGTAAACGAATTCCTTAAGCCCTATAGCTAAAGCTATCTGGGGAAAGCACCTGGGGATCAACCCTTGGGGCTCTTGGACCCGTTTCTGGTTAGGAAATCAACCCGCGGACTTTGAGACGGAAGTGCCAGAGCCTTAGGCAGACGTTCCTGTGACAAGACCCGAGGGGTCAAGAACCAGAGCCAAAGAGGGCCATTCCGAGGAGCAAACGCCGCTGGAGCTTTCTTCAAGCCAAAAACGAGCCTGTCGAGCGTATAGCCGCACCATTTTTGAACCATGCTTTTACCACCAGCTTACAGCTTCCCTTGAAGAGTGTCACGGTCCGGTTGCTTGAACATATGTTGGGCAGTCTATATGCTTTTTGTAGGGGAGATTCGCAGGGGAGGGTGTTCCCCCCAAAAGCCAATCTGGGTCCCTCAACATTAGGAGCACCCTCCAATCAACTATCAGCCTGCTTGTATTCATCATTATGAATCCCGGGTCAGTGCTTGCAACAAAGAGCCCTTTCCTTTCAAGAGGCACTATACCCTCCGCAAGCGGTCTCCCGCGAGAGAATCGGAGCAAAGCTTTCTGGTGGGAAAACATCCGTTTGCTTGAGCCCCCTTCAAGAAAATGAGAATATTTCCAGTGCTAGATTTGTTTGTTCAAGCCAGCGGAGAGAAACAAATAAATAAAAAAATAGATCAGTCGAGCAAATGGAAGAAAACCATGCTCTCTGTGCCCAGCCGGGCCTGCGAGGCTTCCCGGATGTCCGCCTCCTCCACGCGAGAAGTCACGAACTGTGCCAGCGCCTGCGGCGGTTCAGCGACTCGGTTGCCATTCGAATGAACTCGTTCTTGGCACGGGTCCAACATGGAAGTAGGCAGGCCTTTCCAGGAGGGCTGTATCAAGGAAAGACAAGCCACCCATATCTCACCTGCTGAGTGGAAAACTTTATATTTGCCACTAAAATGGTCTTCCCAAAAAGTTTAAAGTTCATGAACTCAGGGAAGTGAGATATAGCATCGAGGGATCGGACTGCAAAACCATGGATGGCTGCATCGGGAGATGGATGCGACAACGCAGATATGGGTGGCTCGTCTTTTTGGAGTTGGAGTTGGCACCACCTGTTTGTGGTTTTAAAGGAACACCAAAAGGAAAACCCACAGTTTTTGCTTGGGGCGGGGTGTTTGGTCTGCTAGAAAAGACCCACCATGGCAGTTGGAACATATCCGGGAGACCTGAGAATGTTTGTAGTGTGCAGGGTAAAGCAGGGTGCAAAGAAGCCGATGTGCAGTCCAGGCGGAGCAAACCCGGATGTAAATTCTCCAAACGAGCTTCAGCCAATCCGGAAAATCCGACCTGTTTCAACCAAAAAGTGCAAGTCCAAAGATCCAATTATCCAATAGACACAAAGTACTCAGATCTAGCTTTTAGTGGCTTAAATGGCAACCCAACCCCTAAACTCACAAAAAAGAGCACCTAAACAACACGCTCTGGACCCACAGGGCTGGGAACGAAGAAACAAAATAGCTCTCACTTTCGATCGAGCGGACAAAAAAGCAACCAATCCTTTTCTGCAGCACTGAAATGGTCCAAACCCAAAGAAGCATCAAAAAGTCCAGGTGCTCGGGCAGTGAGAGCCTCTTCATGTGAGTCATAATCAAAACCCGGCATCAAAATGGTCTGCCCAGAACCATGTAAAGAATGAAGAAGGCGGATATCCGCAGCTATTTATGGCAAGGGGATTGTCCCTAACCTTCATCTACCCGGGTTTTGAGGACGTGGCTGATGTTCTGAAGGAAGAAACCCAAGCAGAAACCCAAGCGCACCCCGACGGCCGGTCCTTGGAAGCCACGGCGAGGTCGTCTGCCTGGCGCGCTTGACATGCTTCTCCCGAGAGCCCGCGGATCGGCGGATCGGTTTGCTACTGATGGCCGAAATTCGATTCGCACCACGTTGAAACCATGGTTGAAACCGTAAAGTTTGTTGGCATTTACGTTGGGGAGCGTATCATTCCAGGCCGCAACCATTGCCCGAATCCTGATCGAGTCAATCTGTCGCAGGTGTTCAGCCCATGTCAGGTAGGTTGTAACCATGGTTATTGGGACAGCGGAGATATGTTCCCTTGTAGCCTTTAAGCCATAGTTGGAACCGACTTTTAAGCCATAGTTGGAACCGACTCACTATTTTTCCCCACTGCAACTCGCATTTTGTTTTTTGGCTGGTATGGTGCCAACCCCCTACGAGAAAGAGGTCGTGTGGCTGGATCCAATTCGATGCACCAGGGTGAAACCAGAAAGTTTACGTTGGCATTTACGTGGAATCGTATCAAGTTCCAGTAGTTTCTTGGACGGTGCGAAATGGATTTCGTCCATCAGTGAGATGGACCAAATGCTGGGTACGGTCATGGCTTTTAGGTGTCTTGATCTAAGGTATACGGTGGACAAACGAAATCCTGTTGGGAATGGATTAAACCCTATACTAGATCTTTTAACAACATTGCGCCAACTCAGGGTTCCATTTGCTTACACCATGGTCAAGAGTGAAACCTGACTACCTCTCAAAAGAGATTGGGAGAAGAATGTGGAATCCATAGGTTTTTTGGCCATCACAAGGCTTTGTCTGTCAACAATATACCTACCTACCCTTACCTCCCAAGACATTGGGAGAAAATGGGAATCTTTGGTTTTTTTTTGGCCATTCCCCCTGCGGGTTTTGTTTGTCCACGGTGTACCTATGGAACTACCCCACCCTTAACCGCTCTGTGAACCCTCCCAGCACTTCCAGCGCTCAGTCCGGTGCCTGCTTGGCATGCAGCGCCAGCGCCTGCAGCAAGTTTGGGTTACGTACACTTGGTTGACGTTGGAAGGGGAGCAAAATCTTAAATTTTAGCAGTTAAGTGGGGATTTCCCACTAAACCACAATGCTTGGATTTAATTCTTAGCAGTTAGGTGGCTGGATTTCAACCACTAAACCACAACAAGCAAAAAATGCAAAATGTTTCCCAACAACAACCATGTATAGTGGGATTTCACCCCCAAATCACCAGCCCAGCCAAGGTGTGCGTGCATGTGCAAGCAACTGTGTATCCACATGTGTACTATATACAATTCTATATAATAATTAATATATATATATATATGTATCATAGGTATGCAGGATGGTTGGCCCGATTCGGGCCAACCATCAAGCACAATGTGAAAGCAAATAACCTCAACAAAAACACAGGGTTTTAGCATTTGTTGAAGGAGAGCAAGGGACGAAGGTAGATCATGGAGGGGTGTGACCATATACACACATTTATGTATTGCAGTTGTGAACATGCATGCAGGTGTCTGACATTAAAAGGTGTCATAACGCATACTTCATTTGCGCCCGCCAAATAGGCCCATCAAATCAGACAGCCCTGGGGAAGCTCTGCACTTACTCAATGGCGAAGTCGGGCGTGTCGGTTCTCATCCTTCCCAAGAGCAGACTGGTCAGTTCCTTGTGTCCCGAGCAAAACGCAAGAACATATGGGTGTCCGAAAAAGGGGACCCTGACAAATGCTTGGTTTCTTCCACAAAACAGGGTACCTCAAAAAGCCTCCCATATATGTGTTTGCAGGTTCAACAAAAAAACAAGTGGGTTCCTTTCCAAAAGATCGTGGGGCACCTTTCAGACCAGCCGTCAGGTCAAAGCAGGGCTTCCAAACGTCCTACGTTTCGGGGTGGAATGGGCCATCTTTCACAAGGGTTAGTCCCAAAAAATGGTCTCCCTTTCAACCCACCCAAAAAAAGGGAGTACTCGAAAAAAAGGACAGACCCAGCTATACGTTGACTAGGTTTCTGCAGATGTATGGCCGCATCAGAAAAACCGCCCTGTCGGTGCTTTCCACTTGAATGATTTACTCAAAAGGTGCAAAGCTCTCTTGAAAAGAGAGCCCCTATGCCCAAATCTGATATCTGTGAAACCTCCATGGCAACGCTGGTCATCTTTAGAAGCCCCGAGAATGGGTTATTAAACCCACCAAGGGGAGTACTCACAAAAGGCACCCACCGAAATGGCCCGCAACGCGGCCGTCTTTTGCGCGAACGGATCCCCATCGACTCGAAAAGTTGAGGAGACACAAAAACCACTTCTCTGGGAGCCGTCCTCCGCGATGGAGGTCTCGGCCTGCCGGATGACCATGGCTCCATGTTTTTGGGTTATCCAGAAAAATGGGCGGGGCCGTCCCTTTGCTTTCCTTTTAAAACCGCAAACAGCACGTATGTGTGTGTGGTCTTTTTGAGGGTCCACCCAACAAAAACAAGAACAAACAAATGTGGCGTTCCTTTGGTTTCCACCAAAAAAAATGTGGCGTTCCTTTGGGTTTCCCTTTAAAAACCATGCAACAAGTAGTACCAACTCAACCAAAAGCAGAGCCACCCACATCTTGCGCCGCCCAAGCATCTTTGGGCATCCATTCTTCAGGTGTTGTTTCCTTCTGTTTTTGTTTCTGGAGAGCTTCGTGTCTGGATACTCTTGTGAATGTGAGGCTACTCATTAGGAGCACGAGAAAGGCTCTCATAACCCGTCTAAGCGCACCCCTAGTAAACCTTTCCCAACACCTATCCTACAAGCAAACGTGTGGCTCGTCTTTCTGTCGGGCACCCCCCAAAATGGCCGAGCTGTCTGTATTTGTTTCCCTTTAAAACCACCAAAAAGAGGGCGGGGTACCCTCAAAAAAAAGAAAGTCGACCCCCCCAAATGCCTCCAAAAACCCTGTCGTGACATGTGGCCATGGGTCAAAAGCCTGTACCCCCAGTGAACATCCCGATTAAAATAGACTAAAATGGGTGGCGCACCCACCCCAAAAATGGGATCCCCTGGGCTTTGAGCACCACAGCCACGTGGGGGGTGGATCCCCCGAGCCTCGCGTTGCAGCTGGAAGGTGACGTACTGCGCCAGGGCCTGGAAAGTGAGCCGCCTGACCCTCAAAACCGAAGCCTCTGCGATGAATGACCCCGGCAAGACCTCTAAAAGGGGCCCGAAGGTTCTTGGAACCAAAAGGAATCCTGGAGTTCTGGACACCCTGAAGGCGAGAGGGCAAACATGTCTCCCCTTTCTTTGATCAATAGGCGCCCAGGGAGGAATCCTTCACTTTTGGGGGATCTACCATCCCAGCAATAGAATATCTGACAGGGGAACTGCAAGATCTTGGGTACTAACCAAAAGAGGCCCATAAGCCTTATGGCTTCAACACACAAGACGTCCCGCGAAAGTCGTCCCGTCCTTGGATGCGGCGTTGGTGGCCTCTTCCTGAACCGCTCCGCGCGCAAGGCAACAAGCACCAAAGCAACAAGCCCATGATAATAATGCTTGTCTACTGCGTCTAGGGAATTGTCACCCTGTCCTCCTCCAGTAGAGAGGTTGGAATAGGGTACCCTTTTTGACAAAGGGTGAGAAAGGGCACTACTGGGGGACCTAGCCTTGGTCAAAGTTTACCATGATACAAACAATCCGAATGCAGCGTGGCAGTCCTTTTCTCGTTACATTTCAAAAACTCGAGTGTGCACAGTTCTCTTGCACAAGTTACCCTCCGCCAGACTAACATGGAAGGGCCCCTTTGGAAGACTTGGTTCCATTTGCAGAGGCCTTCTGGGAGCTTCCATGTTAGTCTGGGGGAGTGTAGGGTGCAACTGAACAGCAGTGCCCGGCAAAGATCCGGCCTGCTGCTGAGCCACCGTCTCCGCAAAGCCAACCAGCGCCTGATTCTGATGCGTGCTGTTGCCCGGTCTTATCAGCTCAAATCTTGAAATGACTTCCAAAGGACAAGGTCGACATCTGAATCTGCAGTCGGCTTCTATGCTGGCTGCTTGTGCCTAAGATGAAATCCTCAGCAACACTCACTTTCACGAAGTGCAACGGTGAAACCCTTTGCGGTGTGTAGCAAGTTATCGGTTCTTCTGCTACTCAGGCTGGCCGCGGGCGAACACCAAAAAGGACGATAGATATTGAACCTCTGCAACTCTTCGACACACGTCAACCTGTCCTTCGACGCGACGTTGGTTGCCTCCTGTTCCTGGCACGTTTTGCCAAACCACCGCTGCCAAACTGCAAGGGCAAATGAACCCCTGCCAAATTCATGAGTGTCTCTACTGAGTTTAAGGGGTTAGCATCAGCCCCCGGGTCACGCCTTGAAATGATACAAACAATCCGAATGTCGAGTAGAGGAGGTTCTCTTGCCCTTGCCCAACATTCCAACAACATATCTCAAAGCTCACGCAAAGTTCAAGTCACCAAAGAGCACAGCAACGACCGCCAAAAATCCGGCCTGCTGATGAGCCACCGTCTCCGCAAAACCAACCAGCGCCTGATTGCTGATACGTGCTGTTGATCGGGCTTATCATGTCCAGTCTTCAAATGAGCTCAAATGACTTCTAGAGAACAATGCTGACACGTGCAGCCTGTCACTATGCCGCCTGCTAGTGCTTGTTGACAAACGTATTGCCGCCACGTGTTGCCTTCTAAGGCCTGCTTGTCTCATATCAGGCGGCCACTGCTACATCGTACAAAAAAACCATCAGCCAGAAACAAGCATTCTTAATAAGCGCATCCTCAGCAGCACACGCACAATCGTGTGTCTCTTTCATTGTACTGTAGACAATGTATGGACCATATATGCAGTCCTTCTACCATTCGAGCTGGCCATGGGCGAACCCCGCAGCAACTCTCCAACACAAGTCGACCCGTCCTTGGACGCGACGTTGGTTGCCTCCTGTTCCTGGCATGCTTTGCCGAAGCACCGCTGCCGAACTGCAAGTCATCAACCCCTGGGTCACGCCTTGAAATGATACAAACAATCCGAATGTCGAGTAGAGGACGTTCTCTTGCCCTTACCAAACATTCCAACAACATGTCTAAAGCTCACGCAAAGTTCAAGTCACCAAAGGAGCACAGCAACGACCGCCAAAATCCGGCCTGCTGCTGAGCCACCGTCTCCGCAAAACCAACCAGAGCCTGATTGCTGATGTCTGCTGTTGATCAGGCTTATCATCTCCAGTCTTCAAATGACCTTTAGAGAACAATGCTGCATGATGCAAAAACATGTTCAGCAGCCCTTGCGGCAAAAACCACTAAAGAAACTGTAGCATGTAGTCATTCCGCAACTCAGGCTGGCCGTCCGTGCGCAAACCACGAAGAAACTGGCAAAAACTAAACCTCGACTCCAACACAACTCGCGCCGTCCTTGGACGCGACGGATTTCGCATCCTCCTCCTGGCACACGTTGCCGACCCCCCGCTGTTGCCGGCACCCGTCACACTGAACAGCAACAGCTGCCACAAAGATCCGGCCTGCTGCTTGGACACTGCCACTGCAAAGTCAGCCAGGGCCTGATTGCTGATGCGTGATGGTGTTCGGGCTTGTCATGTCAAGTCTTTAAAAGACTTGCAATCGACAATGCCGACATCTTCGGTTGGCTGTTCTGCCCGCTGTTGACACCCGTAGTGCTGCATTAAACCCTTTGAGAAAAGAAACATTCAACAAGTGAATCTTCAGCACTTGCACCGTACGAAGGTCGAGGTAATGTATAATATCATCTGCAACATCCACGAAAGAAACTGTAACCGCAAACAAATACGTACCTACCATTCATGTAGTCATTCCGCAACTCAGGCTGGCCATCCGTGCGCAAACCCCGAAGAAACTGGCAAAAACTAAAACTCGACTCGACTCCAACACAACTCGCCCCGTCCTTGGACGCGACAAATTTTGCATCCTCCTCCTGGCACACTTTGCCACATTCATAGTTGACTACTGGCTCTGGGAATGGGCACCCGGCCCCGTGGTCAACGTGTACCAAGCATATACACAAAAAGAATCTAAAGCGGCGGCCCCTTTTGCCTGAACATCCCAGCAATATGTCAAATGTACACCTTTGTCTGGTTCAAGTTGCCAGGGTGCACACTGAACAGCCACTGCCAAAGATCCGGCCTGCTGCTGAGCCACTGCCGATGCAAAGCCAACCAGCGCCTTGCTGCGTGCTGTTACTCTTTATGAGCTCCAGCCGTCAATGACCCCCTAGGGGGGAGGGGGTAGGGGGTCCCCCGATTCCATTGATCTAGTCTTCCCCGAAGGGAAAATGGAACTAGAGATCTCCAGGACCCCCTCCATTTTTAGGGTGGGGAGGCTGACATGTGCAGCATGCCACTATGCCGGCTTGCCCTTGCTGACAAGGAGAACGGCCGCCCCGAGAACCTTTCCAAGGCCTGCTAAAACCCCGCATCATGCAAAAACCTTCAGCCAACAGCCACTAAACAATGTGTAACGCTTTCGGCACAGACCATGTATGGACCATATATGCAGTCCTTCTACAATTCAAGCTGGCCACGGGCGAACCCCGCAAACCATGCGAAAACTCAATCCTCCGCAACTCTCCATCACAAGTCGACCCGTCCTTGGACGCGATGTTGGTTGCCTCCTGTTCCTGGCATGCTTTGCCGAACCACTGCTGCCGAACTGCAAGTCATCAACCCGTGGGTCACGCCTTGACATGATACAAACAATCCGAATGTTGAGTAGAGGACGTTCTGCTGCCCTTACCAAACATTCCAACAACATATCTCAAAGCTCACGCAAAGTTCTAGTCACCAAAGAGCACACCCAACAGCAACGGCGGCCAAAGATCCGGCCTGCTGCTGAGCCACCGTCTCCGAAAAGCCAAGCAGCGCCTGCGTGCTTTTGGTCGGGCTTATCATCTCCAGTCTTCGAATGACTTGTAGAGAACAATGCTGACACGTGCAGCCTGTCACTGTGCCACTGCTTGTGCTTGTTGAAGCACGTATTGCCGTCTCGTGCCGCCTTCTAAGACCTGTTTGTCCCATATCAGGCGGCCACTGCTACATCGTACAAAAAACCCTCAGCCAGAAAGAAGCATTCAAGAAGTGTATCTTCAGCAGCACTTGTACAGCAGGCTAAGGCGGCATCTTCAGCATCCACTAAAACAAGTGTAGCGTCTTGGGTATGGTGTACCTAGTCGCTCTGCCTCATGGCCAAATCCCGAAACCGGCACTGATTAAACTTCGGCAACTCTTTGACACATGTCGTCCCGTCCTTGGACGCAACGTTTTTCGCCTCCTGGCAATGCTGTGCCAAACCGCAGCTGGGCGTGCTGCCAGGCACATGTGGCACATGGGCATGTCACCTTCATGGTCGGCTGAATCTAAGAAATGCGATTAGCAAACGCCGGGTAAAAACAGGTCCTTTTGCCGTCACGTTCCGACAAGATTTCAGATGCAAGCAGGTCAAATCTAATCCAAGTCACCAGAGATCACGCAGCGCGGCAACGACAACGACGGATCCGGCCTGCTGCTGAGCCACCGTCTCCGCGAAGCCAACCAGTGCCTGATTGCTGATGCGTGCTGTAGCTCGCGCTTGTCTCCAGTCTTCAAATGACTTTAGAGAACAATGCTGACACGTGCAGCCTGTCACCATGCAGCTGCTTGTGCTTGCCGACGCGCGCATATCAGGCAGCTGCAGAATCATGCAACAAACCCTCAGCCAGAAACAAGCATTCTTGATAAGTGTTACCTAAGCAGCACTTGCACCAATATGAGAGTGGATCTTAGCAAAAGCCACTAAACGATGTGACGCTTTCGGCATGGACCATGTATGGACCATATACGCAGTCTTCTACTATTCAAGCTGGCCATGGGCGAACCCCGCAACAATACGACAGAGATATTGAACCTCCGCAACTCTCCATCACAAGTCGACCCGTCCTTGGACGCAACGTGGGTTGCCTCCTGTTCCTGGCAGGCTTTGCCGAACTACCGCTGCCGAACTGCAAGTCATCAGCCCCTAGGTCACGAATGATACAACCAATCCAAATGTCAAGTCGAGGAGGTTCTCTTCCCCTTGCCCAACATTTCAGCCACATATCTCAAAGCTCACGCAAAGTTCAAGTTGCCAGAGAGCACGCGGTGCAGCAATCACAACGAGGGACCTGGCCTGCTGCTGAGCCACCGTATCCGCAAAGCCAACCAGCGCCTGATTGTTGCTGCGTGCGGTTGCTCGGTCTTGTGACCTCCCATTCTCAACTGACTGTTTAGAGAACAATGCTGACACGTGCAGCCTGTCTTGTGCTTCCCGCCACGCGTGTTGCCACCTTGTGTTGCCTTCTAAGGGCTGTTTGTCCCATAAAGCCCCATATCAGGCGTCCACTGCATGATGCAAGAACTCATGCGTTGGTCATAGATTGAGCCACCGCGAACTCAAGCAACGTGTGCTGTGCTTTTGGTGCTTCACTTCTTTTTTTCGAAGAGCATCCCTAGCACTTGCCTTCCTTGAAGCCTATGCCTCGTCTCACTCTTGCTGCGGTAGGCAGGAAATGAGGGAATGGTCACCCCGAACAACTCCATGGTATGTGGTTTCCTTTGAGGCCACCCCTGGTTTATTCCCGCATGCCCGGAGTTCCAAACGCTGTGAAACAATTTCACGCGGGAGTGATTGACAAGTGCAAACTTGTTGCTTACCACCATCCTCCCACAAAGTGTTCTGTCCAACTGGTCAGGAACTGGTCTGCTTGCACATTCTGAAGCGTGTCATCTGTTGCCACGCGACTGTCCAACCCTTGGCATGGTAGCAAACAACTTGCTTGTTTGCAGCCCTCACTAAAGTAAAGTGAACCCAAAGAAGCAAAACATTGCGGTGAAGTTGAGAATAGAGGGGCCACGCACTTCTTTGGGGTGAAGGGCGTTTGGGCTCCAAACACGCCACCTCTCGCAGCCCAACCCTGAGTTGAATTCATTCCCGTCCTGGGCTGCCAGGATTGCATCATCCTGGGCAAACATAAACAGTCAATGCCATCAATGCGTGCCATCCCAGCCCGGACTGGTGAAAAGCGTGGGGGCACCCCAAGAAAGGATTTTATTGGGATTTGCCTCTCGTCATAATTGCTTGGCGGGCGGGGGCGGGCTTTCTGCTTCCTTGAAAGCAACCGCTCCTTGGGGCATATGCACTTGAAACATTGTCTGTTGATTTTGCAGAGTCAATGTCAAAGGATCACCGAACACAGGTGGTCAACCCCTACCAACAGCAAATTTACCCCGCATTATGACACATGACTTCTAGGTTACTACTTTTAACATGTTGCTACCTACAAAATTATTATGGCTTGGTGTAGCCTCAACTATAGGCAGAGATCCGCGATTCCACGAGAGAATGAACTACAACAGTTGATTGTTATTGCTCCCATTTAACAAGAATGCTGCGAAAGGGGTCAGTTCGTCGAAATAAGCGCGCCTAAAGTCTTATCGGAGCATCTTGCAATTGGCACACTAAGGGTGATCACACAATTTAACAATCCGTCCAATCAGGGCTTACCTTTTCGCGTTTTTAGCTCACTCCAACTTCCGTGCGGTCAGAAGTGCTGAAGTTGTCTGTTTGCAAGCATGGCAAAGCTACCCCGTAAAGGGTGAATCGAGTCGTAAGGACTTCCCGGGTTTCGGTCCAGTGGAGTGTACCAACTTGACTTTCAGGAGAAAAAGACACCACTCCAAATCCCCACTCTTTCAGGCACGATGTCAGCGCTGACCAAGGCGGCATTTGCAACTTGTAAAGCTTGGCAAGAGGAAAATATCTGCAAAAACTGGTATTTGGAGTAGGGGATAGCAAGTTTCGGGAAAATAAACCAACTCTCAGAGAACCTCGACTGACGCGTTTGACAGCCCCATTCGAAACACGACTGTCATCTGCCAATTTGGTTCAGCGAGATAGTGGCATGCCTCAAATCCTCCACCTCCAGGGTGGGCAGCGGGTCAAATCCAATAACATCTAGGTCCTCCAGATTTGAGAGGATAGAATAAGGGTACCAACTTTTTTTTTCTGTAGTCTATTTTTGGGAAACCCTCCCAACCAATAAAGGGGTGAGAGGTCGGGCACCAATTGCTGGGGGGCCCAGAATAACATGGGTCAAACCACTCGTGTTGCCGGCAATGTTCGAGGACTTCCGGTGGCAGTTCTGCCCGGTGCAAGGGGCCCTGTGCGCAGCGCGGGGCTGCAGGAAAACTCCGGTGGGTTCTGCGCCTTCTGATCAAGATGCCCCAGTTGTCCGAAGTGACGCCCTTTTCAAGCAAACACTGCTTCAACAAAACCACGGGTTTTGTTGGTTTGTTGTTTTGAGTGGGTCACCAAGGCTCTGCTTTCATATCTTTGCGCCTGTTGAAACGGCCAAGGCTCTGCTTCCTTTGAATAAGACATGCTTCAAGTGCCAAGCTTCGGTTTGATTCGGTTTCCCCAGGAAGAAAAATCAAAGCAACAGAACCATGGAGCAAACACCTCGGCTTTTTCAGAGAAAGACAAATCACCTGCCCGCACTCGGCACTCGGCGCCAGAGGGCCCCGGAGTCTCCGGGGCCCCGGACCTGCTGGGACATGACATCCTGCGCCAAAGCCTCCAGATCAAATTATGCCAGATTGTGCCAGATGGCCAGTGGTCAATAAAAGCTACAAACCACGTAGACGGACAGATGGGTATGAATTCTGAGAAGGGACCCGGAATGATGGACATCAGTTTGGGGATCCATGTCAACCAACCACTTTGGAGGGGTTCCCTATTGAAATTCATAGTATATAGTATATAGGGATATAAATACATCTACACACATAATATCACAAACAAGATCATAGGAGTGTGACCTGACTTGTGGGTGCATAGTAATTTCACCCGCTTGCAATTCTTTAGACCCGTGCCTAAGAACACCTCCCCACTAGCATCCCCAGAGAGGCGCCTCGGATTGGGCGAAACGTGTGAAGGCTGAAGGGAAGTTGGGGGTACGCCGCCCTCCCGACCGCAAAAACAACAATAACTGTCTTACCCAAATGGGTGGTTTGACTTGTTTCAAGGTTGCACCCTCCAACAAAATGGTTGGTGTTCTGCTGGTTTCCCTCACCAAAAAAGGGCGACTCTCAAAAACAAACAGACCCAACTATACAGTGACATACAGTGACTAGGTTCTGTTTGCAGAGGTGCTTCCCACTTAAATGATCAACTCAAAAATGTGCTGCTGCTCTCTTGAAACTGAACAAAGAACCCCTGCAATGCCCACTCCATGGCAATGTTTAGAGCAAGCCCAAAAACGGGTTCAACGTCAGACTCTGTTTGGTTCACACTGGATCCCTAAGCAAGGAGCGCTTTAACCCCGGAGCCCTGGAGGGCGGAGCCAAGAGCACCGTTTTGAGCAAAGACATCTGAGTTGACACCAGGACCTGGCCTGGGAACGCGTCTTTTTTGGGGTTGACCACATGAAAGACATGCCAGAAAGGAGGGGGGAAAAAACACGGGCGGCCACCGAGCACCGCCAAAAAAGAGCACAAAGGAACTTGGAGGTTGCACTGAACTGGGGTAGCAAGGCTAAGTCTCCAGTGGAGAGGTTAGAATACGGGTACCCTTTTTGCTGTAGTCTATTTTAGTAGGGGAACCCTCCCCCAAAGAAGGGTAAAAGGGCACTACTGGAGGGCCTAGAAGGCATGGAACTCTCTTCATGCCAAACCGTTTCTTCTAAAACCATAGCACGGCCACGGCCACAGCTCGCTGGTGGCGGTCGCGCATCCGAGCCTTCACAGCGATGGCCGTGGCATCCGAGTCATCCTGACCAAAACCGTGGGAAAACCGCTGGCGACCAGTTGGGTCACCGCCATCAACGCCACGAACTGTCCCTTTGTGGGGCGGCATACCCGATAACTCAAATGGGAAGGCAGGGCAAGTAGCTGTGTCGTTTCTTAATTATATATTTTGAGAAAAACATAACTATTCACAAAAACAACTTGGGTTGGCTGTCGCCAACCCAGGAACCTCAGGAATTGATGTCCGTTTCCTCAGCTAAATAACAAACTTCTGCTTGCTCCCCGCTCAAATGGCTCTTTAGAAAGTCCGGAAACCGAGCTGAGCTGCCCTTGTTCCACGGGGCTCCACTTCTCCACTTCAGGCACCCGGTTTCCTAAAGTCCACAGTCGAGATACGCAGATGTCAAAGCTTCTTTGAGAGCAAGAGAACCATTCCCCCCAAAAAACAAACAGAAATGCCCCCCCCAAAAAAAGAAAGAAAAAGAAGAGCCAAGATCAAAGTATGCAATTGCCGTAAGAGGGACATGGGAACATTCGCGTGGCTCCGAGATGTTGCGGTTGAAAAAGTCTCGAGCTCGCCTTCCCATGTCCATTTCTCAAACCTGGATCAGCACCGTCCCGTTAGCTTTGGAGTCTACCATCATGAATTTACTATAACCCCCATGACGCTTCCATGTGCTGAAGCCCCCTGGGGGAAAAAACAACTACTTCCAGTTGGTTCTTAGGGAAAATAAAAGCATATTAATTTCAGCAAATGAAAGCAAGTATCTTGATGGCGTCCAAGACATCCAAGTGGTACCCTGTTTTCAACCGCACTGTCTAGCCTAAAACTATTTTGTCAGCTTTGAATCTGCGGTCACAGGGTAGGTCTAAGGGAAACAGCCCCTGACTTGGATAAAAAACGGAGACGCAACAAAAATCCGACTTGGGGGAACCGTCAAACAAAAGCCCGGAATTGTCTTCGAAGGACGCTGAATGAGGGTTCACAGGCCCATTATTGTACCACTATCAAAGTCACCTCCTGCAAGGGGGTCTTTTTGCCAGCTTTCGTGAACAAATGATCGACCCCCTCGTAGTGAAGGATTCCTTTTGAGGGGGTCGCCAATTTTCTCGCAAAAGGTGGCAAAAAGACCCCCCTGACCTCCTAAATAATAGGTTAGAGGGAAACACCCCGAGTTTCTGACTTTGACAACCCAACAAAACAGCCAAAATAATGACCCCCGGTTCACCCAGTTTGGAAAGTGCGTTCAAGGACTCGCTTTCAGAAGGAAGGGGGCCATTTGACTTCTTCATGAATGACAGGGCCTCTCGGTTGAGAAATCTGCTCCCGCTAAAAGTGACTAACTTTTAGTGGTTTAATACGGAAAACCCATGAGTTGGCAAAAAGTCAAAGTCTTAACATCCCTTGGCAACATTCACCAAGGACAATAGTCGTGGACTGCTTCTAGGAAATGGGCACCCGGCCCCTTCAAAGTGTTGCCATTATACAAAAAACAATCCGAATGCAAAAATGCAAAGGCCCCTGAGACTTTCGATACCATGAGCCACTGGGTCTCGTGGCCAGTCTTTCGATTCCTTCGCGCCTTCGAACCTCATCCGGGATGCTCGTTACTTTCCATTTCCCGCCCTCTTCATATGGGCTTGTCTCTGTTTGGGGAACCAAAATGTGTGGTTTACCTTTTGGTTTCCCTTTAAGAACCCACCAAAAAAGGGTATCCTAAAAAAAGACACCCCCATATCCGTTTCATCAGCGGTGTCCAGTAAGGGTTGTGGAAATTGGAGGGTTGGACTATCCGACGTTCCCAAGTCGAATGGTCTTTTGATTGCAACTTTGAACTGCCTACTTGGATGCCCAACTTAGTAAGTAGGTTATAACCACGCTTAACTAACAACAGTGACACCCGACTT
Source organism: Effrenium voratum (assembly GCA_963377175.1). Taxonomy (NCBI): domain Eukaryota; class Dinophyceae; order Suessiales; family Symbiodiniaceae; genus Effrenium; species Effrenium voratum. The sequence goes on from CAUJNA010001125.1 coordinate 1,123,379, forward strand.
GCCTGACGTGGTTGAACATCCAAGTAGACTAAACCCACCACAGAGCTGGAGATTCTCCGATTCAGTTGCTCGACCCCAAATTGCTCGGGTTCAAGGTGTGGAAACCAGCTCATCCTGATGGCCTTGCTAGACACATCGACTACACACCCTGCTGCAAGAAAACCTCTGATGATTGTGATACCCTCCCCAACGTTGACCCTGCCAGAAGCTAGCTTGAAGAGAACACTGGTCTTCCGGAAAACAGCCGTGCTCGAGTCAAGTTCCATGGCAACGTTGGGAAGGAATATATGGCTTTCAGCTTCTTCCAACCAGGGGGTGGGCAAAAACATGGATCGCAAATAGATCTTTGAAAGGAGCAAAGAAAGTCGCCACTTTCCAAAGGAGCCAACATGTGTGACAACCACTCACTTGCTTCTTCTTCAGGGATCCTTAGATTATACACCTGAACATTGAAACTTGTAAATGTTGATTTCTGTCCCTTTATTTTGGTGGAAAAAGCAACATGTTTCAAATGGTTGCAAAGTGGATCGATCTTTTAAGGAGCCCTGTTCTTTATCTAGTGTTCTCAACTTCGTCCGAGCTTGCCTTTCCAAGGTAGAAACCTCTGGCATTTCTGGTGGGACATCTTTGGCCATGTGGGTTTGTCTTTTATCGGGGCATGCCCAAAAAGGGCGGTGTTCCTTTTGGTTTCCCCAAGGGTGCCCTCAAAAAAGACACACCCATAATGGTGGCCCCATATCAATCAACCCCCAGTTTTTGTTAATAGGGGGCTGCTTCCCTCCAAAAGTGGTCCGATTCCTCACATTTCACCCAGGGAAAAGCACCCCCCGATTGGTTGACCTGCTCATGTGCGAAAACTCAAAACCTCGCCTTCGTCGACATCACGAACTGCGCCAAAGCCTGGAGCCGGCGAAGCCGAACTGAAACTCCAAATCAAAACTGGCCTGCCCTCAGATGGGTATGGGTCAAAATTAAACCACCAGGAATTGGACCGCAGGTTTAGTCCTTATTTCCATCTACCAGGGTTCTATTTTGGGCACCCATTTTTTGCCCACATCCAGATCCCCTTCTAAAAGTTCAACTTTTAGTTGTTTTGCAATGGAAATCCCCAGGAAACACTAAAATACTAAAAAGCTAAGGAACCGGATGGCTAGGAGCGGTGTTTGACTTGCACGCCCAAAACTCTGGGACTTTGGAGGAGTTCGTCATGAAGGGCTGCATGGGTTCATACACGACGTAAATTTCGGGGTACGACCGGAAGGTAGGACTCTGGAATCCTGGACAAGGAGCTGGTGAATCACGTGATTCGTGTCGGTTTGCTTGTGGACTTGGTGGTTAAGGGTAGTTTTCTCTTTACCCTCTACAAGAACCGGCGGTACAAATCCAAACCCAAACCACCAATGCAAACCACCAATTAAGTGCTACCTGATTAGAGGTGTCCCCATGCTGCGGGATACGTGGGGTTCCCCAAAAGCGGTCTCGAAGTGTTTCCCTCGTTCAAGGGGTCGCACGCGTGTCCCAGCTGAGGTCTTAGAGCCTTCACCTCTGCTTCAAAAGGCGCAAAGATGTGAAAGCAGCGCCTTGCTGACCCACTCAAAAAAAAACAGAACACACCAACCCCGTCTTCTTTTTTGGTTGAGGCCGTGTGTTTTTTGCTTGAAAGGGGTTTAAAAAATATGGGAGGTCTGGGGCCATCTTACGCCCCCGAGCCCAAGAGTCCAGTGCCAGTACCACCCGGTGGGGGTTTCCCATCTTTTCGCCCATGCCGTAGAAAGGTAAAGCTTGACTTGGGCCCTGCGATTTGTAGTTCCGCACGCGGCCTGGATGGCGATGGACATGACGTACGGCTCCTGGCAACATGCCGCGCAAAAGAGTCGCATAGACTCGCAACCACTAAAATTCTAGGGGATGATTCCTTGTCCATTCTTTTCAACCATCGTTCTTCTCAACAACTGGATCCAATTTCAACCTGGGTTTCTGGAGGTCTTCTAGAAAGACGGATCCCTGGAAAGAATGGGGGAAGTACAGGGCTAGAAAAGAACCAGGCAGGGACACCTTCCATTTTTGAAGTCTCCTTTGAAATTTGCCAAGGATTGAAAATGGGCAATGTTGAATCAGATTCATCTGGACCGTACTCAGTTCTGGCTTCCATTTCCGCAAGGAAGGAACAATCTGTTTGAGTAGGGTTACCGGCCCAGCCTCCACCTCTTTGGACATCACATCCTTGGCCAGAGCCTGACACAGAGGTAGATCGAGTCTTCTGGCCAAGAAAAAGCTCCCCATCTCAGCATCTTAAAGCGAGTCCTTTAACGAAAGAGGTGCTTGTAAGGGTACCCTTTCTTTTTGGACCGGCTTCAAGGGAAGCCAAAACTGGGCTGCCCTCAGATCCGCAAGTGCTTCACTAGCGGGTTAAATGGAATCTACCACTAAACACTAAAAGGCGAAATAACCTACGGGGATGGCCGGGAGCCACCAAGAAAAGAAAACCCATGGGTTTTTCACACTTTCGTGATCTGCATCTGGGATCTGGGATCTGGGCAGCTCTTAGGGGCACTGATCGCTGACCCAGAGACCAATTGACACGTTGCCAGGAAGGAAGGCCTTTTGCAGAAGGCTTCGAATTGGTTTTGCCATTGGTTTCTGTTCCCTCCATATTGACCCAGCCAATTTCCATTGGCTTCCATGCACCTTCCATTGGCTTTCGCCGTTGGTTTTTTCTCCTGCCAAAAGCGGGGGTTTCGACAGGACAGACACCAAACGCCCGTACCAGTTGAAACACACAGACGTGGCGTATAGTGCCGAATCTGTGTGTCGCAGCGCGCCGTCGCCGAAGCGGCTCCTTGAGGGAAAACTCTGGTTCAATTGATTCGGGAACCCCACTGCAGGAAAAAAAACACCGAAACTAACCAGCCTGGTTACTAAGCGAGAAGAAAACGCAAAGAAGAACGGAAGAGACAAAAACCAATAACTGACACTAAATGCTTGTCTGGTGACTATCAAAAATAAAACACACACAAAAGAAACCTGACAAACAATACTAAGTGATACAAAAAAAATACAAATAATATCAATAATAAGAATAATAAGAATAATAATAACCTGACAAACAATGTCTATGTTCCACCAAGCCAGACCCAAAAAAGGCCCGCCGGGAAGCCTCAGCTGCCACGGCAGCAAGGTCGAGCTCCTCCTGGGCAACCGGGAAAACTGGGCGACGTGAGCCCCCCGCGTTGGGCAAGGCTCGCCGTTTCTGGGGGTACAACCTCCTCGGGGTTGTTTTCAACAGGACAACCAACAGGAAAACAACCATTTCGGGGGGCCCAACCTGGAAATGACACCAGCTCTTGTGGCGTGGGAAACAAAACAACAAGTCTTCTCTAAGTCCCTCTGTTGGTTTGAGGTTGACATTTGAGCTCGTCCCCATGTCCCTCCCAAATGGATCATACACTCCTCTCCCCGCTCCCACGGCTCCCCCTAGCCAAATGTTCAACGCCAGTGGCAAACAGGGCTGGTGAAACAGCCCCTGCTTCCTGTCAGCCATGGATGTTGCTTTGAGAATAGGTGTTTGAACAGCTTTAAACACAACCTACCCTGGCAACCCACGAAACATCTCCTCCACTTCCTTGGCCATCACGTCCGTTGCCAGAGCCTGAGGACACTCAACGCACAACCTTCAGACGGGGTGTAGGCAAACACCAGTGCTTGCTATCCTGAGCCAAAACCCCTGGAAATACTAGTTCATGTGATTTGGCATTGGTTCAGTTTTCCCAAAAACTTGCAAAGTTGGGGTTGAGCAAAACAATACATGCCCGGCTGTTTTGCGCTTGAGCTCGAGCGCCAAACATGCTTGCAAAACCTTCTTCGAACCAAAGCGAACGCCAGTCCTGGGCTGCGATGGCTGCTGCGTCAATCTCTTCCTGGCGCGCAAAAGCCACACGGCATTCCAGATGGGCATCAAGCAAAAGGACAAATAAAATGCACAAGTAACATACATACGCGGAACAAGGCAAACTCAAACCATCCCGAACAAGTGCTGCATGCTGACACCTTCCAAAGCCAGCCCCTGCAGCCTCCACTTCCTTGGACATCACATCCCTTGCGAGCGCCTGACGCATTGACATCTAACACGCAACCGACGGACTGCATGTCGCACTGTATGTTTGTGGGGTGCTTGAAAAGCAGTCCTCATCTGCACGGATGTCCTTTTTAGGGATGATTAGACCACCAGGTAAGCCAGGGCCATCTATTTTTCTAGCAAAACAACCACCTATGCTCACCTCGCTTGCGGATTGCCGTGCACTTCAGGACCACCATGAATGATGAGAGATCATGAGAGATCAGACGCATTGGCCCGGCCTGGGCTGCGGTGGCTGCTACATCAATCTCTTCCTGACAGCGCGCGCAACCGGTAAACCTGTACAAATTGGTTCAAAACTCCCCAGACCTGCCAGGCAGTTCCCCAAAATGGCCAGATGAAGCTGTGACGCCACCAAATCTTCACACAGCTCAGCACCGCCTCTTCAAATACCTCCCTCGTCGCCCTTCCAAAAACGGTGCAATCCTCGTCCAAGCACATCCCCATGACCTTTCCCTCTCGCACCAGCCTCAACCTCCTTCGACATCACATCCTTTGCCAGCGCCTGAGACGAGTAAACACACAACCTATGGACTGCTGCAGTTGCTGGAATTCTCCCGTGCCATGGGTCTAAAGTACTGATGTGGGTCGTGGTCGTGGTTCTAGAAAGAGGAGCCTCTACAGTCGGGTGTCTAAAACCCCTATAAATGGGCTGATGACCATCCCCTAATGCCCAAGTAACGCGGTCTGGTCACCACGGCACCTCCTACTATGTGGCTGTGGCTCAGAGACATGTACTAAAATGGCACCTTGGTAAATGGAACCAAAGACTAAAACCTGCGGTTTGCCCTAGCTCTTGAATTTTGAGCCACAGCCATGTAAATTATCTCTCCCTTTGCTACTTTTGCTTTCTGGTCATCTTGTGCATCGCTGTCAGGCACAGCGCCAGGCACGCCAGTCTTTGCAAGCCCAGTCCTGTGCTGCGATCGCCGCTACGTCGACCTCTTCCTGCCACAAAACATAAAGCGCCAAGCAAAGCGAGCAACTAAGTTTTTCGGTGACCCTGGAAAAAAAGGGGACCCCTTTTTTGGGAAGACCATTTTAGTGGGGCCACCAAAAAAAAAGGCAAAAGGGTGCCACTGAACAACTGAGGCAAAAGGCAATCAATCCAATTCAAGCAAGGTAAATGCAAATGCACAAGTAACATATGTGCTCGGAACAGGGTAGACTCACACCATCCCAAACAAGTGCTGCATGCTGACACCCTCCAAAGCCAGCCCCTGCAACAGCAATCGATGCGGCAAACATGCATGATCTGTGCACTTGCCAGCTTGCCCTCTGTCACCAGCCTCCACTTCCTTGGACATCACATCCTTTGCTAGCGCCTGATGACACGTCTAACACAGTACCTACAGCCTGCAAGCTGTAGCTAAAGTCATTCCAACCTCTCCTCCGTGTCAGCTGTCTGTTTCTGCGACTTTTGCAAATTGAGGATTTCTTTTGTGCAAATTGAGGGTTGCCCTGAATGAGAAGATTCCATAAGATGCAAAACACCCAGCCTGGGCTGCAATCGCTGCTACGTCAACTTCTTCCTGACGCATGTGCAAACCACTAGGCTTCGACATTCAAGCAATAGGCCAAAGCGAAACTAAATGCAGAAGCAAACTATATGCGCAAAACAAGGCAGACTCAAACAATCCCAAACAAGTGCTGCATGCTGACACCCTCCAAAGCCAGCCCCTGCAACAGCAATCGATGCGGCAAACATGCATGATCTGTGCACTTGCCAGCTTGCCCTCTGTCACCAGCCTCCACTTCCTTGGACATCACATCCTTTGCTAGCGCCTGATGACACGTCTAACACAGTACCTACAGCCTGCAAGCTGTAGCTAAAGTCATTCCAACCTCCCCTCCGTGTCAGCTGTCTGTTTCTGCGACTTTTGCAAATTGAGGACTTATTTTGTGCAAATTGAGGGTTGCACTGAATGAGAAGATTCCATAAGATGCAAAACACCCAGCCTGGGCTGCAATCGCTGCTACGTCAACTTCTTCCTGACGCATGTGCAAACCACTAGGCTTCGACATTCAAGCAATAGGCCAAAGCGAAACTAAATGCAGAAGCAAACTATATGCGCAAAACAAGGCAGACTCAAACAATCCCAAGCAAGTGCTGCATGCTGAGACCCTCCAAAGCCAGCCCCTGCAATAGCAATCGATGCGGCAAACATGCATGATCTGTGCACTTGCCAGCTTGCCCTCTGTCACCAGCCTCCACTTCCTTGGACATCACATCCTTTGCTAGCGCCTGATGACACGTCTAACACAGTACCTACAGCCTGCAAGCTGTAGCTAAAGTCATTCCAACCTCCCCTCCGTGTCAGCTGTCTGTTTCTGCGACTCTTGCAAAAAAAAAACAACTCACCTCGCTTGCAGATTGGTGTCAATGGGCTATGACAACTGGCCTGGGCTGCGATGGCTGCCACGTCAATCTCCTGACAGCACGCTCACAACCCGGAAAACCCCTCAAACTGGCCACAGTTCTATGCGCCAATGGGCGTGGCGAGCCAGGGGACAGGACAGGTTTCGGTTGGCCCTTCAAGACTAACTCCTCCAATGGGCGAACAACATTTCGGAGGCCTACGAACGTAAGGTCCAACTCTGGGACCTTTGAGAATTCGGGGCTGATCAATGTTCCGTTCGGCCCCACAACTTTTCACATTTGAAAGATCCTTTTAGTACTTTCCCCAGTCATCCCATGTAAGGACCTGTTCATCCTCCCCCAATTACATTTTTTTCAGCCGAAAATTTGAGCACCTTGCAGGAATCTCCATGTGTAAGGTCACAACCCCACAAGCCAGCAAATGAATGTTGACCTGGAACACACCCTGTGGATTTTTGAAAATAGCGAGGTCCTGACTAAAACTTGGTTGACGTTGGGTTTGGGGGGCAAAACGATTCTCGACTTTTAGCAGTTCAGTGGATTTGGATTTCAACCACTAAACCACAACAAGCAAAAATGGGAAAAATGTGTCCAACAACAACCATGAAAATGGCACAAGGTCTGTATCAGGGTCTTATCATGGCAAGCGCCACAATCCGAATCGAGGTCATCACAAGGTGTTGCCCCATGTGAACTCCAGAGAAGGCATCTCATGGCTCGGTCGGGGTGGGGGACAGGTCCTTTTTCCAGCTAAAACCAACAAAGTGCTTTTGGGCTCCCTTCAAGTCCAGCACCCCCCCCCCAAAAAAAAAAGAAAAAACAACTCCAGAAAGGATTTTGACACCTCAGGGCCGATGCCACCCGAAAGGTCGGCCTCGGGCACCTCGGTGGCTGCGACATCCTCCGCCAAGGCCTTCGGGGCTCCGTGCGACCTTTACCTCAAAACCAGCGCCTTGCTGACCCACTCAAAACCAAAAACAAAAAAACAAAACAAAAAATCGTGTTTGTTTGGTTGGTTGAGGCAAAACCCCCCAAAAAAGTCACCCTTTGCTTGGTTGGTTGGGGCAGTGTGCTTCCTGCTCTTGGCTGGGGTACCTTTCGGAGATCTCGGCCCCCATCTCACTCCACCGGCCCGAGCCAAGGCTCTGCTCGGGACCTGGGAGGTCAAAACATGGGAGACCTGAGTCGCATGCCTTCCGCCAGGTTTCAGAGCTTGGAAGAATGGGCACGCACGGAGTATGGAAACAGCAGTTGCATTGGTGACTTGGTCCTCCAAATTGGAGAGGTTGGAAGAAGTTGGTACCCGAATCTTTTTTCTTCTTCGGTTGGTCTGTTTTAGGAGGGGAAGCCTCCCCAAAATGTTTTTAGTAGAGGAACCCTCCCTACCAAAAAAGGGGTGAGAAAGGGCACTACTGGAAAACCTAGTTTACTTGCGATCGATCGGTGGATTCGAGAGATGCAGGGAAGTGAGAGATGGAGTCTGACGCCGAGAAAAACCATCCAAGTGCTGGTTGCCTTTAAGGGGAACCCTGGGTTCATGCCCACATTCCCTACCAAGCAGCAGCAAGTGTACTAAGCTTGGTCCTAAAAACTAAACACGTTCAATACTCGCTTCCCTCTATTTGGTGGTTTGGATGTGCACTGTCTACCTCCCTATTCTGTTGCATATGACTGACAATACAGGGGATTCCGTATTTCACCCTGGTTGGCATTGGTGGTGTGGAGGTTCGGGGGCGGTGTCCCATTTACCCTCAGCAAGAACCAGGGGTCGACAATTCAGTGGGATAATCATAATAAATAATAATAAGAAAAATAATAGTAATAATAACAACAATAACAATAACAATAATAACAATAACAATAACAATAATAATAATAATAATATTAAATCAACAAGAACCAGGGGTAGACAATTTCGTGGAACATGTGCTAAACAGAAAAAGAAAAAGAAGCAAAAAAGAACCCAGGTGGCATCCCGAACACCCCGCACCCCTGGAACCTAATCTCCAGCTCCAAACCATCCCGATCGAGCCGATCTCGGCGGAGACCCGAAAAGCTTTCAGCGGTGTGTCTAAACGTCGGAAAGTTCCTCTGGGCTGGGAACCGCCATTCCAGCACAGAAGGGAGACCCGAAACGTGACAAGGTCAGCTTTGGGCAACTGAGTGTCTCACCCCTTGCGTTTGGTGGAAATCGAAATCGAAATCCGAAAAAGACAGGCCCGGAGATTCAAAGACACCAAGAGGAACTTTGGCGATAGGCCAAAGAAACCCGCCCAATGCGTTGCTCTCGGATCTTTGAAAGGATGGGAACTCGCTTAAAACAAGCTTGGCATTCCTCCCGGGGAAAAACTCAGATAGGGCTAGACCTTTGAAAAGGCTGTCGCCACGCTCCCAATTCGATTCGAACTCCGCCGAACAGCTCGAGCTGAGTGATGAGTTGCTTGCTCTCTTGGGAATCAGGCAATTGGCAATGGACTTTCCAAGCAAACTGTGATTTAAATGGGGCCATTCCCGCATCTTTAGCTGAGAACAAGCAAGAGATACCTTGTCCAAAATGAGGGGCGCCCGAAAGACCTAAAGAGGGAAGATTCCAATCCTGTGTCGATTCATGTGCCCATTTTAAGGCTCATGACCCCTGTACAGACTCCCTGAAGTGGAGAACACAGAGCATCTCTCAAGGATCTTTGAACATATTCAGTTTTCAGCCCCCGGCCAAAAACGTGGAGGAGGAGGCCTAAGGGGCATGCCACTTGATACATCAGATCTGAGAGAATGCCCTCGACATTCACAAATTCTGCCGCCCCCTTACACCCAAAGCCTTGGCGACCATTTGCAGGTAATTCATCTCCTCCTCGCCCCGTGCGAGAACGTGTGACGAAAACGTGTGTCACTGAACAAATGCAGGTGGTTGGTTGCAACTGGTGTGTGGGTGGAGTTGGAGGACTTGCGCCCCTGGCTCTTAGTTGGTGTCCAAAAACGGGGGAGTCTCCTTAATATCCGAACCAAACCATTCGTTCATGGGCCAAGGAGCAAAATGAGGAACGTCTTCCGATGGCTCAAACGCGTGCAAATGGCCCAACATGTGGCCCAAAGATCCCTCAAGTTGACCCTGAAAGAACATGAGTCTTTTTCTGGACGCAACACGTGCCACAAAAGTCTTGGTAGGACCAATCGTTGCATTGCAACTTCGACCGACCGACTAAGGAACTTCCAAACTTAGTTGCCCAACCATTCCTATTCCTCAAAGATCTTGAAGTGGACCTAGGTGTTCTCCATCCTTCTCGCCCGCCGGGATCTCTGTTGTTTTTGGAGCCAGGCGTAGTACAACTAAACCCCTTGTCCAAGATTGCCTATCCCTATCCATGCCTCAAACGTGCGGTCAAACTCCAAAGGTGTGGGTGAACATGGTGACCCTGAAAGGACTGGGAGTCGCCAAGACGCTTGCGTCACTGTTGGGCTCATGACTCGGGTTTTTTTGGTTGGGGAGTGCACTCCAACCAGCCTTATCATTTCCATTATTTCCGAGACTGCTGGGCCATCCCTACTCGCAACCAGGTCCACCAGGTCGTTTTGACCGCGACTCCTTGGCTGCCGCCTCTGCATAGCGCACAGCCTGACGGGGCCAGGTACTCCAAAACAGCCTTGTGCTCATGTCCCATGCTGGGTGGAACCGCCTCTCCAAGTGCGGCTCCGGTGGGAGTCCCTTTTGCAAGTGTCATGCCGAACCCCCTTTTTCGCGGCGGCTGGGGTGCTCAGCTCAGCTCAACGTCTGCCAGGTGGATGTCTTCAAAGGAATCGACTTTTTAAGGGTCATGTTCTTTCCCCAAAGGTGTGGAGGTTGTTTTCCACTTATAGTATAGGTATTGCCCGACGCCACAAGAAGTGGTATATAAACTCCACACCTCGAAGACTCGAAATCCCCCAGTTTGACGCAAAGGCGACCTTTCGACGAGATCCGAATCACCCACGTGGTTTGTTTCAATGGCTTGCCCATTTGCCGCCATGAGAGCGATCGCTGCAGTCAGGCATGAAATAATCCGCGTGTCGGATGCTTCAAAATAAAGCCGTGATTTGTAAGTTGTGTGGGGCCTATACACTGGAAGCACATACCTATGCGGAGGCTACGCCGTTCTCTTTCCCCCTAGGAAGTTGGCGGAACATACTTTTGATAATGGCCTACGCAGGGTGCTACGCAGAAGTGCGCTTGCAAACGGAAGTGGTAGAAGTAGCAGCAGCGGCAGTAGTAGTGGTAGGAGTAGTAGTAGTAGTAGTAGTAGTCGTAGTAGGTGGTGGGTAATTGGACCGGAGCAGGTCTTGGAGGCTATGCGGAGGCTACGCGGGTGCTACGCTGAGGCTACGAGCGATCGAAATCTGCCTTTGCTAGTGGCTACTCGGAGGCTAAGCGGTTCGAGGATTCGGCTACGCGGCAACCGCGGCAGTTCCCTCTCCTTTTTGGCTCCTTCACAAAAAAAAACAAAAACAAACAAACAAAAACGCGCTACTCAATTGGGGCACGGCCCCGTTCATCAACCAGGGTGTGGTAGAGCCGTGGTCGCATTCGGATTTTATGGTCGGTCTCGGACAAACCGGGCGAAACGATCGCCATTCTCCAGTTAGCCCACAATTTTGGCGGTTTTGACAGCATTGTTTGCGGGGTCCAATCCAACCTTGAAAAGACGAGCCACCCATGTGTATATATATATATATATATTGCCCAGAGGCTCCTGGGGCTTTTAATGGAAGACTCGACCCCTCCATTAGGCACCCCGGAGGTGGTTGGGGGTCTCCAAAACCAGGTTGTTTGAAGGCCCTAAATCAATCCGGAGCCTCTGGGTATATATAATATATATACTATTTCGGTATTGGATACGTTTTCCGGAAAACGAGCCGTCTTGGAAACGAGAGCCGCCAAACTAATCGAACCGCTGGGTCCCACATGCGCCTTCTCGGCGATGCGGTCCGCCAAGCTCTGCGGGGAGGAATTCGCCTCGGTTCCCAAAGCATTGTCCGCAAATGTTGCAGGCTCCATGACCCTTACAAAAAGAGACCGGGTGTTGGTGGGGATGTGATTTTAACATGAGCATGCTAAAAAAACAGTGTGTTACGAGGTTTTCTGGTACAAAAATGGGGTTACCCAAAATTCAGGGGGTTGCACGCCCTTTGATTGAGGGTCATGGAGATTCTAGGTACTTCCAAGACCTGAAGTATCGAATCCCCAGGTAAAGGATCTTTATCATAGGGAGCTCATTTTATCTCCACATGGGCGCTCGGATTGAGGCAGAAACCATGGAACCCGACTGGGGGCTTGCCTCCAAGACTGGAGGCAAGGTTCCAATTTTCTCAAGGGACCTGTCGGGTTCCAGTGGCTAACCCTCCATATGCACAACTAGGTCCTCCAGATTTGAGAGGCTAGAATCAGTTGGTACCCGAGTTTTTTTTCTGGTAGTCCATGTTAGTAGGGGAACCCAAAACCCCAAAAAAGGGTGAGAAAGGGCACTACTGGGGGACCTAGACAGTATCTTAAAGTGCTTTCCACCCCTTTTCGCAGTGGCTCAAAATTAAAGAGCCAGGGTTACGCAGCTTTTGGTCCATGTTTCCAATTACCAGGGTTCCATTTTTGGCACCGGTTTTTTGAGCCATACCCATTTGAGCATTTAGCTGCCCATGCACAAACGACCTCGAATCTTCGATTGTAGGTCGCGCTCCAAAGCGCTTATTTGGGTTTGTCTTAAAATGAAACTGGAGTTACGCAGGTACCAAAGTTGCGGGACCGTACTGCGCCACACTCCCAAAGATTCCCAAAGGCTAGGGGTCAATAAGCCTCAAAAATGGCAAATTCTTCTTTGGGTACCTGCTTTCGCTTTTTTGAGGGGGGATACAAGGGAAACCAAAAGGAAAACCAACTTCAAAGGGAAACCAACTGCCAAAAGAGGTCCCCTAAAAAACGGCATGCCCACACAAAACGAAACAAAGCAACACAAGACCTTAACGGAAAGGACGGTCTTGGAGCATTTTGGGGAGGGGGTCCCTGAATGCGTTTTGTTTCCACCAGAAAACAGCTCGGATCAAGGATCCTCGCAGTGGGTCGGACACAACAACAAAACATCAACAACCGTCTGCTTTGGGTCAGTTGCTCGGGGGTCCTTAAAGACATGGTGTGAATGGTGGTTTTATACCCTGTTTACTAGATGGCCTAGTGATTTGGGGTTGTGGTCAGAACATCACGCATTGCTCCACTGCTCATTCAACACGAGGCGCATCAGTAGATTCTGACATGACAATCTGTGATTACAACGATCCACTGGCTAGAGACTATCCTGAATGGATTTGCACTATATACTATCGCTTGCTGTTGGGAATCAAATGCAGCTCAGCAGATGCAATCCTGATACAATTGATGACCTCCTGAGTTATTTTGAAAGAACTGTTGAAAATAATTAGATAAAAGACCACAAGGCCAAGAGAGAAATACTCAAAAACAGATATGTACATATGCAATGGCTCACAAGTAACATTAAACATTATGTAATTCTAGCAGTTGTTTTTGGCATATAAGTATGACCGCAGGTATTGTAACAACAAATACGACAGTTCAGAGGGAGGAAAATACCTTTCTCACATACTCGAGACAATTGCATACCACTCTGTACGAGATGCAACATCAGTTGAAATAATTTCACTATATAGAAATAGTTCTTGCACAAACAAATACTGAGACTTCAGGAGAATATCTATACTAGATATGCATACACGCTTAGTTGATTGCGAATGATACTCAAAGTGAGCAGTTGAAGGTTTATTCAGTTGTAGTAGAAAACATTCAACAATGATGACAGATTCCAGCATGGATTTGAAGGACAAACTGTGATATGGAAACAAACCAAACATTCAAACTATGATTGATACAACAAATATTGATTGAGATTACCGGATCTGAATGATCTACCATTAAGCAACCAAAATATGTCCAATTCATGAAACGATTGATAGTTGAATATCTGATTTGAACAAGATGATTGGCATTTCAACACATGCATGACCCTACTGATAATTGGCGACTTCAAAAAGGGTGTGATATGGTGTATACAAATACCTTTCCAAATCCTCCAGCTAGCAAAGTAGATGAATACTAGCTGGAACATACTATAATGCGCAAATGGCATGAGTATCCTTTCGAAAACGGATAAATCCATCTTAAACCTAAGCATGGATGAAGCAACGTGTATTGAACCATCTAACACCTGTTGTTGTTATACTAGGGGATGTTAGAATTGCATAATAAGAGGGGTCAATTATACCCCGAAACTCCCAAAGCTAGAACATATTACTTCCAGCACAAAATGCTTAAGTTTGTCATTGACGCCGCTGAAATAATCAGATGCCATTATTAGTCAACGTGTGTATTCATGTGTTGATCTATGCTAGTCTTATCTTTGATTGTTGTTGGCATAAGACATGAATTTGGGACTAAAGGACACCCGGCACCAGCATGTATGGCGGAAATGGTTTGCACAAACGTTGCTCATAAGTCAAACATGGTAGACGAATTCACTCAACCCAGAACATTTATGCATTGGCTGCATAGAACATGAAAAATAGGTGGATTGCAAAACTGAGAGAGTAAGGGAAGCAAGATAACTGAGAATATAGGTGGAACAGCTTCTACTCTGGAGCTTGTGATATAAATTGAGAGTATGCAAAAGACATCAACACGAACATAACGATTACCACAAGGACAAATTAAGAAGGCCGGATCATCGAGAAAATATATATGAACATGAAGAAAACATGGCCATAGAGTTCAGGATGATAAGGAATGGTTGAAATACCATTTACGTAAATGTGGTGAGTTTATCTTCTGGCACTGTGCAACACTGGACCATTTTGGCGAGAGGTCTAAAAGGAACAGCGCGCCCCGAAATTTAAAGTAACATGTTATGATGAACATATTGATCAGGTTAATGATACAACATTTTGGCTGGACGGGCGCGGAAAAAAGACTGGGGACACCCATTCTGACTAGAAAAGAGTCCTTTCAAGAAAACACACATCTTGGCAAACTACAAATAATCTCTACTGTGCCTGAATCAAACTCCTGCCGCCGTTGGACTGGATGAAGCCCTATAAACCCGATAGAAAGAAGCTGCGGAAATTGCCCCCTACCAACTGGTGCGAAATGGATTTCGTCCATCCACGGTATGTCCACCAAGTTTCATGAGTTCCCCAGAAGTTAGAAGTAACCCAGTTCGATCTTTCCTCTGAGGTCGACTCCAATGAACACTACCAACTGGCTCAAAAATTGGATTTCGTCCATCCACATGAAAGAAACCAGGTCCTCCAGTAGAGGTTGCAAAAACGGTACCAACTTTTCTCTGTATTCTATTATAGTAGGGGAACCCTCCCAACCGAAAGGAACCTCCGCCTCGCGCATTTTTCCGCGACGCGGCCCCCGGGAAAAAGCGGTGGAACTCCCGGGCAATTACCAACTACCAGGTTCAAAATTGGACCTCGCCCATCCACATGAAGGAAACCCACCCGAACCCCCCGGGAAAATGTCCATGTGTTGTTAACCCCGGTACGGGCGCATATAGAGCATCTCACACCTTTTGCGATGATTCCGGGCACCTATACCTTTGAAACGAGGGATGCTCCGCCCAGCAGCGTCCGAGGCGCAGCGCTGACCTCCGAGGGGTCGCCTTGGGAGGGCGTCGCCACCAGGGAGGCCTTTACACCGCGCGGACCGCGGAAAGCGCCGTGAAAACAGGGAGGTGGCCAGCCATTCGTTTTGGGGCAAGAGCCCAGTTTGGGGGGGATTTTGGGGGGTGGCCGCAAAAAAAGGGAGGTGGCCAACCATCCTCTTGGGGCAAGAACCCGTTTTGGGGAGGAATATTGATGCGTTTAGGCGGTGAGCTGAGGGAATTTGGGGGGTAATTAAAGGGGTCTAGCCTTAGGGTGGTTTTAGGGGTGGTTTCGGGTAGGCCAAGGATGGGTTGAAAATATGCTTAAGGTGGTTTGTCTTTTTCGAGGCTACCCCTCTTTTGGGAAGGTGTGAAAGGGACACCAAAAGGAAACCAGCCATTTTTGGGGTTAGCCCTATTTTGAGACAAGCCCATATAGCCTGTGCAAAATTGTCCCGCTGACAGGTAGAACCTATAACAACAGAGCCATGGCCGCCGAAGACAAACTAGCGACTAGTGACTATTACCAACATTTGCTGCTTGTTCGTCCTCGGGAAACAAGAGAACATATGTCCAGAGTCATAGAGCCTCTTTAAACAATGTGTTTTGAAAAAAACATGGAAGACTAGGCGGCCAGCAAGACCCATTCAGGGTCATGACATTCCCAGGTCTCCCCTTGCTATGCCTCTGAATCAGTTTGGGACAAATCAGGTTGCGTCAAACTCCGATGCCCCATATCCATGGGCCAGACCCAACCCAATCTTGGTCGAAATCCCCCCAATCGTGGCACGGCAAAAAATCATCTGTTCAGATTCTGCGTCATATGTAGTCAACCTTACGCTGCAAAGCGAAAAAGCGGAGGAGACCCCTGCAAATTTTACTATAGTTCCAAAAGCCCAGGTAAAGGACCTTTATCATGTTGTGCTCGTTACACCTAGTGGATGGCAAAGGGCCAAAGTCCTGCAAGTTTGGGGGACCAATCTACACGTGGAAAGTCCAACTGGAAAATGCCACCCACCCTGTCACGCGGGTAAGGCAGTAGAGCAGAACCCGCAGGGCAAAACTGTTCTGCTAACTTTCAGAAAGCCTCGTGTTTGCAAAATTCAGGGAGGAAAATAGGTGGCTTCCATGCTTCGTGTCCGCCCCCTTCTCCCAATTTTGGCTGACGCCAGGCCTAAAACTAGTTGCCTAACCTGGCAGCCCGAAGCAGCAAAAACAACACGCAAAACGTTCGCATTGAACAAAAGCGTCCAATGTCCCTCGAAGCCACGGCCGACCGGGCCGAACGTGTCAAAATTGGGCACCTGATCCTCCGGCAGCAAGTCGCAGGGATCCAGCGGCAAGTGCAGCCGTGAACTTCCTATGGCCTGCAGAGCAAGGCACTTGCTACTTGAACCCTTGATTTGACATGAGCCAACTGGTGGGGGGGGGGGTCGTCATTTGTTGTGTTGTTGCCCTGAATCCGTGGAACATGCTGAATAATTCCGGGAGTTTTTAAGGACCCCCGAGCTTACTTGACAGAAAATGTATTGTTTTGACACCTACTTAGGTTGCGAATCTTCCGACAAGCCCCCGGAGCGCTATTGGGAAACAGCCAGATGGTCGGCTTCCGTACTTGTCAGCGGCGCTTGTAATTAACAAGGCCTCGCTCAAGAAAGTCTTTTTTGAGGCGCAGGGGTTGCCATACTCCCAGGTTCCCTGCGGCTCGAAATCATATGTGCTCTGTTCAGGGTAGGTTGCCCTACCCATTGTGATGATAGCCTCGGTAGTGGTTGCGGGTAAAGGTCGGTTTGGTTTAGGCTGGCTTTGGAGGTGTAGACCACAGCGAAAACATCATTCCGTTGTTGCTCAAAGTCCTGTCAAACGCGTCCACTTTGCTCCTGTCTTTTTCTTCGGAAGTGTAGCAGCTACTTGCTGCGCAGTGTGTATACGGTATGAGCCCAAGGCTTCTTGACTTGGCCTTTGATGGCTCCCTACCACCACCCACCAGCACCAGCACCAGCACCAGCACCAGCACCAGCACCAGCACCAGCACCAGCACCAGCACCAGCACCAGCACCAGCACCAGCACCAGCACCAGCACCAGCACCAGCACCACCACCACCATCACCATCACCATCACCATCACCGTCACCATCACCATCACCATCACCATCACAATCACAATCACCATCACCACCACCATCACTACCATCACCAGCAGGCACCGGCAGGCACCGGCAGGCACCGGCAAACAACACTCCAACTAAAGCTTGGCATAGTCTCAAACCAACCTGGCACATGGATGGCCAGCAGGGTGTGCGCTCGGCATGTCTCAAAGAATGCAAGAGGAGTCCGTTTCTCTTGCCCGTACCCTCCTGTGGCTGGGGTACTCATCAGCCTTGCTACATGAAATCCGAAGGAAACCGAAAGAACACGAAGAACAACCAAAGGAGCCCAAAAACCAAAGGGAACCAAAGGAAAGGGAACCAAAGGGAACCAAAGGGAACCAACCTATGTATTTATCCTTGGGGCTTTGATCCTCCCTTCCAAGCGGATGATATCTCGCGCCAAGCAAAACCCATCCCGCGTCGCCCACCCATCCACCTGCAGCAGCGCAGGCCTGAAGCGAAGCATTCACCGAGGATCAGCCGCGAAGCTTTTGATGGGCCATTTGTTGCTGGTGCTCGAAGGTCAACCAATGCAAATGACAAACATGTTTAGCAGCTTCCCTCCAAACCTCCACTGGCCATGGCAAAAAGCACTTCTTCAATTCTCGGTTGCTTTCCGCTCCCCTGCTCAAAGTGACTAACTTTTAGTGGCTTAATACGGAAAACCCATTGCCAACAGTCAAAGACCTAACATCCAAGCAAAATGCATCAAAGTATAGGGGTGCGGTTTGCAAAAACAGCAATGCAAACTGCGGGGCCGAAGGTTTTCTTTGCATTACGGCCCGCCTATTCCCAGAAAGCTGGTTGCTCTTGCGGAAATCCCAGGGTGCAAAGACTCTTGGCAGTGGGGAGTCGTGGGGACGGAGTCTCAAGAAACACCTACGCCCTCATCGGAGGGGCCAATGAAAGTGATCTAAGGGGGGCGGTTCCATATCTTGAGACGGTTCCCACGGGCGGCCCATCTCTTGGACTTCTTGAAATCCTAGTTTGGATTGGTGTGCAGCCAACCTTTTCGCAAGAAAGCCAAAACAGCCACCCAGGCTTTCACTGAAACCGCTCACCTGCCGTTTCAAAGACCCGGAATTGTGATCACCGTGATCGATACCAAAACTTGGAGTTTAAAACAGGGCCCGTCCCTGGAGTTCCCTTCAACAGTTCGCTGCGATTTACAACCTCTGGGTTCCAATAAAACTGCCTCTTCAGAAGGTCAAGGTGGAAATGGAGGAACCAAAGAAGACGGTGAGTGAAGAAACCTACCCCAAAACCATGTGAAAAACATAAAGGGCACATATCCACACCTATTTAGTGCTGGAATTGTCCCCCCGCCAGCCTTTGTCTACCTTTAGATTGTCGTCCAATCCAACACGCAAGGCCAAAACAGGACAACCTAAAAACGTCAGATCCGGTCAACCTAAAAACGTCCAACCTGCAGATTTTTCTTATTCCGAAACCGAAGGCCAAACGAACCCCCCAAAAAACCGTCGCCGCCTGGGCGAATTTTTTGCAGCCCATGTCACCCGCTTGGGTCTCCCGCTGGCCAGGCACCATGGTGGGCTCAGCTCCACTGGAGTCGGACTCAGCCTGAAATCCGCCGATTTCACAGACACGGTGGGTCAAAATGGCTGTGGCTCAAAAAAATGTACCCAAAATGGCCCCTAGGGAAGTGGAGCATGGAAACAAAGGCCAACACCTGCGGTTTGCCCTAGCTCTGAAATTTTGAGCCACACCCAAAGGTTTAGGCGTCGGCGGAGTTGGGGCGGGTTGGCAACCCATGGGACTTGGTTCTGTGACACAACATGAACGGTTCATATATGGCCATGGGTCAAAAGCCAAATCGGTTGTTCCCAGTGAACATCAACCACTCCAACCACTACAATAGGTTCTATGGGTGGTGAATTCACCGAGCAACCAAAATGGGATCCCATCGGTTTTGACCACCACAGCCACATGGGAAGGGCCATAAAAAGGGCTATGGGGAAACGGGGACACCCCGCCGGTGCTTGGGAATCCTCCATCAACCGCTCAGCCGCCTGCCGCCAAAAGGTATTGCTCCAGGGGCCCACCAGTTTTTGGGAAGGGGCGGGGGTGAAAGAACACGCCTCCCGACCTCGTTGAGGTCGGCTTCCTTTGAGAGACTCCGGCTTCCTTTCTGTGGGTCCGCTAACATGTCACGAAAACCGTGAAAAGCAGGTAGCTTGCCAAAAGCAACTGGTGTGTCTTTGTTTGAGGGTAGCTTTTTGGGTTTGGCTTTCAGGGAAAGTAACGGAAAGCCCCCTCAAAATTGTGGAAAACCGACAAAGAGTACGACTCATCGAGTCGAGGCCCCAAATGCCTCAAAAGGATCCCAGAGGCCCAAAGCTCGCCCCGAAAAAACGTCCAGAGGTGACCTGTAAAAGTAGATGGATTTCCCCTGTTTTGTGGATGGCATGCACCAAATCGAAGCCAGAGGAACCCATCGATGAACGAAATTGAAACAACAAGGACACCTGTAAGAACATCTCTTCACTCGCCACGGATGGCAGATCCACAGGACTTTCCGGCAGCTCCTCATCTTGGCAATGCATCAGAATCGACTGTAATCTGTGTCCTCCAGTAGAGAGGTTCGAACACGGGAACCCTTTTTTCTGTAGTTTTTAGTAGGGGAACCCAACCACAAAAGAAACGGTAAAAGGGCACTGTTGGGGGACCTAGATATGGGCCTGAACTTTAAGTGGGGACCCGAAATGGTGGACATCATTTCCCATGTCGTGGTTGACATGTCTGCTCTTTTGCGGTTTTCCAACCAATGGTCCAGTGACTAGTGGAACTGTTGATCAACCCCCGCATGTTGGACGGACTGGGAAGCAAGCGGGAAGTGCCAGTTTTCCTTTCGGACGCAGCCCCACCAGCTCGAAGCACTGTGTTCCCACACCGAGTCTCCCCCTAAAACATCTCCAGTGAGTAACTTTTGGAGACACAACCAACACGCTCCCCAAAACAACCGACACCCCACAAACAAAATACAATTAAGCAAAAACACACATACATAAACACAGACATAGAAAAACAAAAACACACACACACATACACATGAAGAACAAGACAAGAGGACTCCCATTACCCCCTAAGCAGAAACAGGAAACATCCGCACAGAAACAGGAGAGATCCGCCCCCAGCTCCAACAGAAGGAATCTTCCCAACCCCCCCCCCCCCAAAAAAAAGAGAAAGAAAACAGATCACTTTCTAAGCCCACCCCGTAACTTTGGGGCAACAACCCATCTTTAGGCGGAATCTTCAGGGCTTTGGGGCCAGCCCCCGTCACATCCCCGGCTCGATCCCCGATCGCGGTGTTGAGGAGCCTTCACCGCAGCGATCCGCGGTGGAGGCCCCGGGGAGGTCGGGACACAGACCCGCATCTGAAGGCCGGTGTGCAGACAACCAATGGGGTCTGCCTCAAAAGGGGACCACCCCAAAATGACGTCTTTCTGGGGGTACCTTCCATTTCCATTCTTTCCAGGGATCCGATTCATTTCAGGAAACCATCAAAAACCCAGGGGTCAACAGCCAGTGTTTTAAAAGAACGATGATTGAAAAGAATGGGGAATCAACCCCTAGAGTCTTTGGTGTTCCTCTTGGTGTCCCGTTAAGGCCAAAATCAAAAATGGTTAACCTCAACACAAGACACACCCAAATACCTCCTACTTGCAAATAAAGATTTGTTCAGGGTCTCTGAAACAACTGGTCTTCCACAGTGAAAAGCCTCGGTTTTGTCAAAGGTTGACATCGTACGGGTATTTAGAGTGGGGTACATGCCTTTTACTGCAGGTTTGACTCCATTGAAAGTTGTACCTCCAAAAGTGTGGGGAAGGTTGGATTGCCACGAGAGCCAAAAAGTTAGAGACTGTTGTGTAGAGCTTCGCAAACTCAACAGGGTAAGGATTGGGGGGGAAGCACCAGGAAAGGTGCTGAAGGAACCTTCATGGAAGAAGTTCTTAGGTTCTGAACAGCTTTCCGGAGGGTTGGGAGGGGGTCCGAATGTCTCTCCTGAATAGAAGATGAACCGGCCATGACCATGCTGCTTTAAAGCCAATGATATCCATGAGCGCTTCTAGCACGTGCCCAGAAAATGGAACATGTTTAAGTAAGCAAAAATGTGGAACCAGTAGACTGGGTAAGCTCTCTTCGGGTTTCCCTTAAAGGGAAATATCCGTTTACCAGTTTGCGACCATGCCCGTTGAAAACCAACAGGGAAGTGTATGGGCGAGACGCAAGAAACTTCCATCTGCTTGAGGAGTCTACGCCCAACAGGGCAAACATGCAGATACTTGAGGCAACTGAGACAAACACACAAACAAATACCAGTACTTGACTCCAGTAGAGTGGTTCGAATAAGGGTACCCTTTTTTCTGCAGTCTATCTTGGTAGGGGAACCCTCCAAAAAGAAACGGTAAAGGACACCTAGCTGGGGGACCTAGGCTTACTTGAGGCCGAGAAGGAAACACCGTGTTTTTTGGACGCCCCCCGACCCCCCTGGCTCCGCCTCAGGCTTCTTGGCTGGCTCCGGCGGCAACAACTTCGGCTTGGCCGAGTCCGGCAACGGCTTCGGAGGGGCCGACTTGAAGATCTGGACCTGAAGGAGATTTGCGGAAAACGCTGGGGCCTGCTGGACGCTAACCCTGATGCATTGCGATTCTTGTCTTCCCCGAAAACAAGCCAGGGGTGCTGCATTTTTGGAATAACACGCCACGTGGTTGGAACATGCCTCAACAGAATCCAGACATCCGCTTCTCAACACCCAGTCATGACCGAATTGCGACTTGACTTGGTTGCCACGGCAACTTGGTCACGTCGCTTTTCCCCGCATTAACTCCCAGAAACCGCGAAAAAAGGTACTGGGTGAAACAAAATGATGCAGCTGGAGACACCCGCCACATACCATGACGAATGGGAACCCCGGATTCATACACCCCTGGTTGATTGGTTGATTCCTAGGGAGGTCCCCTTTTGGGGGTTCATCATTTTTGGAGGGGAACACGCACCTAGAATCCGGGGTCAACACCGTGAGAAGGTCCTGCCAAAGTGGACAGCGAGGTCGCCATTTGCAGAGGTCCAAAGGTCTTCTTGTGAGTCGTATCGCTGGGCTGAACCTACCTGGACCAAGATGACCCAGACGAAGAAGCCTAGTCCGACAATTCTTGCCACACTGAAAAGGCTGAAAGGGCCAGACAAGCTTCGCAAGTTTGGCATACCACAAGGAACGCGGAAACGCTTTTATGAAGCAACCACGCGGTTTGAAAAAAAGCGGGACAAAAGTAAAAGAATCACACAATCCCTTTCAAAACAAGAAGCGAACGAGCAAGCAAGTCAAGCAAGGCCAAGCCAAGCAAGCAAGGCAGCCAGCCAGGCAGCCAGCCAGCCAACAAGCCAGCCAGCCAGCCAGCCAGCCAGCCAGCCAGCCACCCAGCCAGCCACCAACCAACCAACCAACCAACCAACCAACCAACCAAAACAAACAAACAAACAAACAAAACAAACAAAAGCAACCAACCAACCAACCAACCAACCAACCAACCAACCAACCAACCAACCAACCAACCAACCAACCAACCAACCAACCAACCAACCAACCAAACCAACCAATCAATCAATCAATCAATCAATCAAATCAAATCAAATCAAATCAAATCAAATCAAATCAAATCAAATCAAATCAAATCAATCAAATCAAATAAATAAATCAAACAAACATACATACAAACAAACAAACCAAACAAACCAAACAAACCAAACCAAACAACCAAACAAACAAACAAACAAAACAACCAACCAACCAACCAACCCACCCACCCACCCACCCACCCACCCACCCACCCACCCACCCACCCACCCACCCACCCAACCACCCAACCAACCCACCAACCGACAAACCGACAAACTCACCAACCACTCAACCAACCAACCAACCAACCAAGCAACCCAACCCAACCCAACCCAACCCAACCCAACCCAACCCAACCCAACCCAACCCAACCCAACCAGGCAACCAACCCAACTCAACCCAACCCAACCCAACCCAACCCAACCCAACCCAACCCAACCCAACCCAACCCAACCAAGCAATCAGCCAACCAAAAAAGGAACAAAAGAAAAAACATAAACAAAGAAACAATGAAACAAAACCAACTAGCCAACCAAACAAACAAACAACCAAGCAAGCAAACAAACAGGCAGGTATGCAGGCAGACAGGCAGACAGACAAACAAACAAAAATCAAAACAGCAAACAAACAAAGCAAACCACCACCACCGCCACCCAAAAAAGAACAACACAAACAAATCGGATTTGGCACATTAGCAAGGGAATCAGACAAGAACCATCCAAAAACACTCGGCTTCTTCTTCTTGGCTTCCCGGCGCTGGCATCGCAGGGCTCAGGCTCTGCCTGGTGTCCCCCCAAGATCCGCAGCTCTGCCTGAAGAGCGAAAGGCGAAAACCGGGATGCTAGCTGGCAGCGAGGTGGAAGCATAGGTGTCCTCTTTTTGTGGCGCTGGTAGATTATGGAACCACCAGGAAAAAAAGGAAGAAAACAAGAGGAAAAAAACAGGAATCGCCCTCTATATTGTTCAACCAAACCAACCAAGCGCTCGCAGCGCTGACCTCTCCAACAAAAGTGAAAAAACGCATCTTTTTTGAAGTGGAAGCCCCTTTGTCAGGAGCCATGCGGAGCACTTGAACAGGGTCCTGCGGGGGTTCAAGTGCCATTTGGCGGTGTCTTTCTTTTTTCGGGTACCATGGGGTACCAGGAGTCACCGGATGTCCTTTTGGCTTCCGATTCGAAAAACTGCCACCGTTGCAGGCAGCAAAAAGGGATCTGGAACCAAGCCCTTGCTTTTTTGGTCAGTTTAAAGGGAAACCAAAATGGACGACCGAAGCCCTCGCAAAAAAAAATAAACGTCCAAGGTAGGCTGGCCGGTTTTTTCTCCCGAATGGGCGGCCCAACGCCGCCCCCCCACCCCGCCGGAAGCCTCGCTCGCAACCGCACGAGCCGAGAGACCAAATCCGCGGCTTGCGGACAAATCGAAACAAACTTAATGTTGACCCAGGATTAATAAACCCGTCCCATTATTAGGGGGGTGCTCCCTCCAAAAGTGATGAATCCCATAAATCCCCACTAAAAGGGGACACCCCCCTATTAATCAACCAGGGGTTTATTAATCCGGGGTTAACATTGCTGTGGATGGACGCGAAACCGCTTCTCGCACCACCTCGAAGCCACGGTTGAAACCATAAGCTTTGTTGGTATTTACGATGGGGAATCGAAGAAACCAGGGTTTCTGAGGTGCTGCGAAATAGAGTTCGCAACCATCCATCTATATAGGGGTTAAAGGGCGTTTCCTCCATGTTGGAATCCACTGAAGTGGTGAAAGGGTCTCAAGGTGAGAATTCCCGGCTGAGGCTCAAGCACCTATGTGCTTGGATTGGCGCTTTGGAGTTGGATCCGAACGGCGTTTCACCTCCAAACCAACCTCCAAGACCAATTAGCGGGAAGCCGAAGGGCGACAAAAAGTCGAAACAACGCAACTCTGGAAGTTCTTGACAACTCACTTTGATCCAACCCAAAAAACAAAAAAAACTCGGCACACTGAACGGGTACGTCAAGGGAGGACGTCGATCCAACTGACTCATCGGAAGAAACATGGCTGCACGTGAAAGCCAACTAAAAAAGTTGGGCGTGTCTGAAAATAGGGGGCATCAAACCAAAGTTGAGGTGTTCCTCTTGGCGTTCCGATTCAAAACCACCCCAAAATAGGGGGCCCAAAAAATCAAGCTGTTCCTCTTGGCGTTCTGATTCAGAACTACCCCGAAAATAGGGAGCCCCAAAAAATCGAGGTGTTCCTCTTGGCAATCCGATTCAAAACCACCCCCCAAAAAAAGGGGTGCCCAAAAACCAAGGTGGTCGTTCCTCTTGGCAATCCGATTCAAAGCCACCCCCCAAAATAAAGTCCCCAAAAACCAAGGTGTTCCTCTTGGCGTTCCGATTCAAAACCACCCCGATTCAAAACCACCCCAAAAAAAGGGGTGCCCAAAAACCAAGGTGTTCCTCTTGGCAATCCGATTCAAAACCACCAAAAAAAAAAGAAAAACAAGGGTCCCCAATAACCAAGGTGTTCCTCTTGGCAATCCGATTCAAAACCACCCTCCCAAAAAAAAGTCCCCACAAACCAAGGTGTTCCTCTTGGCGTTCCGAGTCGAAACAAGACCACCCCAAAAAAAGGGGTCCCCAAAAACCAAGGTGTTCCTCTTGGCGTTCCGACACCCCGAAAAAAGGGATGCCCAACAACAAAGCTGTTCCTCTTGGCGTTCCGATTCAAAACCACCCAAATAAAAAGTGCCCAAAAACCAAGATCTTCCTCTTGGCGTTCCGATTCAACACCACCCCGAAAAAAGGAAAACCCTCCAACAACCAAGGTGTTCCTCTTGGCGTTCCGATTCAAAACCACCCAAAAAGAATAAGGGAAACCCTCCAAAAAAAGGTACCCTACACATGCAAGCCAACTAAAAACAAGTTGGGCGTGTCTGAAAAAGTTCCTCTTGGCGTTCCGATTCAAAAACCACCACAAAAGGGAAACCCTCCAAAAAAAGGTACCCTGCACATGCAAACCAACTAAAAACAAGTTGGGCGTGTCTCAAAAATAGGGGGTGTTCCTCTTGGCGTTCCTTCCAAAGACAACCCACCAAAAGGGTAGACTCACTAAAAACAAGTTGGGCGTGTCTGAAAAATAGGGGGTGTTCCTCTTGGCGTTCCTTTTCAAAAGACAACCCACAAAAAGGGTAGACTCAAAAACCAACGACAGACCCAACTTGGCCCACTGCAAGCCTTCCCAGTTCCTCCCCGCCTGAGGCTGCTGAAGGGGCCTGCGCTGCAAGTCCTCGATCAGCCTCAGCTCGTTCTGCGTCTCCAAATGGTAAGCCCGTGTTCGGTCTGTGTCCAAAGGAACACCAAAGCGAGACCAAAGGGAAACCAAAGTGGAACCAAAGTGGAACCAAAGGGAAACCAACGCGAAACGAAAGGGAAACCAAAGTGGAACCAAAGGGAAACCAAAGTGGAACCAAAGGGAAACCAATGCGAAACGAAAGGGAAACCAAAGTGGAACCAAAGGGAACCAAAGGAAAACCAAAGCGAAACCACAACTCGCATTGAAATTAACATTTCTAAATGGACAAAAGGCGATGCTGCAACCCACCGAAAAGGATGAATGCTGACTGCGAGAAAACCAAGAAGTACTGAACCACATCGCCCAGTGCCTCTGCCGTGAGAATGTGTCACATGCTGTTTGATTGTAAGCTAAGGTTCCCTACGCTTCCCCTTTAAACATCATCTCCCCAAAAGAGGATTTGCTGCCTGGATGCTGCCCAAAACCACCAACGGGAACATATTCATTCCTGGTTGGGCGCGAGTGGGAAACCGCCCTCTTTGCCTCGAAACATCAAGCCAAACCACATCAACAAGCAACTGGAGGCTGATCATCCAAGCCAACCTCTTGTTTTCTGTCCAAGCCAACCCCTTCCCGGAACAAGTCCATGCTTGCCTGCCTGCCTAGCACGACGTCAAATTGTTTGCAAGGCCACGGCGGCCCTTCACATTGGTCGCACAAGCTGACACTTCCTCGCCCCAGAGTTTGCACGGCTTCCGTGGGGCGGTTCACGGAAACTGGAGTAAGTCGCTGCTCAAGTCAGGCATTCTTGAGCTTTGACTTACAGTTCCAGCTGCTTTCTCAATATAAACCTTGGTGCTGGCATTTTCTTGGACAATTTTTTTGTGATCGACGCGCAGGACTGAAAGCACAGCCTGTTCGTCACAGCGCTTTCGCTTCCCGAATCCCAAAACCTCGATGTCCGATGTTGGGAATCCAAGCTTTACAAGTCTCTGGCTGATCCATCGGGGCGGTCCACGGATTCGGATCACTTTTATGGGAAAGACCGCGCTGGGCTGTCCGTTTTCTGATCTGAAATCGAAACCTCCGGAAACAAAGGAGTCGCTCTCCCAGGTCTCGGCTGAACTCGAAGGCTCTCGCGGAAAGCAACGCCAAGTCACAGAACATCTGGAACGCAGGGATTGATGAAGAAACTGGACACCAACTCAAGAAAATGTCCATGTTGGCTTCTGAGGACAACCACCATGTTGGGGCTATTTTTCGATTTGAGAGGGCGCCCTCCTTTTTCATGAAGTCTTGTGAGAATCGCTGCGAGCCATCTGAGCCCCTGACGCCATGAGCTTGGCGTGGTCAGACCTGGGGACCATTTGGCTTTGGCTTTTGACACATTTCTCCAATGGGACCAGTGGATTAGCACATGGGGCTTGATCAGAAGGTCCGCGCTATACAGTGGATGAGCGTTGCTTGGGACCAGTGGATCACCAACTAAAAAGTTCGCACATGGGAAACGCTAACTGCCCATGGTCACTTGGGGGCCAGGAATATTGATCACCCCCCACATGTGTCTCCAATGCCTTGCTTGGGTCGAGGATCCTCTCTGAAAGAGTGGCAACCGTCGGACAACTCAATGGATGCCTTCTCTTGGGTTGGAACATGTGAAAAAAAAAGCAATATCCTACTTACATCCCTCAAATGCACATATGGGTGTCTTTTGTTGCTGCCCCCCAAACAAAAAAGGCCCCTTAATAATAAGAATAATAATACTACTACTAATAATAATTAATAATAACAATAATAATAATAATCATCATCATAATAAATAATAATAATAATAATAATAATAATAATAATAATAATAATAATAATAATAATAAATTAATAATAACAATAATAATAATGAGAGTCGTGAAAACACGGTGGTGATCGTTTTCCTTTTGCAACTACACAAAAGGGAATCCTTGGTCATCAAGCAAGCTCTTTTTGGCCTTTGTTTGTTTGTGTGTGTGCTTGTTTGTGCGTGTGTGAGTGTGTGTGTGTGTGTGGGGTGATGCTGACAGTTTTTATTTTTTTTTGGGTGGGGTGGGGTGATGCTTACAGGGCCCGGCGGATGGTCTCAAGTTGCTTTTTGGCCTCCGCAAGGCCTCAGATCCGACTCGAGGAGATCCCTTGGCGCTTTCGAGACGGCGTTACAATCATTCTAGGGGTAACTTCTTTTTTTTTGGTGGCTGCCCCACTAAAAATGGTCTTCCCCAAAAAGGGTTCCCTTTTTTCCCAGGGTCACTGAACAACTGAGTTCCCCATTCTTTCCAGGGATCCTTTCTAGAAAACCACCTTGAAAACCCCGAAAAAGGAAACGGCGATCGGTTTTTGAAAAGAACGATGGCTGAAAAGAATGGAAATGGAATCAACCCCTAGAATCATAGGGGTTTTTCTTTGTGGCCACCCCGGCATTGGCCCTGGTGTCCTATGCCTTTCCTTAACAAACCCAAG
The DNA here is from genome assembly GCA_963377175.1 of Effrenium voratum. NCBI lineage: Eukaryota > Dinophyceae > Suessiales > Symbiodiniaceae > Effrenium > Effrenium voratum. The sequence continues at coordinate 1,152,126 of CAUJNA010001125.1, forward strand.
CGGTTCCTTCCAAAACGACATGTACCGTGGATTGCCCGTTGGAAACACCGAATTGTTGGGGATATGGAGGTGTCTTTTTTGAGGGAACCCCTTTGGCAAAAGCTCGGCCTGGTTGAAACCGCACATAGAAAGGGCAAGCCTGCTCTTCCTGAACTAGGGCGCCAAACGGGGAAACTGTTTCACCAACCACCTGTTGGAATCTCCACTGTTACGAAGATCTCCAGTTGAGCCCAAGATTTGCGCATCGAAGCTCCGGCAAGCCCCGTCCGAGGTCTCGGCGTCAAAAGATCGCCAGCCACGTCTAACATGACGCGCTCCTCGGGACGCACCATCTGGTGCCGAAACGCGACCCCCGCCCCAAGAACCACCTACCAAGAATGCGGTTGGGCCCAATTCACAGGTTGACTTGTGATCGCACAAAGGCGATCAGCCATAGAAAATTACGAAAACAATTCCGTTCATGGTACATCCTCAAAAAGGCTTGTATTAAAAAGCCTTGCCAAATCTTTATAACAAACAGGTAGTTGCATGCACGCCCCGGGTTGGGCGGGTGTTGCCAGAGGAGTAAGGCGCTATTCCCATGACCACTGAGGGGTCGATCAGGGGTGATGCTCGTTCCGTTGCTTTTGATGTTCAATTCCAACAATCATGGTAGTGGACAATCTTCCAAAACCCTCCTGCTCAATTGGAATCAAAGAAATCTAAAGGGGGTCGTTCCCGAGAGTTTTAAACACGTGGGTGGCTCCGTCTTGTGCTGTATGGGATTCCAAAACTCCCCCAATTTAGGAGACACCCACACAGTATGATTCTCTCATGTTCTAAACAAGAAACTCTTGGGCAAAAGCAGAACTTTCTCAGGTGATCTTTACTTCCCTTCACTTCCACTGAGAACCACGGCAACATACTTGTATGCATGCATGCATGTATGTGTGTATATGTACATATATATATATATGTATATATATATGGGTACACTGTAGTTTCGCGCTGTTTGCCGTGCCCTCGGCAGACATTGTTTGCACGGACCTAGCTCGTCTGTTGCTTGGCCTCGCGGCCCTGGACTCTGGATAAATGTTGATCTTTGCGGTGCCGGATGGCCACGAATCCTTGCAGGATGCGCAACATTTGGCTGTGGGTCAAAAATAGGTACCCAAAATGGAACCCTGGAAATGGACACATGGACTAAAACCTGCGGTCCCCTGGTGTTGTAATATTGACCCACACCCATTTGCTGCAAAATGAGCGTAGTCGTGGCTGTGCTTAGGTTGACAAAGGGACGATTTGCCTGGCGCCAAGCCTCAATGTGATCTGTCTCAAAATAGGGAACCCCTTTTCGATGGCGGTGTAGCGGAAACCAAAAAGAAACCAACTAGTTTTGGAGGTCCCCTATTTTTTGACACACTTGACTCCCATTTATACCTGTCTACATGTTGACAAGGCAGCCAGCCACTTGGCTCGCGCCGTGTCTGCAAAAGACCTGCTCGCAATACCTGCCTGTTGCATCGCCACATGTTGCAGCCTGTCCTATTTTGGGGGACTGATTCCGGATATCCAGGAGGACGATGACAGGGAAGAAACGCTGGACGGACGCATTGCTGAACCATGTTGGCCGCATATTTCATCAACCCCAGTTTATCAATACGGGGGTGGGGGCCCCTCCAGAAGGGATGATTCCCCACTAAACTGAGGGACACCCTGTTATTCACAAACTGGGGTTGATAACAACATGGGATCAATGTTACGTTCTTCAGTCGAACACAGGTGCGAAGACAATTTTGCCAATGCATGTCTAGCGCCACTTGTTTGCCTGGCCGGCTCAGGCGCTTGCGGAAATGCGCCATCCCAGGTGTTTTGCCAGTCCTCCTTCGAGCACGTATACCGATAGGTACTTACTTGTATTTTATTTATATTTGTAATTATATGATTTTCAGTACGTGATTCCTTTTCCTTTTCCCAATAGATCAATAAGCTTTTCATGTACACACACACACACGCATACAGATACCTCTGATTTGCTTTTTTTTCTCCATATATTTATCTTTTTAGGGCTTCCCCCCCCCCTTTTCGTTGCGCCCCTTTGCACGCCCCTGGCCCCGCCCCGCCTCCCAGCTGGCCGCAGTGCGAGCAGAATGGGCGCGAGAGGGCGCCTCAGATTTCCCCAAGCCCCTCGCTCGCACGCAGGGCGGCTTGGACGTAAGCCCGCCGTTCTAAACTGGGCTAGTCCTCAGATATGCTAAAAGTGAATGACTTTTGGTGAGTTGAATGGAGAAACCACCACGAAAAACGCGAAACAAATCCAAAACAAATCCCGAAAAGCTAAGGGGATGGCTCCCACACCAAGTAAAAGATGTGGGATTCGAACCCAAGAACGCTACTGGACAGCCTACAAAAGAAGTTCTTGCGTTCGCCACGAGTTTGGACACTGTGCGTGGCTAGTTGGGAACGGCCTCTATCCTCTATGACTGCAGTTGTTTTTTTCTGTCTTTCCAGGCGGCTCTTCCCTCGCAGCCACGTACCCATTTCAGAAGTGTGCTGCAAAGCCGACTACTCAGTCAACCCAGTTTTTCCCCATATTTCTACTAGCGGATGTGGTGGTAAAAGAACAAACAGTGTCAACAACCAGTCGCCCATCTGCGCTCGCTGAAAGCACCGCAACCTGCTTGCGCCGGTGATTTACATGCACGCTGACCTCTCCTACGCCAAACATTCCTGAGAAACACAACAAGCTGTGAGATTTCAGACTCCTGCCATCTGCCATCGACCTCTGTCCATAGGTGGCCTTTTGGACAAATAGATGGCCCTGGTAAATGGAATAAACCCCATCTAAACCAGGGCCCTCTATTTTCAAACCAACCAAAAAGAACACCTATGCCTCTGTCTGGCTTCCACACTTGAACCGCCCCTCCCCCCCCGCCCCGGAGTCTCCTCCGGCGCCGGCAGTAGATCTCCGGCGACTTCGGCCAGAAGACGCTCCTGAAGCAGTCCGGGTAACGCAGGTTCGCAGTAATGGGTGGCTTGTTTTTTTGGCAATTGGTACCCTGTCTGGGGTTGGTTTCAAGGACGACCAAAAGAACAAAACACATTTTCGTCTTGTTGTCTCTCCTGTTTTACTTTATTTATCTTTTTTGTTGGGGGGGGGGGAACTAACGACACACCAATTTGATTGTGGCGGAGATGGGTTGGATCGCATGCCACACACATTGTTCCTAGCTTGAGGCTTCCCGGGTAGAGGAGCCTCTTTTGGAGGGTGATTTCAAGTCAGACACCGGGCATGTACAAACGGGGACGTCCCTTGGGGTCGTGTTATTCAGAACCCTGGAGGAAGAAAGACTGGTTTGGGAGGGGGGGGGTCCCAGTCAAGGTCACACCGACTCCCCCCAAATACACAGCCTCCCTCGGCAAGAATTAACATATCAAAACGGGCTTAACCACAAAGCTGTGGTAAGATGACTAGGTCCTCCAGATTTGAGAGGTTAGAATAAGGGTACCCTTTTTTCTGTTAGTCTATTTTAGTAGGGGAACCCTCCCCAAAGAAGTTGGTAAAAGGACACTTAGTTGGGGGACCTAGATGAGTATCTTAATTACAGGGATTCCCACCAGCGCCAGCCGGAGATTCAGCGCCCCCAACATACTGGCTGAAGCCAGCCCACTGGCCGTGATTGCCACGCAATGTTTAGGACACACCTGCTCTCAGCCCGCAGATTCACATGGAACCCAACCCATCATTTGGAAAAAGTCCATCATTGATAAAGAAAGTTCCGTTTTGGGGTGCCCTTTCCGGGTCAATATCACCTGGGCTGATGTTTTTTCATCTTCCACTGATTTGTTTGTACCCTTGGTTCTTGTGGGTAAATGGCTTTGGGCCAAAACCCCGCACCCCAGTGAACATCCCAATCCCCACTAAATAGGTTCTAAAATGGGTGGTGCACCTACCTCCAAATGGGATTTTGAACCATGGCCCAATGGGAAACCGCCCCCCTCACCAAACCAAACCTTCCGAAGATGAAGCAAGCCGCCAGAGTCACAGGCCTTCGCCAAAAAAAACATCCCGCCTCCCAGCTGGCCGCAGTGCGGGCGGAGTGTGCGCCAGAGGGTGCGTCCGACACCTCGCATTTCGATGCCGGAAGGTTGCTCCCAGACCAAACTCCTTGTGAATGGCTCGTCTAACGCCATGGAGGTTGTTTTTTTTGGATAGGGGGTGTTCCCTCCAAATGTGATGAACCCCCACTGAACCAGTGTATTAGGGGACCCTGCCAGTAAAGCCGGCCGGGCTGCGGAAGTTTCAAAACATATAGCAACTATAGAGAAGCTCTCTTCCTCTTTTTCTTTCGATTCGCAACCGCCGCGTCCCTGGGTGCCAAAGTGCTGCGCCTGCCACGAAATCTGAGCACCCCATCAACAAAGTGCTGCGCCTGCCACACAAAACGGCGTTGCGAAACGGTGCCGTATCATTCCAATGGTCACGGATCCAAGCCCGTAGCCCGTTCCGAATACAGTCCGAGACCGTCCCGAGACCGTCGTCCGTCAGACGCCGCGATCGGGGTAGCTTTCGCTTTCAGCCAGCGCCTCACCCCCAAACCCGCAAAGGGTTGCTCTTTTTCGCGATTTCTATTCCCCCGCCACACGCGCACGCATGTTTTCTCTCACGCGCATCTCATTCTTTCTACTACCTTCCTTTCACAAGCTAGCTTTCAATTAGTTTCCGTAACTCGGAAGTTTCCTTCTAAACTTCCTTTGACCAAATGGCGCAGCGGTTTCCTTGGGCCGCTCGCCGACTGCCACCCCAACCACCCCCTAACAAACACCTTCTTTGCTTGCTTTGGCCACTGGATTTCCTCTTCAAAGGTTGCAATTTACTGGTGGTGTCCGTTCAAATTGCCACTTTCGGATGTTCCGATTTAAGACGGGGGAACGTGAACGGCGCTCAACCCATGAATCAATCAATCGCGTCTGTCTTCTTTTGACGAGACCCCCACCCCACCCACACACCCCCACCACACCCCCACACACACCCACACCCACCCACACCCACCCACACCCACCCACACCCACCCACACCCACCCACACCCACCCACACCCACCCACGCCACAGACCCCACACCCCACCCCACCCCGCCCCGCCCACCCCCGCGCCATTTGCCTCCTCCAGGATGTCTGCGCCCACAGCCGCCTGCAGCAATGCCGCCTCCTCGAATCCCGCGGAGCCCACGCCTGGTCTCGGTGGGTCTCAGGTCCTCAAATGAACATGAGCGTGTTCTCCTTTTTTGGGGCAGCAAAGCCAAGCAAACGTTGTGAGATACACGCGCGTCCACTGTACGAACCCTCCCCCGGTCTCTCGTCTGAGGAACGCTTCCTTCCCAAAAGAAGGGAGGGTGAAAACCAACCCAGCTGCAGATTTTCACGGAAGGAAATTCCGCTTCAATTGATGGTGCTTTGATTGTCAGGTTCATCATGTTGACCTTGCCAACTGTCAGAAAGTTGATCTTTGAGTAGCAAAGGAAAGGGAAGTCGAGGCTAACATGGGGTTGTGGGGTGCTCAAATGGTCCGCGGGGTTCTCTAAACGATTAGTAAGCCTGCACTGAACCCCACGCTGCAAACCCTTTTGACAAGGGCTGCAAAGTTGGTCCTCGGGGTCACTGAAAGCTGATTGCTTCACAGGGGGGGTGTCCAATTTTAGAAGATCCTTCACTCTAGAGTATGTTCCTCCCAAAAGGGATTCTGGGTTGGGGTGATGTGATGCGCGAACTAATTACAAATCACCAACACTTTGATCTTGTGATGATGACTAAACTGTTTTTGTTGTTGTTCCGTAAACCCAAGTTGACTATTCAAGCCCTTGTAGTACGTACCAAAAGCAAGGGAGGCTGGTGCTAACATCGTCTAAACTCAGGGCCTAACATGTTCGGCTCATAGTTTGTCATTTTGAATATCTGAGAAAAAGACAAACACTTGGTTGCTGTTTACCCCTCCGCAAAACAAAGAAAATGTTGTGTGGGTTCAATGAAAAATATACTGTTTCCCAAAAAGTTATAGATCCGTTACCAAAGAGCCATAAAGGAAACCAGGAGCTTTCATTTGGTCGCACTGCTTTGTCTCAGAGAGTTTGGTCTTGGGCCTCTCCTTTAAAACTGGTCCGAGTAGGGGCTTGGGGCCTCCATTCCGCAAGCCATAGGGTGATACAAGACTTGCTTTCAGGTTCCGTCCCCTCCCTGCCTTTGCAATCATTTTTTTTGGGCGGGCAGAAAGGGCCCCACTTCTTGGACTTTTTTGGGGGGAAAGGGAAAGGGGTCCCACTTTTTGGAAATCCTAAAACAAAAAACAAAAAAAACATCCTTTAAAAAAAATGGCCCTCCAAGGGAAAGTGCCTGCAGGAGTTCTCGACTTCACCCGAATTTCGGCTTGCTTCTCACGTACGATCTCCTGAAAAGTTCGAAGCCGAACTCCAGCGAGGTTGAAGTGGCTTAAAGTTGGAGCCGCATGTTCTGACTTGGACCCCCAGAACACGGTCAAAATAGTTCTTGGGTGAATAATGTTTCGCCCAACCTGAAATAAGGTGGTTTGGGGGTCTATTCCCCACATACACCACCATTTGGGGGTCGTGTGAGGTCGTCTTTCATTCATCCCGAATGACCGCAGAAGTCTCCCTAAGAATTTTCCGCGCTTTGGTCACCGAGTTGTCCGAGCTCCCGGCTCTCTGGCCCGATGAAGGACTGCCTCGGGTGGATTTGTTTTTCAGCGGAGGGGAAACGGCAGGCGCGAGCCGCCGTTTTTGGTTTTTGCAAGTTGGGGTTACGAGAAAACCCTCTCGAATCCCTTACAAAATGGGTTCTTGCCTCAAATTTATTGGTCAGTCTGAGGGTCCAGGACTCACCTTGGGCCATTTGGAACGCACACGAGCGCCGCTCTCCCCGCTTTCCGCGTTCAAAGTTCTCCCAAAAAGTCGAGAGCAGAGGTGGGATTCCCGTCGCATGTCCCCGCCAAACCAGCGAAAAAAGCAAGAAAACAACTAAGGAACCGGATGGCTGGAAACCACCAAGAGACCCAAGCGCCAAACCAACGAAAAATCACAAAGAACCTTATGAACCGGATGGCTGGAAACCGCCAAGTAAAGTCCCTGGCCATCCCCATGTTCTTTCCTATCCAAAACCGCGGGTCAGTCGCTGGGATGCCGCGCCCGTCGCTCGCTTCGCTCGGCTCCGCAGGCTTCTCTGGCTCCACTGGCTCCGTAGGCTCCGCTGGCTCCGCTGGCTCCACTGGCTCCACTGGCTCCGTAGGCTCCTGAGCTTGTCCGCGAGGAAAAGATTCAACTGGTGGGTCAAAACCCAGGTTTAGCCCCTGATGAACATTAAAGGTGGCAAATGGATGTTCCACCCCAAAATGGCTCGCCATAGGTTATGCCCCATGGACTCCCCTCAAGATTTGGCTCCCCCGATCCCCCGACGAAACCCCAGAGGAAAAAATGGGGGGGGGGGCTAGGACAAACGTCCCATCCACGCGCCACCTTTGGAGCAACCGTGCTCCTGAATTCCTCCCTGCATTCCGAAGGCTGGCAACCCCGTTTGTTTCGACGCGCTGTAGCCTGCCGCAAAGCCATGTTCTGGTAAAACCACCAGGGAACCTTAGGCCACGTAGGGAAGAGAAGCATAGATAGCCTTTGGCAATGTGGTGGCAGACCAGATTTCCGGGATTCGGGAAGCCCCTGGCAGAATCAGGACTGATTTCCCAGAGGGTAGTCCATGAAACAATCTGGGTGAATGGCATGCTTCACATTTCTCAGGAACGGACGGCCCAGAAAATGGCACAGCAGGTGGCCTTCAGGTAGAATTGTGTGTTTTCCCGATGGATCCTGCAGCTGTCATGGTCCTTGATAGAAAGTGGTTCTTCCGACCAAATCAGAAAGCGCCGGATCAAAGACTTGGCCAATTCTTTTTCCCAGGTCCCAGATTGGATCAACAAGTGGTCCCCAAACCAAAGTTGTGAGAAACCCTGTGCTTTCTTTTCAAAAAAAGGCGGAGAAATGCAGTCTTAGAAGCACGCAAGAGTCACACAAAGCGGCTTGCCCGTGAGAGGTTCTGATCCTGAATGGGACTTTGGGGTCTTCATTCGTTTCTTTGTCGGAGGAAGCCCCAGATCCTCGAAAGCTTTTCCAGGCCTAAAGTCCTTTTAGGTTGGAAATAGATGGGTTTCCAACTGGTAGAGAAAAACCTGAAAAACCACCAACTAAAACCAGGAAGGAATCGAAACCCCATCAACTTTGAGACACCTTGCTTAACGACAGCGCGGCAAGAACCGTCTGGAGCCCCTGATCCTGCTGAATCTTCTTGTTTAAGTCACAGCCGTAGCCTTTTACTCTTGAAGGGTGGTTCATCTTGGCAAGTCTAAATTAAGAAGGAATTTGAGATTAAACCTTGCAATACTGGAAATAGACATGGCAATTCTAAATGAGTACTGGGAATCTGAGATTAAATCGTGGCAAATCGGCAATGCTAAATTAGTATTGGAGAGCCATGTCCTACTGAGGGGTTCCAAATGACTGTTGGCAGAGTTCAGGCGGGGGGGGGGGGGGATTAATGTGAAAATCAGCCGAAATCTCCTTGGACGTGGGAAACCAACCTGGGCTCATTGTCAAAGAACGTGTCCACTCCACTCCACTTCACTCCAACAAAGGTGGCATGCAACATGACCTAAAAAAAGGCGGCCAGCGCTCCTGGGACACCGTGGCTGAGGCGTCCTGGCGCAATTTGCCGTGGGCCGGTGAGCCCAAAGGAAAGCCTGGTGAAAAAGAAAAATGCGCATGAGTCATAATCAAAACCCAGTACTAAAACGGTCGACCCAGAACCATGCTTCAAGAATTAAGAAGGCGGAATTCCGCAGCTATTCATGGTTGGGATTGTTCCTTACTAACATTCATCTATCCCGGGTTTTGATTGTGGCTCACATGGTTTCCCATCACTCAGAAACCTGCGTTCACCACCTGCCTACTTCTTGGAGCCCAACATAAGCAGGTGCCCGCGAAAGAAAG